>CM029561.1:21868413-22202539 GCA_017309665.1 Coelopa frigida
GTTCTTTGTTTTGTATGAGTTTGATGATGTGTTTTGATCAGAGTTCGTAAAATACCAATCAGTTGTACTTCATCCCTGAAATAAGGCTCAGCTCACGAGCCGTAATTTTACCACACATGAGCGAGTGGTATTTTACCACTCACGAGTGGTATCAATCCAATCGCTCAGAGTGGTAAACATACGACTCACGAGTGGTATTCTATGTGTATACAAGAATATGTGTCAACAAGAATAACACTCGCGAGTGGTATATGAGTCATCAAGAATACCACTCGGGAGTGGTATTTCCTGGTCGGGTATCGTATTTTCAGCCGAACAGCCAACCGAATGCGACTTCGTGCATATATCTGTTTTCTACCTAACTTCGTCTCATGGGTGACCACAACAACAACAGTAGCTACAATAACAAATGAAATGTGATGTTTGTCGTCCTTTTTATACATTTTTTTAATTTGACGAAACTGAAAAAGTGACGAAAATTTGACTGTTGAGGTTTACACAAAACATACATGAATCAAAAAAAAAGTTAAATGTGATTCCTACAATGAAAAGTAATAGTATTTGGAAAAAATGTTCCGTTGGAATTAAGTAATATTTGATAGTTCTGCACCCTTGTTCATGACCTGAAGTGTTTTTTACCCTTTTATAAAAAAACAGGTACCTATTTGATATCTATATCTATTTCATTGCAATTTTTACAAAACCAAAACACAAAAGAGAAATCAGAAAATATATATTTTTATTACATATTACAGTAAATATTAATTGTACTATATTATTGATTGACAAGTTCATTGTTATTTGCGCAATTGAGATATGTACGAAGTATTAGAAAATCTGCGTCACTTCCCGCAGTCCCTCTCCGCTCCATTTCTTTTCGATCCGTTTAAAATGTTTATTTACATTTAATGATGCAAGTGAACACGTGTTCCTTTAGACGTTTGTCATTCATTCATAGAACCTCTACCGCGCTTTGTATGCACGGCTTTATTCGCGTTGATTGGAAGCCATTGACCCAAGTTTATAAATGTAAATTAAATGATAATATTTTCAAACATTGAAAATTGGATTCATTTGAAATTTACAAAGCGTATGATGCGAGAAAAGCATTTACGCATAAGCATGAATAACTTCGAGCGTCCCATATAATGTTTCCTTATACTCAGAGCAGGGTTGCCGAATAAACTACAATCGAAGTGTTTCATCCAAACACTACGGCACTTCACTTTTTCGAAAAACACTTCACTATACGCAGATTTCTTGGAAATTTATAGCTAATTTTGTCGCGAAATCTGAAATTAAGTTTTAGGCTAGTTTTTGGAGACTTGGACTAAAAATCATGAAATCACTTCACCACATTCCAGAACACTTCACTTTTTCCACTTTTGAACTTCGCTCAAAAGTTCTGGCGCGGCAACCCTGACTCAGAGTGTGTGTGCGTATACTCAGAGTATGTGTGAGAAAGAACAGTAGTTTAATGTCTCAGTATATTTTTGTATAGTGTCTCTGCTCATTTCGTGTCGCGACCTTGAAAACAACGCGCCCATAGAAGTTTCACTTCAAAAAGGGTGAGGGTGTAGTGTGTACACATAAGTCCACACCGCCGACCCTATTTTGTATATACATGTAAACAAATCCAGTGACACACTTACCAGCGGTGCTCCGTCAGCTCCGTTTCATGGTCACTGACGGACTACAACAACAACACACATAATATCTAATTTGCTTGCGCTACATTTTCGGCATGCGCCGCGTTTCTTGTTGTTGTTGTTGCGATCGGCTCGGACATTGCTCGCCGAATTTGTGGGCACTTGAGATGCACTCAAATGCCCGTGCCCGAATCCTATTCGTCAAACCAAATAATTGTAACATGAATCCTTTCTTGGATTCAATTGCACTGGATTGAAGGGGATACCAAACATGTGAACAAATTTAGCAATAGTTAGAATAGAGTAGATATAGTTTAACTGTTATACCAATGTATGTACCAATTATTGTTTAAAAGGACTCCACAGCCCACCAATAAATTCTGAATTAATCTCAAGGCAATTAACGTTGTTTGACTTTATTGCTGTTGTCGCTCTAGGCATTAGCCGATTGAACGCGACGACGCTCTTGGTTTACCAAGTACGAGCGTCAAAAACTTAGGACCCTCTATAAGCACACTCTGCAGTGGGATTCTCATCATCTCGAACCCCGGTTCTATCATAGCGTGCTTTCTAACCCAAAATTATTCAGTACACACTCTTCAAAGTTGTACGATACGAAAATAATCGCCTTAAGTTAAATTTGCTTAAAAAAGTACTCTGGCTGCAGTTTTGGGTGTAGGGTATATAAACTTCGGCGCGGCCGAAGATAATGTTTTTTCTAGTTTTAGTTTAGTTTAGTTTCATTCTGAATATTTTTAATATTTCAATACATTAAATTTAACATTTGCAATATGCAAATATATATAAATATTAGCGCAGCTTATATGAAGTGCCATCACTTCTTTTTGGTTTAAACGTTGCTCTGTCAATTTTCTGCGGATTTGATTTTCCAGTTGACCGTTGATTCAAATATGAATTTCGAAGCAACCTCATTTCTATTTTCAATACATTCAAAAGTTTTAATATAAAAATTAGAGGTCTCGATGCCCGGGTTTTTTTCGGCCTGGTATGCTCGAAAGGGGCCCGGGCACCGGGGCCTTGCCCGCACATGCTCGTCGGCCTGGGCGTCCGGTCGATTATTCGAGCCGATACGAGCCGTCGAGTCTTCGTGGACAAACACGAAGCAGGTAGAGAAGAGAGAGGGAATGGTTTTTGAGCGTTGTGCGTCGCTTTTGGTTTTATGACCATTTGTGTGTTGTTTTGTTTTTTGTCTATTCGTTTTGTTTTGTTGTTTGACTGCGTGCGCTTGTAGCTGTTGGTTCTTTGTTTTGTATGAGTTTGATGATGTGTTTTGATCAGAGTTCGTAAAATACCAATCAGTTGTACTTCATCCCTGAAATAAGGCTCAGCTCACGAGCCGTAATTTTACCACACATGAGCGAGTGGTATTTTACCACTCACGAGTGGTATCAATCCAATCGCTCAGAGTGGTAAACATACGACTCACGAGTGGTATTCTATGTGTATACAAGAATATGTGTCAACAAGAATAACACTCGCGAGTGGTATATGAGTCATCAAGAATACCACTCGGGAGTGGTATTTCCTGGTCGGGTATCGTATTTTCAGCCGAACAGCCAACCGAATGCGTCTTCGTGCATATATCTGTTTTCTACCTAACTTCGTCTCATGGGTGACCACAACAACAACAGTAGCTACAATAACAAATGAAATGTGATGTTTGTCGTCCTTTTTATACATTTTTTTAATTTGACGAAACTGAAAAAGTGACGAAAATTTGACTGTTGAGGTTTACACAAAACATACATGAATCAAAAAAAAAGTTAAATGTGATTCCTACAATGAAAAGTAATAGTATTTGGAAAAAATGTTCCGTTGGAATTAAGTAATATTTGATAGTTCTGCACCCTTGTTCATGACCTGAAGTGTTTTTTACCCTTTTATAATAAAAACAGGTACATATTTGATATCTATATCTATTTCATTGCAATTTTTACAAAACCAAAACACAAAAGAGAAATCAGAAAATATATATTTTTATACCCTACACCCTGTGGGTAAGGGTATATTCATTTTGTCCTTCCGTTTGTAACGCATTAAAGGAGAGGTCGTAGGTATGGAAAAGTATATATATTCTTGATCAGCGTCACCTCCTGAATCGATTTAGCTATGTCCGTCTGTCTGTCTGTCTGTCTGTCCGTCTGTCTGTCTGTGTGTCTGTGTGTCTGTCTGTGGAAATAGATTTTGTGAAGAAACGGTAAGAGATACTGATTTGAAATTTTGGATTTAGTATTTCTATATTAATAAGCTACTTGTATGTAAAAATGGGCGTATTCGGTCAACGGACACGCCCACCTCCCATATAAAGCAATAGGTTTATATGGCATATCTGGTGAACTGTGGTATATATCGGGATGAAATTTTATGTGTGATCATGTATCACCGATACAAGCTCACGTGCAAAAAATGGAAAAGACCGCCCATCGGACACGCCCACCTCCCATATAAAGCAAATGGTTTATATGGCATATCAGGTGAAATATGGTATATATCGGGATGAAATTTTGTGTGTGATCATGTATCACCGATACAAGCTTACATGCTAAAAATGGAAAAGACCGCCCATCGGCCACGCCCACCTCCCATATAAAGTAAAAGGTTTATATGGCATATCTGGTGAACTATGGTATATATAGAAATGCATTTTTATTGTGTGTGATACGAGGTTATAATCCGAAAATGGATCGCCCAACGCACACGCCCACCTCCCATATAACTATAAAGTTCAATATGGGTTAACTGTAACATATATCGGTATGATATTTTTTTTTGTTCGATCAAGTAGTATTACTATGACATCACATGACCGAATTTTGAATATATGGTAAACCATATAGACAGTTGTTAAATTAAATATTACTACTATGAGTTCCCGTGAATCAAATGGGAAAATAACTCTTATAGGACACATCTAGTGAACCATGTCGAAAATGGAGAAGTTTATCCAATATGTACTCATCATACGATTATTACGATTAGAACGAACTGTACCCAGTTTACCTGTAAAGGTAACATTGTCAAATATGACATGTCACAATTAAACGGATATGGCATACCTGTAAAGTATACCCTTTTACGTGAAAATGTAAACTTTTACAAATGTTACGGTCCAGGTACCTCCATTAAGGTAACGACACACTATACAACGTACCCTTTTTCCCGGAAAGGGTTCAAAAACCAGGTAAATACATATGCTAATCCCTCAAAACCCTTAACGTACCCTTTTTCCCGGAATGCAGGTAAACACATATACTAATCCCCTTAAATCACTTTTACCTGGAAATGTCACAGGTATATCGGTATGACGTAGCGCACCAGACCTGTGACAGGTAGGTAACCATAAACAAATTGAATCATTTAAGTAGTAATGTTTACCTGACTAAAGATCAGTTAAACAAAACCATTCGGCCTGACAGTATCATAATATAGCGGGGTAATTACAAATTATTATATTATCATTACTATTTATAATTATATACACATTTTTTAATTATCATATATTATATTAATTACCATATTTTATTATTTAATATTTCTATCTATTCTAATAATATATATATTTTCCCCGAAAATGTAGTAGTTTTTTATAAATATAGATAAATTAATAAAACAACACAAAATTTATATTCAGTTTTTTTTTTAATATACCGGCGTTAGATATTACTGCAATGACGTATGATACTGTTTACAGTTGTCATGATGGCGTAGTTATAAGTATTAACTAAATCATTTATGATTTATAACGAAATGTATTATTAGTTGTTTATAAGAATTAGATAAATTCATAAAATAATACAAAATTTCTATTCAGTCTTATTTTTTTTTTTTAAATTAAAGTTATATGTCAGCAGGGTGTAGGGTATGTAAACTTCGGCCTGGCCGAAGTTAACCGTTTTTGCCTGGGTGGACCAGGCAAACCGGGGGAGCGAAGCGACCCCGGTGCGCTAGTTATTACATATTACAGTAAATATTAATTGTACTATATTATTGATTGACAAGTTCATTGTTATTTGCGCAATTGAGATATGTACGAAGTATTAGAAAATCTGCGTTATTTTGGGAGTCACTTCCCGCAGTCCCTCTCCGCTCCATTTCTTTTCGATCCGTTTAAAATGTTTATTTACATTTAATGATGCAAGTGAACACGTGTTCCTTTAGACGTTTGTCATTTATTCATAGAACCTCTACCGCGCTTTGTATGCACGGCGTTGATTGGAAGCCATTGACCCAAGTTTATAAATGTAAATTAAATGATAATATTTTCAAGCATTGAAAATTGGATTCATTTGAAATTTACAAAGCGTATGATGCGAGAAAAGCATTTACGCATAAGCATGAATAACTTCGAGCGTCCCATATAATGTTTCCTTATACTCAGAGCAGGGTTGCCGAATAAACTACAATCGAAGTGTTTCACTTCACTTTGGATCCAAACACTACGGCACTTCACTTTTTCGAAAAACACTTCACTATACGCAGCTTTCTTGGAAATTTATAGCTAATTTTGTCGCGAAATCTGAAATCTGCTCATTTCGTGTCGCGACCTTGAAAACAACGCGCCCATAGAAGTTTCACTTCAAAAAGGGTGAGGGTGTAGTGTGTACACATAAGTCCACACCGCCGACCCTATTTTGTATATACATGTAAACAAATCCAGTGACACACTTACCAGCGGTGCTCCGTCAGCTCCGTTTCATGGTCACTGACGGACTACAACAACAACACACATAATATCTAATTTGCTTGCGCTACATTTTCGGCATGCGCCGCGTTTCTTGTTGTTGTTGTTGCGATCGGCTCGGACATTGCTCGCCGAATTTGTGGGCACTTGAGATGCACTCAAATGCCCGTGCCCGAATCCTATTCGTCAAACCAAATAATTGTAACATGAATCCTTTCTTGGATTCAAGTGCACTGGATTGAAGGGGATACCAAACATGTGAACAAATTCAGCAATAGTTAGAATAGAGTAGATATAGTTTAACTGTTATACCAATGTATGTACCAATTATTGTTTAAAAGGACTCCACAGCCCACCAATAAATTCTGAATTAATCTCAAGGCAATTAACGTTGTTTGACTTTATTTCTCTTGTCGCTCTAGGCATTAGCCGATTGAACGCGACGACGCTCTTGGTTTACCAAGTACGAGCGTCAAAAACTTAGGACCCTCTATCAGCACACTCTGCAGTGGGATTCTCATCATCTCGAACCCCGGTTCTATCATAGCGTGCTTTCTAACCCAAAATTATTCAGTACACACTCTTCAAAGTTGTACGATACGAAAATAATCGCCTTAAGTTAAATTTGCTTAAAAAAGTACTCTGGCTGCAGTTTTGGGTGTAGGGTATATAAACTTCGGCGCGGCCGAAGATAATGTTTTTTCTAGTTTTAGTTTAGTTTAGTTTCATTCTGAATATTTTTAATATTTCAATACATTAAATTTAACATTTGCAATATGCAAATATATATAAATATTAGCGCAGCTTATATGAAGTGCCATCACTTCTTTTTTGGTTTAAACGTTGCTCTGTCAATTTTCTGCGGATTTGATTTTCCAGTTGACCGTTGATTCAAATATGAATTTCGAAGCAACCTCATTTCTATTTTCAATACATTCAAAAGTTTTAATATAAAAATTAGAGGTCTCGATGCCCGGGCTTTTTTCGGCCTGGTTATGCTCGAAAGGGGCCCGGGCACCGGGGCCTTGCCCGCACATGCTCGTCGGCCTGGGCGTCCGGTCCGATTATTCGAGCCGATACGAGCCGTCGAGTCTTCGTGGACAAACACGAAGCAGGTAGAGAAGAGAGAGGGAATGGTTTTTGAGCGTTGTGCGTCGCTTTTGGTTTTATGACCATTTGTGTGTTGTTTTGTTTTTTGTCTATTCGTTTTGTTTTTGTTGTTTGACTGCGTGCGCTTGTAGCTGTTGGTTCTTTGTTTTGTATGAGTTTGATGATGTGTTTTGATCAGAGTTCGTAAAATACCAATCAGTTGTACTTCATCCCTGAAATAAGGCTCAGCTCACGAGCCGTAATTTTACCACACATGAGCGAGTGGTATTTTACCACTCACGAGTGGTATCAATCCAATCGCTCAGAGTGGTAAACATACGACTCACGAGTGGTATTCTATGTGTATACAAGAATATGTGTCAACAAGAATAACACTCGCGAGTGGTATATGAGTCATCAAGAATACCACTCGGGAGTGGTATTTCCTGGTCGGGTATCGTATTTTCAGCCGAACAGCCAACCGAATGCGACTTCGTGCATATATCTGTTTTCTACCTAACTTCGTCTCATGGGTGACCACAACAACAACAGTAGCTACAATAACAAATGAAATGTGATGTTTGTCGTCCTTTTTATACATTTTTTTAATTTGACGAAACTGAAAAAGTGACGAAAATTTGACTGTTGAGGTTTACACAAAACATACATGAATCAAAAAAAAAGTTAAATGTGATTCCTACAATGAAAAGTAATAGTATTTGGAAAAAATGTTCCGTTGGAATTAAGTAATATTTGATAGTTCTGCACCCTTGTTCATGACCTGAAGTGTTTTTTACCCTTTTATAATAAAAACAGGTACATATTTGATATCTATATCTATTTCATTGCAATTTTTACAAAACCAAAACACAAAAGAGAAATCAGAAAATATATATTTTTATTACATATTACAGTAAATATTAATTGTACTATATTATTGATTGACAAGTTCATTGTTATTTGCGCAATTGAGATATGTACGAAGTATTAGAAAATCTGCGTTATTTTGGGAGTCACTTCCCGCAGTCCCTCTCCGCTCCATTTCTTTTCGATCCGTTTAAAATGTTTATTTACATTTAATGATGCAAGTGAACACGTGTTCCTTTAGACGTTTGTCATTCATTCATAGAACCTCTACCGCGCTTTGTATGCACGGCTTTATTCGCGTTGATTGGAAGCCATTGACCCAAGTTTATAAATGTAAATTAAATGATAATATTTTCAAACATTGAAAATTGGATTCATTTGAAATTTACAAAGCGTATGATGCGAGAAAAGCATTTACGCATAAGCATGAATAACTTCGAGCGTCCCATATAATGTTTCCTTATACTCAGAGCAGGGTTGCCGAATAAACTACAATCGAAGTGTTTCATCCAAACATTACGGCACTTCACTTTTTCGAAAATCACTTCACTATACGCAGATTTCTTGGAAATTTATAGCTAATTTTGTCGCGAAATCTGAAATTAAGTTTTAGGCTAGTTTTTGGAGACTTGGACTAAAAATCATGAAATCACTTCACCACATTCCAGAACACTTCACTTTTTCCACTTTTGAACTTCGCTCAAAAGTTCTGGCGCGGCAACCCTGACTCAGAGTGTGTGTGCGTATACTCAGAGTATGTGTGAGAAAGACATAGTTTAATGTCTCAGTATATTTTTGTATAGTGTCTCTGCTCATTTCGTGTCGCGACCTTGAAAACAACGCGCCCATAGAAGTTTCACTTCAAAAAGGGTGAGGGTGTAGTGTGTACACATAAGTCCACACCGCCGACCCTATTTTGTATATACATGTAAACAAATCCAGTGACACACTTACCAGCGGTGCTCCGTCAGCTCCGTTTCATGGTCACTGACGGACTACAACAACAACACACATAATATCTAATTTGCTTGCGCTACATTTTCGGCATGCGCCGCGTTTCTTGTTGTTGTTGTTGCGATCGGCTCGGACATTGCTCGCCGAATTTGTGGGCACTTGAGATGCACTCAAATGCCCGTGCCCGAATCCTATTCGTCAAACCAAATAATTGTAACATGAATCCTTTCTTGGATTCAATTGCACTGGATTGAAGGGGATACCAAACATGTGAACAAATTTAGCAATAGTTAGAATAGAGTAGATATAGTTTAACTGTTATACCAATGTATGTACCAATTATTGTTTAAAAGGACTCCACAGCCCACCAATAAATTCTGAATTAATCTCAAGGCAATTAACGTTGTTTGACTTTATTTCTCTTGTCGCTCTAGGCATTAGCCGATTGAACGCGACGACGCTCTTGGTTTACCAAGTACGAGCGTCAAAACTTAGGACCCTCTATCAGCACACTCTGCAGTGGGATTCTCATCATCTCGAACCCCGGTTCTATCATAGCGTGCTTTCTAACCCAAATTATTCAGTACACACTCTTCAAAGTTGTACGATACGAAAATAATCGCCTTAAGTTAAATTTGCTTAAAAAAGTACTCTGGCTGCAGTTTTGGGTGTAGGGTATATAAACTTCGGCGCGGCCGAAGATAATGTTTTTTCTAGTTTTAGTTTAGTTTAGTTTCATTCTGAATATTTTTAATATTTCAATACATTAAATTTAACATTTGCAATATGCAAATATATATAAATATTAGCGCAGCTTATATGAAGTGCCATCACTTCTTTTTTGGTTTAAACGTTGCTCTGTCAATTTTCTGCGGATTTGATTTTCCAGTTGACCGTTGATTCAAATATGAATTTCGAAGCAACCTCATTTCTATTTTCAATACATTCAAAAGTTTTAATATAAAAATTAGAGGTCTCGATGCCCGGGCTTTTTTCGGCCTGGTTATGCTCGAAAGGGGCCCGGGCACCGGGGCCTTGCCCGCACATGCTCGTCGGCCCGGGCGTCCGGTCCGATTATTCGAGCCGATACGAGCCGTCGAGTCTTCGTGGACAAACACGAAGCAGGTAGAGAAGAGAGAGGGAATGGTTTTTGAGCGTTGTGCGTCGCTTTTGGTTTTATGACCATTTGTGTGTTGTTTTGTTTTTTGTCTATTCGTTTTGTTTTTGTTGTTTGACTGCGTGCGCTTGTAGCTGTTGGTTCTTTGTTTTGTATGAGTTTGATGATGTGTTTTGATCAGAGTTCGTAAAATACCAATCAGTTGTACTTCATCCCTGAAATAAGGCTCAGCTCACGAGCCGTAATTTTACCACACATGAGCGAGTGGTATTTTACCACTCACGAGTGGTATCAATCCAATCGCTCAGAGTGGTAAACATACGACTCACGAGTGGTATTCTATGTGTATACAAGAATATGTGTCAACAAGAATAACACTCGCGAGTGGTATATGAGTCATCAAGAATACCACTCGGGAGTGGTATTTCCTGGTCGGGTATCGTATTTTCAGCCGAACAGCCAACCGAATGCGACTTCGTGCATATATCTGTTTTCTACCTAACTTCGTCTCATGGGTGACCACAACAACAACAGTAGCTACAATAACAAATGAAATGTGATGTTTGTCGTCCTTTTTATACATTTTTTTAATTTGACGAAACTGAAAAAGTGACGAAAATTTGACTGTTGAGGTTTACACAAAACATACATGAATCAAAAAAAAAGTTAAATGTGATTCCTACAATGAAAAGTAATAGTATTTGGAAAAAATGTTCCGTTGGAATTAAGTAATATTTGATAGTTCTGCACCCTTGTTCATGACCTGAAGTGTTTTTTACCCTTTTATAATAAAAACAGGTACATATTTGATATCTATATCTATTTCATTGCAATTTTTACAAAACCAAAACACAAAAGAGAAATCAGAAAATATATATTTTTATTACATATTACAGTAAATATTAATTGTACTATATTATTGATTGACAAGTTCATTGTTATTTGCGCAATTGAGATATGTACGAAGTATTAGAAAATCTGCGTTATTTTGGGAGTCACTTCCCGCAGTCCCTCTCCGCTCCATTTCTTTTCGATCCGTTTAAAATGTTTATTTACATTTAATGATGCAAGTGAACACGTGTTCCTTTAGACGTTTGTCATTTATTCATAGAACCTCTACCGCGCTTTGTATGCACGGCGTTGATTGGAAGCCATTGACCCAAGTTTATAAATGTAAATTAAATGATAATATTTTCAAGCATTGAAAATTGGATTCATTTGAAATTTACAAAGCGTATGATGCGAGAAAAGCATTTACGCATAAGCATGAATAACTTCGAGCGTCCCATATAATGTTTCCTTATACTCAGAGCAGGGTTGCCGAATAAACTACAATCGAAGTGTTTCACTTCACTTTGGATCCAAACACTACGGCACTTCACTTTTTCGAAAAACACTTCACTATACGCAGATTTCTTGGAAATTTATAGCTAATTTTGTCGCGAAATCTGAAATCTGCTCATTTCGTGTCGCGACCTTGAAAACAACGCGCCCATAGAAGTTTCACTTCAAAAAGGGTGAGGGTGTAGTGTGTACACATAAGTCCACACCGCCGACCCTATTTTGTATATACATGTAAACAAATCCAGTGACACACTTACCAGCGGTGCTCCGTCAGCTCCGTTTCATGGTCACTGACGGACTACAACAACAACACACATAATATCTAATTTGCTTGCGCTACATTTTCGGCATGCGCCGCGTTTCTTGTTGTTGTTGTTGCGATCGACTCGGACATTGCTCGCCGAATTTGTGGGCACTTGAGATGCACTCAAATGCCCGTGCCCGAATCCTATTCGTCAAACCAAATAATTGTAACATGAATCCTTTCTTGGATTCAATTGCACTGGATTGAAGGGGATACCAAACATGTGAACAAATTTAGCAATAGTTAGAATAGAGTAGATATAGTTTAACTGTTATACCAATGTATGTACCAATTATTGTTTAAAAGGACTCCACAGCCCACCAATAAATTCTGAATTAATCTCAAGGCAATTAACGTTGTTTGACTTTATTTCTCTTGTCGCTCTAGGCATTAGCCGATTGAACGCGACGACGCTCTTGGTTTACCAAGTACGAGCGTCAAAAACTTAGGACCCTCTATCAGCACACTCTGCAGTGGGATTCTCATCATCTCGAACCCCGGTTCTATCATAGCGTGCTTTCTAACCCAAAATTATTCAGTACACACTCTTCAAAGTTGTACGATACGAAAATAATCGCCTTAAGTTAAATTTGCTTAAAAAAGTACTCTGGCTGCAGTTTTGGGTGTAGGGTATATAAACTTCGGCGCGGCCGAAGATAATGTTTTTTCTAGTTTTAGTTTAGTTTAGTTTCATTCTGAATATTTTTAATATTTCAATACATTAAATTTAACATTTGCAATATGCAAATATATATAAATATTAGCGCAGCTTATATGAAGTGCCATCACTTCTTTTTTGGTTTAAACGTTGCTCTGTCAATTTTCTGCGGATTTGATTTTCCAGTTGACCGTTGATTCAAATATGAATTTCGAAGCAACCTCATTTCTATTTTCAATACATTCAAAAGTTTTAATATAAAAATTAGAGGTCTCGATGCCCGGGCTTTTTTCGGCCTGGTTATGCTCGAAAGGGGCCCGGGCACCGGGGCCTTGCCCGCACATGCTCGTCGGCCCGGGCGTCCGGTCCGATTATTCGAGCCGATACGAGCCGTCGAGTCTTCGTGGACAAACACGAAGCAGGTAGAGAAGAGAGAGGGAATGGTTTTTGAGCGTTGTGCGTCGCTTTTGGTTTTATGACCATTTGTGTGTTGTTTTGTTTTTTGTCTATTCGTTTTGTTTTTGTTGTTTGACTGCGTGCGCTTGTAGCTGTTGGTTCTTTGTTTTGTATGAGTTTGATGATGTGTTTTGATCAGAGTTCGTAAAATACCAATCAGTTGTACTTCATCCCTGAAATAAGGCTCAGCTCACGAGCCGTAATTTTACCACACATGAGCGAGTGGTATTTTACCACTCACGAGTGGTATCAATCCAATCGCTCAGAGTGGTAAACATACGACTCACGAGTGGTATTCTATGTGTATACAAGAATATGTGTCAACAAGAATAACACTCGCGAGTGGTATATGAGTCATCAAGAATACCACTCGGGAGTGGTATTTCCTGGTCGGGTATCGTATTTTCAGCCGAACAGCCAACCGAATGCGACTTCGTGCATATATCTGTTTTCTACCTAACTTCGTCTCATGGGTGACCACAACAACAACAGTAGCTACAATAACAAATGAAATGTGATGTTTGTCGTCCTTTTTATACATTTTTTTAATTTGACGAAACTGAAAAAGTGACGAAAATTTGACTGTTGAGGTTTACACAAAACATACATGAATCAAAAAAAAAGTTAAATGTGATTCCTACAATGAAAAGTAATAGTATTTGGAAAAAATGTTCCGTTGGAATTAAGTAATATTTGATAGTTCTGCACCCTTGTTCATGACCTGAAGTGTTTTTTACCCTTTTATAATAAAAACAGGTACATATTTGATATCTATATCTATTTCATTGCAATTTTTACAAAACCAAAACACAAAAGAGAAATCAGAAAATATATATTTTTATTACATATTACAGTAAATATTAATTGTACTATATTATTGATTGACAAGTTCATTGTTATTTGCGCAATTGAGATATGTACGAAGTATTAGAAAATCTGCGTTATTTTGGGAGTCACTTCCCGCAGTCCCTCTCCGCTCCATTTCTTTTCGATCCGTTTAAAATGTTTATTTACATTTAATGATGCAAGTGAACACGTGTTCCTTTAGACGTTTGTCATTTATTCATAGAACCTCTACCGCGCTTTGTATGCACGGCGTTGATTGGAAGCCATTGACCCAAGTTTATAAATGTAAATTAAATGATAATATTTTCAAGCATTGAAAATTGGATTCATTTGAAATTTACAAAGCGTATGATGCGAGAAAAGCATTTACGCATAAGCATGAATAACTTCGAGCGTCCCATATAATGTTTCCTTATACTCAGAGCAGGGTTGCCGAATAAACTACAATCGAAGTGTTTCACTTCACTTTGGATCCAACACTACGGCACTTCACTTTTTCGAAAAACACTTCACTATACGCAGATTTCTTGGAAATTTATAGCTAATTTTGTCGCGAAATCTGAAATCTGCTCATTTCGTGTCGCGACCTTGAAAACAACGCGCCCATAGAAGTTTCACTTCAAAAAGGGTGAGGGTGTAGTGTGTACACATAAGTCCACACCGCCGACCCTATTTTGTATATACATGTAAACAAATCCAGTGACACACTTACCAGCGGTGCTCCGTCAGCTCCGTTTCATGGTCACTGACGGACTACAACAACAACACACATAATATCTAATTTGCTTGCGCTACATTTTCGGCATGCGCCGCGTTTCTTGTTGTTGTTGTTGCGATCGACTCGGACATTGCTCGCCGAATTTGTGGGCACTTGAGATGCACTCAAATGCCCGTGCCCGAATCCTATTCGTCAAACCAAATAATTGTAACATGAATCCTTTCTTGGATTCAATTGCACTGGATTGAAGGGGATACCAAACATGTGAACAAATTTAGCAATAGTTAGAATAGAGTAGATATAGTTTAACTGTTATACCAATGTATGTACCAATTATTGTTTAAAAGGACTCCACAGCCCACCAATAAATTCTGAATTAATCTCAAGGCAATTAACGTTGTTTGACTTTATTTCTCTTGTCGCTCTAGGCATTAGCCGATTGAACGCGACGACGCTCTTGGTTTACCAAGTACGAGCGTCAAAAACTTAGGACCCTCTATCAGCACACTCTGCAGTGGGATTCTCATCATCTCGAACCCCGGTTCTATCATAGCGTGCTTTCTAACCCAAAATTATTCAGTACACACTCTTCAAAGTTGTACGATACGAAAATAATCGCCTTAAGTTAAATTTGCTTAAAAAAGTACTCTGGCTGCAGTTTTGGGTGTAGGGTATATAAACTTCGGCGCGGCCGAAGATAATGTTTTTTCTAGTTTTAGTTTAGTTTAGTTTCATTCTGAATATTTTTAATATTTCAATACATTAAATTTAACATTTGCAATATGCAAATATATATAAATATTAGCGCAGCTTATATGAAGTGCCATCACTTCTTTTTTGGTTTAAACGTTGCTCTGTCAATTTTCTGCGGATTTGATTTTCCAGTTGACCGTTGATTCAAATATGAATTTCGAAGCAACCTCATTTCTATTTTCAATACATTCAAAAGTTTTAATATAAAAATTAGAGGTCTCGATGCCCGGGCTTTTTTCGGCCTGGTTATGCTCGAAAGGGGCCCGGGCACCGGGGCCTTGCCCGCACATGCTCGTCGGCCCGGGCGTCCGGTCCGATTATTCGAGCCGATACGAGCCGTCGAGTCTTCGTGGACAAACACGAAGCAGGTAGAGAAGAGAGAGGGAATGGTTTTTGAGCGTTGTGCGTCGCTTTTGGTTTTATGACCATTTGTGTGTTGTTTTGTTTTTTGTCTATTCGTTTTGTTTTTGTTGTTTGACTGCGTGCGCTTGTAGCTGTTGGTTCTTTGTTTTGTATGAGTTTGATGATGTGTTTTGATCAGTGTTCGTAAAATACCAATCAGTTGTACTTCATCCCTGAAATAAGGCTCAGCTCACGAGCCGTAATTTTACCACACATGAGCGAGTGGTATTTTACCACTCACGAGTGGTATCAATCCAATCGCTCAGAGTGGTAAACATACGACTCACGAGTGGTATTCTATGTGTATACAAGAATATGTGTCAACAAGAATAACACTCGCGAGTGGTATATGAGTCATCAAGAATACCACTCGGGAGTGGTATTTCCTGGTCGGGTATCGTATTTTCAGCCGAACAGCCAACCGAATGCGACTTCGTGCATATATCTGTTTTCTACCTAACTTCGTCTCATGGGTGACCACAACAACAACAGTAGCTACAATAACAAATGAAATGTGATGTTTGTCGTCCTTTTTATACTGAAAAAGTGACGAAAATTTGACTGTTGAGGTTTACACAAAACATACATGAATCAAAAAAAAAGTTAAATGTGATTCCTACAATGAAAAGTAATAGTATTTGGAAAAAATGTTCCGTTGGAATTAAGTAATATTTGATAGTTCTGCACCCTTGTTCATGACCTGAAGTGTTTTTTACCCTTTTATAATAAAAACAGGTACATATTTGATATCTATATCTATTTCATTGCAATTTTTACAAAACCAAAACACAAAAGAGAAATCAGAAAATATATATTTTTATTACATATTACAGTAAATATTAATTGTACTATATTATTGATTGACAAGTTCATTGTTATTTGCGCAATTGAGATATGTACGAAGTATTAGAAAATCTGCGTTATTTTGGGAGTCACTTCCCGCAGTCCCTCTCCGCTCCATTTCTTTTCGATCCGTTTAAAATGTTTATTTACATTTAATGATGCAAGTGAACACGTGTTCCTTTAGACGTTTGTCATTTATTCATAGAACCTCTACCGCGCTTTGTATGCACGGCGTTGATTGGAAGCCATTGACCCAAGTTTATAAATGTAAATTAAATGATAATATTTTCAAGCATTGAAAATTGGATTCATTTGAAATTTACAAAGCGTATGATGCGAGAAAAGCATTTACGCATAAGCATGAATAACTTCGAGCGTCCCATATAATGTTTCCTTATACTCAGAGCAGGGTTGCCGAATAAACTACAATCGAAGTGTTTCACTTCACTTTGGATCCAAACACTACGGCACTTCACTTTTTCGAAAAACACTTCACTATACGCAGATTTCTTGGAAATTTATAGCTAATTTTGTCGCGAAATCTGAAATCTGCTCATTTCGTGTCGCGACCTTGAAAACAACGCGCCCATAGAAGTTTCACTTCAAAAAGGGTGAGGGTGTAGTGTGTACACATAAGTCCACACCGCCGACCCTATTTTGTATATACATGTAAACAAATCCAGTGACACACTTACCAGCGGTGCTCCGTCAGCTCCGTTTCATGGTCACTGACGGACTACAACAACAACACACATAATATCTAATTTGCTTGCGCTACATTTTCGGCATGCGCCGCGTTTCTTGTTGTTGTTGTTGCGATCGACTCGGACATTGCTCGCCGAATTTGTGGGCACTTGAGATGCACTCAAATGCCCGTGCCCGAATCCTATTCGTCAAACCAAATAATTGTAACATGAATCCTTTCTTGGATTCAATTGCACTGGATTGAAGGGGATACCAAACATGTGAACAAATTTAGCAATAGTTAGAATAGAGTAGATATAGTTTAACTGTTATACCAATGTATGTACCAATTATTGTTTAAAAGGACTCCACAGCCCACCAATAAATTCTGAATTAATCTCAAGGCAATTAACGTTGTTTGACTTTATTTCTCTTGTCGCTCTAGGCATTAGCCGATTGAACGCGACGACGCTCTTGGTTTACCAAGTACGAGCGTCAAAAACTTAGGACCCTCTATCAGCACACTCTGCAGTGGGATTCTCATCATCTCGAACCCCGGTTCTATCATAGCGTGCTTTCTAACCCAAAATTATTCAGTACACACTCTTCAAAGTTGTACGATACGAAAATAATCGCCTTAAGTTAAATTTGCTTAAAAAAGTACTCTGGCTGCAGTTTTGGGTGTAGGGTATATAAACTTCGGCGCGGCCGAAGATAATGTTTTTTCTAGTTTTAGTTTAGTTTAGTTTCATTCTGAATATTTTTAATATTTCAATACATTAAATTTAACATTTGCAATATGCAAATATATATAAATATTAGCGCAGCTTATATGAAGTGCCATCACTTCTTTTTTGGTTTAAACGTTGCTCTGTCAATTTTCTGCGGATTTGATTTTCCAGTTGACCGTTGATTCAAATATGAATTTCGAAGCAACCTCATTTCTATTTTCAATACATTCAAAAGTTTTAATATAACTAGCGCACCGGGGTCGCTTCGCTCCCCCGGTTTGCCTGGTCCACCCAGGCAAAAACGGTTAACTTCGGCCAGGCCGAAGTTTACATACCCTACACCCTGCTGACATATAACTTTAATTTAAAAAAAAAAATAAGACTGAATAGAAATTTTGTATTATTTTATGAATTTATCGAATTCTTATAAACAACTAATAATACATTTCGTTATAAATCATAAATGATTTAGTTAATACTTATAACTACGCCATCATGACAACTGTAAACAGTATCATACGTCATTGCAGTAATATCTAACGCCGGTATATTAAAAAAAAAACTGAATATAAATTTTGTGTTGTTTTATTAATTTATCTATATTTATAAAAAACTACTACATTTTCGGGGAAAATATATATATTATTAGAATAGATAGAAATATTAAATAATAAAATATGGTAATTAATATAATATATGATAATTAAAAAATGTGTATATAATTATAAATAGTAATGATAATATAATAATTTGTAATTACCCCGCTATATTATGATACTGTCAGGCCGAATGGTTTTGTTTAACTGATCTTTAGTCAGGTAAACATTACTACTTAAATGATTCAATTTGTTTATGGTTACCTACCTGTCACAGGTCTGGTGCGCTACGTCATACCGATATACCTGTGACATTTCCAGGTAAAAGTGATTTAAGGGGATTAGTATATGTGTTTACCTGCATTCCGGGAAAAAGGGTACGTTAAGGGTTTTGAGGGATTAGCATATGTATTTACCTGGTTTTTGAACCCTTTCCGGGAAAAAGGGTACGTTGTATAGTGTGTCGTTACCTTAATGGAGGTACCTGGACCGTAACATTTGTAAAAGTTTACATTTTCACGTAAAAGGGTATACTTTACAGGTATGCCATATCCGTTTAATTGTGACATGTCATATTTGACAATGTTACCTTTACAGGTAAACTGGGTACAGTTCGTTCTAATCGTATGATGAGTACATATTGGATAAACTTCTCCATTTTCGACATGGTTCACTAGATGTGTCCTATAAGAGTTATTTTCCCATTTGATTCACGGGAACTCATAGTAGTAATATTTAATTTAACAACTGTCTATATGGTTTACCATATATTCAAAATTCGGTCATGTGATGTCATAGTAATACTACTTGATCGAACAAAAAAAAAATATCATACCGATATATGTTACAGTTAACCCATATTGAACTTTATAGTTATATGGGAGGTGGGCGTGTGCGTTGGGCGATCCATTTTCGGATTATAACCTCGTATCACACACAATAAAAATGCATTTCTATATATACCATAGTTCACCAGATATGCCATATAAACCTTTTACTTTATATGGGAGGTGGGCGTGGCCGATGGGCGGTCTTTTCCATTTTTAGCATGTAAGCTTGTATCGGTGATACATGATCACACACAAAATTTCATCCCGATATATACCATATTTCACCTGATATGCCATATAAACCATTTGCTTTATATGGGAGGTGGGCGTGTCCGATGGGCGGTCTTTTCCATTTTTTGCACGTGAGCTTGTATCGGTGATACATGATCACACATAAAATTTCATCCCGATATATACCACAGTTCACCAGATATGCCATATAAACCTATTGCTTTATATGGGAGGTGGGCGTGTCCGTTGACCGAATACGCCCATTTTTACATACAAGTAGCTTATTAATATAGAAATACTAAATCCAAATCAGTATCTCTTACCGTTTCTTCACAAAATCTATTTCCACAGACAGACACACAGACACACAGACAGACAGACAGACGGACAGACAGACAGACAGACAGACAGACGGACATAGCTAAATCGATTCAGGAGGTGACGCTGATCAAGAATATATATACTTTTCCATACCTACGACCTCTCCTTTAATGCGTTACAAACGGAAGGACAAAATGAATATACCCTTACCCACAGGGTGTAGGGTATAAAAATTAGAGGTCTCGATGCCCGGGCTTTTTTCGGCCTGGTTATGCTCGAAAGGGGCCCGGGCACCGGGGCCTTGCCCGCACATGCTCGTCGGCCCGGGCGTCCGGTCCGATTATTCGAGCCGATACGAGCCGTCGAGTCTTCGTGGACAAACACGAAGCAGGTAGAGAAGAGAGAGGGAATGGTTTTTGAGCGTTGTGCGTCGCTTTTGGTTTTATGACCATTTGTGTGTTGTTTTGTTTTTTGTCTATTCGTTTTGTTATTGTTGTTTGACTGCGTGCGCTTGTAGCTGTTGGTTCTTTGTTTTGTATGAGTTTGATGATGTGTTTTGATCAGAGTTCGTAAAATACCAATCAGTTGTACTTCATCCCTGAAATAAGGCTCAGCTCACGAGCCGTAATTTTACCACACATGAGCGAGTGGTATTTTACCACTCACGAGTGGTATCAATCCAATCGCTCAGAGTGGTAAACATACGACTCACGAGTGGTATTCTATGTGTATACAAGAATATGTGTCAACAAGAATAACACTCGCGAGTGGTATATGAGTCATCAAGAATACCACTCGGGAGTGGTATTTCCTGGTCGGGTATCGTATTTTCAGCCGAACAGCCAACCGAATGCGACTTCGTGCATATATCTGTTTTCTACCTAACTTCGTCTCATGGGTGACCACAACAACAACAGTAGCTACAATAACAAATGAAATGTGATGTTTGTCGTCCTTTTTATACATTTTTTTAATTTGACGAAACTGAAAAAGTGACGAAAATTTGACTGTTGAGGTTTACACAAAACATACATGAATCAAAAAAAAGTTAAATGTGATTCCTACAATGAAAAGTAATAGTATTTGGAAAAAATGTTCCGTTGGAATTAAGTAATATTTGATAGTTCTGCACCCTTGTTCATGACCTGAAGTGTTTTTTACCCTTTTATAATAAAAACAGGTACATATTTGATATCTATATCTATTTCATTGCAATTTTTACAAAACCAAAACACAAAAGAGAAATCAGAAAATATATATTTTTATTACATATTACAGTAAATATTAATTGTACTATATTATTGATTGACAAGTTCATTGTTATTTGCGCAATTGAGATATGTACGAAGTATTAGAAAATCTGCGTTATTTTGGGAGTCACTTCCCGCAGTCCCTCTCCGCTCCATTTCTTTTCGATCCGTTTAAAATGTTTATTTACATTTAATGATGCAAGTGAACACGTGTTCCTTTAGACGTTTGTCATTTATTCATAGAACCTCTACCGCGCTTTGTATGCACGGCGTTGATTGGAAGCCATTGACCCAAGTTTATAAATGTAAATTAAATGATAATATTTTCAAGCATTGAAAATTGGATTCATTTGAAATTTACAAAGCGTATGATGCGAGAAAAGCATTTACGCATAAGCATGAATAACTTCGAGCGTCCCATATAATGTTTCCTTATACTCAGAGCAGGGTTGCCGAATAAACTACAATCGAAGTGTTTCACTTCACTTTGGATCCAAACACTACGGCACTTCACTTTTTCGAAAAACACTTCACTATACGCAGATTTCTTGGAAATTTATAGCTAATTTTGTCGCGAAATCTGAAATCTGCTCATTTCGTGTCGCGACCTTGAAAACAACGCGCCCATAGAAGTTTCACTTCAAAAAGGGTGAGGGTGTAGTGTGTACACATAAGTCCACACCGCCGACCCTATTTTGTATATACATGTAAACAAATCCAGTGACACACTTACCAGCGGTGCTCCGTCAGCTCCGTTTCATGGTCACTGACGGACTACAACAACAACACACATAATATCTAATTTGCTTGCGCTACATTTTCGGCATGCGCCGCGTTTCTTGTTGTTGTTGTTGCGATCGACTCGGACATTGCTCGCCGAATTTGTGGGCACTTGAGATGCACTCAAATGCCCGTGCCCGAATCCTATTCGTCAAACCAAATAATTGTAACATGAATCCTTTCTTGGATTCAATTGCACTGGATTGAAGGGGATACCAAACATGTGAACAAATTTAGCAATAGTTAGAATAGAGTAGATATAGTTTAACTGTTATACCAATGTATGTACCAATTATTGTTTAAAAGGACTCCACAGCCCACCAATAAATTCTGAATTAATCTCAAGGCAATTAACGTTGTTTGACTTTATTTCTCTTGTCGCTCTAGGCATTAGCCGATTGAACGCGACGACGCTCTTGGTTTACCAAGTACGAGCGTCAAAAACTTAGGACCCTCTATCAGCACACTCTGCAGTGGGATTCTCATCATCTCGAACCCCGGTTCTATCATAGCGTGCTTTCTAACCAAAAATTATTCAGTACACACTCTTCAAAGTTGTACGATACGAAAATAATCGCCTTAAGTTAAATTTGCTTAAAAAAGTACTCTGGCTGCAGTTTTGGGTGTAGGGTATATAAACTTCGGCGCGGCCGAAGATAATGTTTTTTCTAGTTTTAGTTTAGTTTAGTTTCATTCTGAATATTTTTAATATTTCAATACATTAAATTTAACATTTGAAATATGCAAATATATATAAATATTAGCGCAGCTTATATGAAATGCCATCACTTCTTTTTTGGTTTAAACGTTGCTCTGTCAATTTTCTGCGGAATTGATTTTCCAGTTCACCGTTGATTCAAATATGAATTTCGAAGCAACCTCATTTCTATTTTCAATACATTCAAAAGTTTTAATATAAAAATTAGAGGTCTCGATGCCCGGGCTTTTTTCGGCCTGGTTATGCTCGAAAGGGGCCCGGGCACCGGGGCCTTGCCCGCACATGCTCGTCGGCCCGGGCGTCCGGTCCGATTATTCGAGCCGATACGAGCCGTCGAGTCTTCGTGGACAAACACGAAGCAGGTAGAGAAGAGAGAGGGAATGGTTTTTGAGCGTTGTGCGTCGCTTTTGGTTTTATGACCATTTGTGTGTGGTTTTGTTTTTTGTCTATTCGTTTTGTTATTGTTGTTTGACTGCGTGCGCTTGTAGCTGTTGGTTCTTTGTTTTGTATGAGTTTGATGATGTGTTTTGATCAGAGTTCGTAAAATACCAATCAGTTGTACTTCATCCCTGAAATAAGGCTCAGCTCACGAGCCGTAATTTTACCACACATGAGCGAGTGGTATTTTACCACTCACGAGTGGTATCAATCCAATCGCTCAGAGTGGTAAACATACGACTCACGAGTGGTATTCTTGCTCACGAGTGGAAAGAATACCACTCGTGAGTGGTATATGTGTCAACAAGAATACCACTCGCGAGTGGTATATGAGTCATCAAGAATACCACTCGGGAGTGGTATTTCCTGGTCGGGTATCGTATTTTCAGCCGAACAGCCAACCGAATGCGACTTCGTACATATATCTGTTTTCTACCTAACTTCGTCTCTTGGGTGACCACAACAACAACAGTAGCTACAATAACAAATGAAATGTGATGTTTGTCGTCCTTTTTATACATTTTTTTAATTTGACGAAACTGAAAAAGTGACGAAAATTTGACTGTTGAGGTTTACACAAAACATACATGAATCAAAAAAAAAAGTTAAATGTGATTCCTACAATGAAAAGTAATAGTATTTGGAAAAAAGTTTCCGTTGGAATTAAGTAATATTTGATAGTTATGCACCCTTGTTCATGACCTGAAGTGTTTTTTACCCTTTTATAATAAAAACAGGTACCTATTTGATATCTATATCTATTTCATTGCAATTTTTACAAAACCAAAACACAAAAGAGAAATCAGAAAATATATATTTTTATTACATATTACAGTAAATATTAATTTTACTATATTATTGATTGACAAGTTCATTGTTATTTGCGCAATTGAGATATGTACGAAGTATTAGAAAATGTGCGTTATTTTGGGAGTCACTTCCCGCAGTCCCTCTCCGCTCCATTTCTTTTCGATCCGTTTAAAATGTTTATTTACATTTAATGATGCAAGTGAACACGTGTTCCTTCAGACGTTTGTCATTCATTCATAGAACCTCTACCGCGCTTTGTATGCACGGCTTTATTCGCGTTGATTGGAAGCCATTGACCCAAGTTTATAAATGTAAATTAAATATGTTTTATTTATTTTATTTAAGAAATAAATTTAAGAAATCTAATGTTTCTTTTAAATTTAATAATTCATTACCAAACAAATCCTAAAATTAATTCATGAATAATATTTTCAAACATTGAAAATTGGATTCATTTGAAATTTACAAATGATGCGAGAAAAGCATTTACGCATAAGCATGAATAACTTCGAGCGTCATATAATGTTTCCTTATACTCAGAGCAGGGTTGCCGAATAAACTACAATCGAAGTGTTTCACTTCACTTTGGATCCAAATACTACGGCACTTCACTTTTTCGAAAAACACTTCACTATACGCAGGTTTCTTCGAAATTTATAGCTAATTTTATCGCGAAATCTGAAATTAAGTTTTAGGCTAGTTTTTGGAGACTTGGACTAAAAATCATGAAATCACTTCACCACATTCCAGAACACTTCACTTTTTCCACTTTTGAACTTCGCTCAAAAGTTCTGGCGCGGCAACCCTGACTCAGAGTGTGTGTGCGTATACTCAGAGTATGTGTGAGAAAAACATAGTTTAATGTCTCAGTATATTTTTGTATATATAGTGTCTCTGCTCATTTCCTTGAAAACAACGCGCCCATAAAAGTTTCACTTCAAAAAGGGTGAGGGTGTAGTGTGTACACATAAGTCCACACCGCCGACCCTATTTTGTATATACATGTAAACAAATCCAGTGACACACTTACCAGCGGTGCTCCGTCAGCTCCGTTTCATGGTCACTGACGGACTACAACAACAACACACATAATATCTAATTTGCTTGCGCTACATTTTCGGCATGCGCCGCGTTTCTTGTTGTTATTGTTGCGATCAAATGCCCGTGCCCCAATCCTATTCGTCAAACCAAATAATTGTAACATGAATCCTTTCTTGGATTCGAGTGCACTGGATTGAAGGGGATACCAAACATGTGAACAAATTTAGCAATAGTTAGAATAGAGTAGATATAGTTTAACTGTTATACCAATGTATGTACCAATTATTGTTTAAAAGGACTCCACAGCCCACCAATAAATTCTGAATTAATCTCAAGGCAATTAACGTTGTTTGACTTTATTTCTCTTGTCGCTCTAGGCATTAGCCGATTGAACGCGACGACGCTCTTGGTTTACCAAGTACGAGCGTCAAAAACTTAGGACCCTCTATCAGCACACTCTGCAGTGGGATTCTCATCATCTCGAACCCCGGTTCTATCATAGCGTGCTTTCTAACCAAAAATTATTCAGTACACACTCTTCAAAGTTGTACGATACGAAAATAATCGCCTTAAGTTAAATTTGCTTAAAAAAGTACTCTGGCTGCAGTTTTGGGTGTAGGGTATATAAACTTCGGCGTGGCCGAAGATAATGTTTTTTCTAGTTTTAGTTTAGTTTCATTCTGAATATTTTTAATATTTCAATACATTAAATTTAACATTTGAAATATGCAAATATATATAAATATTAGCGCAGCTTATATGAAGTGCCATCACTTCTTTTTTGGTTTAAACGTTGCTCTGTCAATTTTCTGCGGATTTGATTTTCCAGTTGACCGTTGATTCAAATATGAATTTCGAAGCAACCTCATTTCTATTTTCAATACATTCAAAAGTTTTAATATAAAAATTAGAGGTCTCGATGCCCGGGCTTTTTTCGGCCTGGTTATGCTCGAAAGGGGTCCGGGCACCGGGGCCTTGCCCGCACATGCTCGTCGGCCCGGGCGTCCGGTCCGATTATTCGAGCCGATACGAGCCGTCGAGTCTTCGTGGACAAACACGAAGCAGGTAGAGAAGAGAGAGGGAATGATTTTTGAGCGTTGTGCGTCGCTTTTGGTTTTATGACCATTTGTGTGTTGTTTGGTTTTTTGTCTATTCGTTTTGTTTTTGTTGTTTGACTGCGTGCGCTTGTAGCTGTTGGTTCTTTGTTTTGTATGAGTTTGATGATGTGTTTTGATCAGAGTTCGTAAAATACCAATCAGTTGTACTTCATCCCTGAAATAAGGCTCAGCTCACGAGCCGTAATTTTACCACACATGAGCGAGTGGTATTTTACCACTCACGAGTGGTATCAATCCAATCGCTCAGAGTGGTAAACATACGACTCACGAGTGGTATTCTATGTGTATACAAGAATATGTGTCAACAAGAATAACACTCGCGAGTGGTATATGAGTCATCAAGAATACCACTCGGGAGTGGTATTTCCTGGTCGGGTATCGTATTTTCAGCCGAACAGCCAACCGAATGCGACTTCGTGCATATATCTGTTTTCTACCTAACTTCGTCTCATGGGTGACCACAACAACAACAGTAGCTACAATAACAAATGAAATGTGATGTTTGTCGTCCTTTTTATACATTTTTTAATTTGACGAAACTGAAAAAGTGACGAAAATTTGACTGTTGAGGTTTACACAAAACATACATGAATCAAAAAAAAAGTTAAATGTGATTCCTACAATGAAAAGTAATAGTATTTGGAAAAAATGTTCCGTTGGAATTAAGTAATATTTGATAGTTCTGCACCCTTGTTCATGACCTGAAGTGTTTTTTACCCTTTTATAATAAAAACAGGTACATATTTGATATCTATATCTATTTCATTGCAATTTTTACAAAACCAAAACACAAAAGAGAAATCAGAAAATATATATTTTTATTACATATTACAGTAAATATTAATTGTACTATATTATTGATTGACAAGTTCATTGTTATTTGCGCAATTTAGATATGTACGAAGTATTAGAAAATCTGCGTTATTTTGGGAGTCACTTCCCGCAGTCCCTCTCCGCTCCATTTCTTTTCGATCCGTTTAAAATGTTTATTTACATTTAATGATGCAAGTGAACAAGTGTTCCTTTAGACGTTTGTCATTTATTCATAGAACCTCTACCGCGCTTTGTATGCACGGCGTTGATTGGAAGCCATTGACCCAAGTTTATAAATGTAAATTAAATGATAATATTTTCAAGCATTGAAAATTGGATTCATTTGAAATTTACAAAGCGTATGATGCGAGAAAAGCATTTACGCATAAGCATGAATAACTTCGAGCGTCCCATATAATGTTTCCTTATACTCAGAGCAGGGTTGCCGAATAAACTACAATCGAAGTGTTTCACTTCACTTTGGACACTACGGCACTTCACTTTTTCGAAAAACACTTCACTATACGCAGATTTCTTGGAAATTTATAGCTAATTTTGTCGCGAAATCTGAAATCTGCTCATTTCGTGTCGCGACCTTGAAAACAACGCGCCCATAGAAGTTTCACTTCAAAAAGGGTGAGGGTGTAGTGTGTACACATAAGTCCACACCGCCGACCCTATTTTGTATATACATGTAAACAAATCCAGTGACACACTTACCAGCGGTGCTCCGTCAGCTCCGTTTCATGGTCACTGACGGACTACAACAACAACACACATAATATCTAATTTGCTTGCGCTACATTTTCGGCATGCGCCGCGTTTCTTGTTGTTGTTGTTGCGATCGACTCGGACATTGCTCGCCGAATTTGTGGGCACTTGAGATGCACTCAAATGCCCGTGCCCGAATCCTATTCGTCAAACCAAATAATTGTAACATGAATCCTTTCTTGGATTCAATTGCACTGGATTGAAGGGGATACCAAACATGTGAACAAATTTAGCAATAGTTAGAATAGAGTAGATATAGTTTAACTGTTATACCAATGTATGTACCAATTATTGTTTAAAAGGACTCCACAGCCCACCAATAAATTCTGAATTAATCTCAAGGCAATTAACGTTGTTTGACTTTATTTCTCTTGTCGCTCTAGGCATTAGCCGATTGAACGCGACGACGCTCTTGGTTTACCAAGTACGAGCGTCAAAAACTTAGGACCCTCTATCAGCACACTCTGCAGTGGGATTCTCATCATCTCGAACCCCGTTTCTATCATAGCGTGCTTTCTAACCCAAAATTATTCAGTACACACTCTTCAAAGTTGTACGATACGAAAATAATCGCCTTAAGTTAAATTTGCTTAAAAAAGTACTCTGGCTGCAGTTTTGGGGTGTAGGGTATATAAACTTCGGCGCGGCCGAAGATAATGTTTTTTCTAGTTTTAGTTTAGTTTAGTTTCATTCTGAATATTTTTAATATTTCAATACATTAAATTTAACATTTGCAATATGCAAATATATAAATATTAGCGCAGCTTATATGAAGTGCCATCACTTCTTTTTTGGTTTAAACGTTGCTCTGTCAATTTTCTGCGGATTTGATTTTCCAGTTGACCGTTGATTCAAATATGAATTTCGAAGCAACCTCATTTCTATTTTCAATACATTCAAAAGTTTTAATATAAAAATTAGAGGTCTCGATGCCCGGGCTTTTTTCGGCCTGGTTATGCTCGAAAGGGGCCCGGGCACCGGGGCCTTGCCCGCACATGCTCGTCGGCCCGGGCGTCCGGTCCGATTATTCGAGCCGATACGAGCCGTCGAGTCTTCGTGGACAAACACGAAGCAGGTAGAGAAGAGAGAGGGAATGGTTTTTGAGCGTTGTGCGTCGCTTTTGGTTTTATGACCATTTGTGTGTTGTTTTGTTTTTTGTCTATTCGTTTTGTTTTTGTTGTTTGACTGCGTGCGCTTGTAGCTGTTGGTTCTTTGTTTTGTATGAGTTTGATGATGTGTTTTGATCAGTGTTCGTAAAATACCAATCAGTTGTACTTCATCCCTGAAATAAGGCTCAGCTCACGAGCCGTAATTTTACCACACATGAGCGAGTGGTATTTTACCACTCACGAGTGGTATCAATCCAATCGCTCAGAGTGGTAAACATACGACTCACGAGTGGTATTCTATGTGTATACAAGAATATGTGTCAACAAGAATAACACTCGCGAGTGGTATATGAGTCATCAAGAATACCACTCGGGAGTGGTATTTCCTGGTCGGGTATCGTATTTTCAGCCGAACAGCCAACCGAATGCGACTTCGTGCATATATCTTTTTTCTACCTAACTTCGTCTCATGGGTGACCACAACAACAACAGTAGCTACAATAACAAATGAAATGTGATGTTTGTCGTCCTTTTTATACTGAAAAAGTGACGAAAATTTGACTGTTGAGGTTTACACAAAACATACATGAATCAAAAAAAAAGTTAAATGTGATTCCTACAATGAAAAGTAATAGTATTTGGAAAAAATGTTCCGTTGGAATTAAGTAATATTTGATAGTTCTGCACCCTTGTTCATGACCTGAAGTGTTTTTTACCCTTTTATAATAAAAACAGGTACATATTTGATATCTATATCTATTTCATTGCAATTTTTACAAAACCAAAACACAAAAGAGAAATCAGAAAATATATATTTTTATTACATATTACAGTAAATATTAATTGTACTATATTATTGATTGACAAGTTCATTGTTATTTGCGCAATTGAGATATGTACGAAGTATTAGAAAATCTGCGTTATTTTGGGAGTCACTTCCCGCAGTCCCTCTCCGCTCCATTTCTTTTCGATCCGTTTAAAATGTTTATTTACATTTAATGATGCAAGTGAACACGTGTTCCTTTAGACGTTTGTCATTTATTCATAGAACCTCTACCGCGCTTTGTATGCACGGCGTTGATTGGAAGCCATTGACCCAAGTTTATAAATGTAAATTAAATGATAATATTTTCAAGCATTGAAAATTGGATTCATTTGAAATTTACAAAGCGTATGATGCGAGAAAAGCATTTACGCATAAGCATGAATAACTTCGAGCGTCCCATATAATGTTTCCTTATACTCAGAGCAGGGTTGCCGAATAAACTACAATCGAAGTGTTTCACTTCACTTTGGATCCAAACACTACGGCACTTCACTTTTTCGAAAAACACTTCACTATACGCAGATTTCTTGGAAATTTATAGCTAATTTTGTCGCGAAATCTGAAATCTGCTCATTTCGTGTCGCGACCTTGAAAACAACGCGCCCATAGAAGTTTCACTTCAAAAAGGGTGAGGGTGTAGTGTGTACACATAAGTCCACACCGCCGACCCTATTTTGTATATACATGTAAACAAATCCAGTGACACACTTACCAGCGGTGCTCCGTCAGCTCCGTTTCATGGTCACTGACGGACTACAACAACAACACACATAATATCTAATTTGCTTGCGCTACATTTTCGGCATGCGCCGCGTTTCTTGTTGTTGTTGTTGCGATCGACTCGGACATTGCTCGCCGAATTTGTGGGCACTTGAGATGCACTCAAATGCCCGTGCCCGAATCCTATTCGTCAAACCAAATAATTGTAACATGAATCCTTTCTTGGATTCGAGTGCACTGGATTGAAGGGGATACCAAACATGTGAACAAATTTAGCAATAGTTAGAATAGAGTAGATATAGTTTAACTGTTATACCAATGTATGTACCAATTATTGTTTAAAAGGACTCCACAGCCCACCAATAAATTCTGAATTAATCTCAAGGCAATTAACGTTGTTTGACTTTATTTCTCTTGTCGCTCTAGGCATTAGCCGATTGAACGCGACGACGCTCTTGGTTTACCAAGTACGAGCGTCAAAAACTTAGGACCCTCTATCAGCACACTCTGCAGTGGGATTCTCATCATCTCGAACCCCGGTTCTATCATAGCGTGCTTTCTAACCCAAAATTATTCAGTACACACTCTTCAAAGTTGTACGATACGAAAATAATCGCCTTAAGTTAAATTTGCTTAAAAAAGTACTCTGGCTGCAGTTTTGGGTGTAGGGTATATAAACTTCGGCGCGGCCGAAGATAATGTTTTTTCTAGTTTTAGTTTAGTTTAGTTTCATTCTGAATATTTTTAATATTTCAATACATTAAATTTAACATTTGCAATATGCAAATATATATAAATATTAGCGCAGCTTATATGAAGTGCCATCACTTCTTTTTTGGTTTAAACGTTGCTCTGTCAATTTTCTGCGGATTTGATTTTCCAGTTGACCGTTGATTCAAATATGAATTTCGAAGCAACCTCATTTCTATTTTCAATACATTCAAAAGTTTTAATATAAAAATTAGAGGTCTCGATGCCCGGGCTTTTTTCGGCCTGGTTATGCTCGAAAGGGGCCCGGGCACCGGGGCCTTGCCCGCACATGCTCGTCGGCCCGGGCGTCCGGTCCGATTATTCGAGCCGATACGAGCCGTCGAGTCTTCGTGGACAAACACGAAGCAGGTAGAGAAGAGAGAGGGAATGGTTTTTGAGCGTTGTGCGTCGCTTTTGGTTTTATGACCATTTGTGTGTTGTTTTGTTTTTTGTCTATTCGTTTTGTTATTGTTGTTTGACTGCGTGCGCTTGTAGCTGTTGGTTCTTTGTTTTGTATGAGTTTGATGATGTGTTTTGATCAGAGTTCGTAAAATACCAATCAGTTGTACTTCATCCCTGAAATAAGGCTCAGCTCACGAGCCGTAATTTTACCACACATGAGCGAGTGGTATTTTACCACTCACGAGTGGTATCAATCCAATCGCTCAGAGTGGTAAACATACGACTCACGAGTGGTATTCTATGTGTATACAAGAATATGTGTCAACAAGAATAACACTCGCGAGTGGTATATGAGTCATCAAGAATACCACTCGGGAGTGGTATTTCCTGGTCGGGTATCGTATTTTCAGCCGAACAGCCAACCGAATGCGACTTCGTGCATATATCTGTTTTCTACCTAACTTCGTCTCATGGGTGACCACAACAACAACAGTAGCTACAATAACAAATGAAATGTGATGTTTGTCGTCCTTTTTATACATTTTTTTAATTTGACGAAACTGAAAAAGTGACGAAAATTTGACTGTTGAGGTTTACACAAAACATACATGAATCAAAAAAAAAGTTAAATGTGATTCCTACAATGAAAAGTAATAGTATTTGGAAAAAATGTTCCGTTGGAATTAAGTAATATTTGATAGTTCTGCACCCTTGTTCATGACCTGAAGTGTTTTTTACCCTTTTATAATAAAAACAGGTACATATTTGATATCTATATCTATTTCATTGCAATTTTTACAAAACCAAAACACAAAAGAGAAATCAGAAAATATATATTTTTATTACATATTACAGTAAATATTAATTGTACTATATTATTGATTGACAAGTTCATTGTTATTTGCGCAATTGAGATATGTACGAAGTATTAGAAAATCTGCGTTATTTTGGGAGTCACTTCCCGCAGTCCCTCTCCGCTCCATTTCTTTTCGATCCGTTTAAAATGTTTATTTACATTTAATGATGCAAGTGAACACGTGTTCCTTTAGACGTTTGTCATTTATTCATAGAACCTCTACCGCGCTTTGTATGCACGGCGTTGATTGGAAGCCATTGACCCAAGTTTATAAATGTAAATTAAATGATAATATTTTCAAGCATTGAAAATTGGATTCATTTGAAATTTACAAAGCGTATGATGCGAGAAAAGCATTTACGCATAAGCATGAATAACTTCGAGCGTCCCATATAATGTTTCCTTATACTCAGAGCAGGGTTGCCGAATAAACTACAATCGAAGTGTTTCACTTCACTTTGGATCCAAACACTACGGCACTTCACTTTTTCGAAAAACACTTCACTATACGCAGATTTCTTGGAAATTTATAGCTAATTTTGTCGCGAAATCTGAAATCTGCTCATTTCGTGTCGCGACCTTGAAAACAACGCGCCCATAGAAGTTTCACTTCAAAAAGGGTGAGGGTGTAGTGTGTACACATAAGTCCACACCGCCGACCCTATTTTGTATATACATGTAAACAAATCCAGTGACACACTTACCAGCGGTGCTCCGTCAGCTCCGTTTCATGGTCACTGACGGACTACAACAACAACACACATAATATCTAATTTGCTTGCGCTACATTTTCGGCATGCGCCGCGTTTCTTGTTGTTGTTGTTGCGATCGACTCGGACATTGCTCGCCGAATTTGTGGGCACTTGAGATGCACTCAAATGCCCGTGCCCGAATCCTATTCGTCAAACCAAATAATTGTAACATGAATCCTTTCTTGGATTCGAGTGCACTGGATTGAAGGGGATACCAAACATGTGAACAAATTTAGCAATAGTTAGAATAGAGTAGATATAGTTTAACTGTTATACCAATGTATGTACCAATTATTGTTTAAAAGGACTCCACAGCCCACCAATAAATTCTGAATTAATCTCAAGGCAATTAACGTTGTTTGACTTTATTTCTCTTGTCGCTCTAGGCATTAGCCGATTGAACGCGACGACGCTCTTGGTTTACCAAGTACGAGCGTCAAAAACTTAGGACCCTCTATCAGCACACTCTGCAGTGGGATTCTCATCATCTCGAACCCCGGTTCTATCATAGCGTGCTTTCTAACCAAAAATTATTCAGTACACACTCTTCAAAGTTGTACGATACGAAAATAATCGCCTTAAGTTAAATTTGCTTAAAAAAGTACTCTGGCTGCAGTTTTGGGTGTAGGGTATATAAACTTCGGCGTGGCCGAAGATAATGTTTTTTCTAGTTTTAGTTTAGTTTCATTCTGAATATTTTTAATATTTCAATACATTAAATTTAACATTTGAAATATGCAAATATATATAAATATTAGCGCAGCTTATATGAAGTGCCATCACTTCTTTTTTGGTTTAAACGTTGCTCTGTCAATTTTCTGCGGATTTGATTTTCCAGTTGACCGTTGATTCAAATATGAATTTCGAAGCAACCTCATTTCTATTTTCAATACATTCAAAAGTTTTAATATAAAAATTAGAGGTCTCGATGCCCGGGCTTTTTTCGGCCTGGTTATGCTCGAAAGGGGTCCGGGCACCGGGGCCTTGCCCGCACATGCTCGTCGGCCCGGGCGTCCGGTCCGATTATTCGAGCCGATACGAGCCGTCGAGTCTTCGTGGACAAACACGAAGCAGGTAGAGAAGAGAGAGGGAATGACTTTTGAGCGTTGTGCGTCGCTTTTGGTTTTATGACCATTTGTGTGTTGTTTGGTTTTTTGTCTATTCGTTTTGTTTTTGTTGTTTGACTGCGTGCGCTTGTAGCTGTTGGTTCTTTGTTTTGTATGAGTTTGATGATGTGTTTTGATCAGAGTTCGTAAAATACCAATCAGTTGTACTTCATCCCTGAAATAAGGCTCAGCTCACGAGCCGTAATTTTACCACACATGAGCGAGTGGTATTTTACCACTCACGAGTGGTATCAATCCAATCGCTCAGAGTGGTAAACATACGACTCACGAGTGGTATTCTTGCTCACGAGTGGAAAGAATACCACTCGTGAGTGGTATATGTGTCAACAAGAATACCACTCGTGAGTGGTATATGTGTCAACAAGAATACCACTCGCGAGTGGTATATGAGTCATCAAGAATACCACTCGGGAGTGGTATTTCCTGGTCGGGTATCGTATTTTCAGCCGAACAGCCAACCGAATGCGACTTCGTGCATATATCTGTTTTCTACCTAACTTCGTCTCTTGGGTGACCACAACAACAACAGTAGCTACAATAACAAATGAAATGTGATGTTTGTCGTCCTTTTTATACATTTTTTTAATTTGACGAAACTGAAAAAGTGCCGAAAATTTGACTGTTGAGGTTTACACAAAACATACATGAATCAAAAAAAAAAAGTTAAATGTGATTCCTACAATGAAAAGTAATAGTATTTGGAAAAAAAGTTTCCGATGGAATTAAGTAATATTTGATAGTTCTGCACCCTTGTTCATGACCTGAAGTGTTTTTTACCCTTTTATAATAAAAACAGGTACCTATTTGATATCTCTATCTATTTCATTGCAATATTTACAAAACCAAAACACAAAAGAGAAATCAGAAAATATATATTTTTATTACATATTACAGTAAATATTAATTGTACTATATTATTGATTGACAAGTTCATTGTTATTTGCGCAATTGAGATATGTACGAAGTATTAGAAAATCTGCGTTATTTTGGGAGTCACTTCCCGCAGTCCCTCTCCGCTCCATTTCTTTTCGATCCGTTTAAAATGTTTATTTACATTTAATGATGCAAGTGAACACGTGTTCCTTTAGACGTTTGTCATTCATTCATAGAACCTCTACCGCGCTTTGTATGCACGGCTTTATTCGCGTTGATTGGAAGCCATTGACCCAAGTTTATAAATGTAAAATAAATATGTTTTATTTATTTTATTTAAGAAATAAATTTTAGAAATCTAATGTTTCTTTTAAATTTAATAATTCATTACCAAACAAATCCTAAAATTAATTCATGAATAATATTTTCAAACATTGAAAATTGGATTCATTTGAAATTTACAAATGATGCGAGAAAAGCATTTACGCATAAGCATGAATAACTTCGAGCGTCATATAATGTTTCCTTATACTCAGAGCAGGGTTGCCGAATAAACTACAATCGAAGTGTTTCACTTCACTTTGGATCCAAATACTACGGCACTTCACTTATTCGAAAAACACTTCACTATACGCAGGTTTCTTGGAAATTTACAGCTAATTTTATCGCGAAATCTGAAATTAAGTTTTAGGCTAGTTTTTGGAGACTTGGACTAAAAATCATGAAATCACTTCACCACATTCCAGAACACTTCACTTTTTCCACTTTTGAACTTCGCTCAAAAGTTCTGGCGCGGCAACCCTGACTCAGAGTGTGTGTGCGTATACTCAGAGTATGTGTGAGAAAGACATAGTTTAATGTCTCAGTATATTTTTGTATATATAGTGTCTCTGCTCATTTCGTGTCGCGACCTTGAAAACAACGCGCCCATAGAAGTTTCACTTCGAAAAGGGTGAGGGTGTAGTGTGTACACATAAGTCCACACCGCCGACCCTATTTTGTATATACATGTAAACAAATCCAGTGACACACTTACCAGCGGTGCTCCGTCAGCTCCGTTTCATGGTCACTGACGGACTACAACAACAACACACATAATATCTAATTTGCTTGCGCTACATTTTCGGCATGCGCCGCGTTTCTTGTTGTTGTTGTTGCGATCAAATGCCCGTGCCCCAATCCTATTCGTCAAACCAAATAATTGTAACATGAATCCTTTCTTGGATTCAAGTGCACTGGATTGAAGGGGATACCAAACATGTGAACAAATTTAGCAATAGTTAGAATAGAGTAGATATAGTTTAACTGTTATACCAATGTATGTACCAATTATTGTATAAAAGGACTCCACAGTCCACCAATAAATTCTGAATTAATCTCAAGGCAATTAACGTTGTTTGACTTTATTTCTCTTGTCGCTCTAGGCATTAGCCGATTGAACGCGACGACGCTCTTGGTTTACCAAGTACGAGCGTCAAAAACTTAGGACCCTCTATCAACACACTCTGCAGTGGGATTCTCATCATCTCGAACCCCGGTTCTATCATAGCGTGCTTTCTAACCAAAAATTATTCAGTACACACTCTTCAAAGTTGTACGATACGAAAATAATCGCCTCAAGTTAAATTTGCTTAAAAAAGTACTCTGGCTGCAGTTTTGGGTGTAGGGTATATAAACTTCGGCGTGGCCGAAGATAATGTTTTTTCTAGTTTTAGTTTAGTTTCATTCTGAATATTTTTAATATTTCAATACATTAAATTTAACATTTGAAATATGCAAATATATATAAATATTAGCGCAGCTTATATGAAGTGCCATCACTTCTTTTTTGGTTTAAACGTTGCTCTGTCAATTTTCTACGGATTTGATTTTCCAGTTCACCGTTGATTCAAATATGAATTTCGAAGCAACCTCATTTCTATTTTCAATACATTCAAAAGTTTTAATATAAAAATTAGAGGTCTCGATGCCCGGGCTTTTTTCGGCCTGGTTATGCTCGAAAGGGGTCCGGGCACCGGGGCCTTGCCCGCACATGCTCGTCGGCCCGGGCGTCCGGTCCGATTATTCGAGCCGATACGAGCCGTCGAGTCTTCGTGGACAAACACGAAGCAGGTAGAGAAGAGAGAGGGAATGATTTTTGAGCGTTGTGCGTCGCTTTTGGTTTTATGACCATTTGTGTGTTGTTTGGTTTTTTATCTATTCGTTTTGTTATTGTTGTTTGACTGCGTGCGCTTGTAGCTGTTGGTTCTTTGTTTTGTATGAGTTTGATGATGTGTTTTGATCAGAGTTCGTAAAATACCAATCAGTTGTACTTCATCCCTGAAATAAGGCTCAGCTCACGAGCCGTAATTTTACCACACATGAGCGAGTTTACCACTCACGAGTGGTATCAATCCAATCGCTCAGAGTGGTAAACATACGACTCACGAGTGGTATTCTTGCTCACGAGTGGAAAGAATACCACTCGTGAGTGGTATATGTGTCAACAAGAATACCACTCGCGAGTGGTATATGAGTCATCAAGAATACCACTCGGGAGTGGTATTTCCTGGTCGGGTATCGTATTTTCAGCCGAACAGCCAACCGAATGCGACTTCGTACATATATCTGTTTTCTACCTAACTTCGTCTCTTGGGTGACCACAACAACAACAGTAGCTACAATAACAAATGAAATGTGATGTTTGTCGTCCTTTTTATACATTTTTTTTAATTTGACGAAACTGAAAAAGTGACGAAAATTTGACTGTTGAGGTTTACACAAAACATACATGAATCAAAAAAAAAGTTAAATGTGATTCCTACAATGAAAAGTAATAGTATTTGGAAAAAAGTTTCCGTTGGAATTAAGTAATATTTGATAGTTATGCACCCTTGTTCATGACCTGAAGTGTTTTTTACCCTTTTATAATAAAAACAGGTACCTATTTGATATCTATATCTAATTCATTGCAATTTTTACAAAACCAAAACACAAAAGAGAAATCAGAAAATATATATTTTTATTACATATTACAGTAAATATTAATTTTACTATATTATTGATTGACAAGTTCATTGTTATTTGCGCAATTGAGATATGTACGAAGTATTAGAAAATGTGCGTTATTTTGGGAGTCACTTCCCGCAGTCCCTCTCCGCTCCATTTCTTTTCGATCCGTTTAAAATGTTTATTTACATTTAATGATGCAAGTGAACACGTGTTCCTTTAGACGTTTGTCATTCATTCATAGAACCTCTACCGCGCTTTGTATGCACGGCTTTATTCGCGTTGATTGGAAGCCATTGACCCAAGTTTATAAATGTAAATTAAATGATAATATTTTCAAACATTGAAAATTGGATTCATTTGAAATTTACAAAGCGTATGATGCGAGAAAAGCATTTACGCATAAGCATGAATAACTTCGAGCGTCATATAATGTTTCCTTATACTCAGAGCAGGGTTGCCGAATAAACTACAATCGAAGTGTTTCACTTCACTTTGGATCCAAATACTACGGCACTTCACTTATTCGAAAAACACTTCACTATACGCAGGTTTCTTGGAAATTTATAGCTAATTTTATCGCGAAATCTGAAATTAAGTTTTAGGCTAGTTTTTGGAGACTTGGACTAAAAATCATGAAATCACTTCACCACATTCCAGAACACTTCACTTTTTCCACTTTTGAACTTCGCTCAAAAGATCTGGCGCGGCAACCCTGACTCAGAGTGTGTGTGCGTATACTCAGAGTATGTGTGAGAAAGACATAGTTTAATATCTCAGTATATTTTTGTATATATAGTGTCTCTGCTCATTTCGTGTCGCGACCTTGAAAACAACGCGCCCATAGAAGTTTCACTTCAAAAAGGGTGAGGGTGTAGTGTGTACACATAAGTCCACACCGCCGACCCTATTTTGTATATACATGTAAACAAATCCAGTGACACACTTACCAGCGGTGCTCCGTCAGCTCCGTTTCATGGTCACTGACGGACTACAACAACAACACACATAATATCTAATTTGCTTGCGCTACATTTTCGGCATGCGCCGCGTTTCTTGTTGTTGTTGTTGCGATCAAATGCCCGTGCCCCAATCCTATTCGTCAAACCAAATAATTGTAACATGAATCCTTTCTTGGATTCGAGTGCACTGGATTGAAGGGGATACCAAACATGTGAACAAATTTAGCAATAGTTAGAATAGAGTAGATATAGTTTAACTGTTATACCAATGTATGTACCAATTATTGTATAAAAGGACTCCACAGTCCACCAATAAATTCTGAATTAATCTCAAGGCAATTAACGTTGTTTGACTTTATTTCTCTTGTCGCTCTAGGCATTAGCCGATTGAACGCGACGACGCTCTTGTTTTACCAAGTACGAGCGTCAAAAACTTAGGACCCTCTATCAGCACACTCTGCAGTGGGATTCTCATCATCTCGAACCCCGGTTCTATCATAGCGTGCTTTCTAACCAAAAATTATTCAGTACACACTCTTCAAAGTTGTACGATACGAAAATAATCGCCTTAAGTTAAATTTGCTTAAAAAAGTACTCTGGCTGCAGTTTTGGGTGTAGGGTATATAAACTTCGGCGTGGCCGAAGATAATGTTTTTTCTAGTTTTAGTTTAGTTTCATTCTGAATATTTTTAATATTTCAATACATTAAATTTAACATTTGAAATATGCAAATATATATAAATATTAGCGCAGCTTATATGAAGTGCCATCACTTCTTTTTTGGTTTAAACGTTGCTCTGTCAATTTTCTGCGGATTTGATTTTCCAGTTCACCGTTGATTCAAATATGAATTTCGAAGCAACCTCATTTCTATTTTCAATACATTCAAAAGTTTTAATATAAAAATTAGAGGTCTCGATGCCCGGGCTTTTTTCGGCCTGGTTATGCTCGAAAGGGGTCCGGGCACCGGGGCCTTGCCCGCACATGCTCGTCGGCCCGGGCGTCCGGTCCGATTATTCGAGCCGATACGAGCCGTCGAGTCTTCGTGGACAAACACGAAGCAGGTAGAGAAGAGAGAGGGAATGATTTTTGAGCGTTGTGCGTCGCTTTTGGTTTTATGACCATTTGTGTGTTGTTTGGTTTTTTGTCTATTCGTTTTGTTATTGTTGTTTGACTGCGTGCGCTTGTAGCTGTTGGTTCTTTGTTTTGTATGAGTTTGATGATGTGTTTTGATCAGAGTTCGTAAAATACCAATCAGTTGTACTTCATCCCTGAAATAAGGCTCAGCTCACGAGCCGTAATTTTACCACACATGAGCGAGTTTACCACTCACGAGTGGTATCAATCCAATCGCTCAGAGTGGTAAACATACGACTCACGAGTGGTATTCTTGCTCACGAGTGGAAAGAATACCACTCGTGAGTGGTATATGTGTCAACAAGAATACCACTCGCGAGTGGTATATGAGTCATCAAGAATACCACTCGGGAGTGGTATTTCCTGGTCGGGTATCGTATTTTCAGCCGAACAGCCAACCGAATGCGACTTCGTACATATATCTGTTTTCTACCTAACTTCGTGTCTTGGGTGACCACAACAACAACAGTAGCTACAATAACAAATGAAATGTGATGTTTGTCGTCCTTTTTATACATTTTTTTTAATTTGACGAAACTGAAAAAGTGACGAAAATTTGACTGTTGAGGTTTACACAAAACATACATGAATCAAAAAAAAAAGTTAAATGTGATTCCTACAATGAAAAGTAATAGTATTTGGAAAAAAGTTTCCGTTGGAATTAAGTAATATTTGATAGTTATGCACCCTTGTTCATGACCTGAAGTGTTTTTTACCCTTTTATAATAAAAACAGGTACCTATTTGATATCTATATCTAATTCATTGCAATTTTTACAAAACCAAAACACAAAAGAGAAATCAGAAAATATATATTTTTATTACATATTACAGTAAATATTAATTGTACTATATTATTGATTGACAAGTTCATTGTTATTTGCGCAATTTAGATATGTACGAAGTATTAGAAAATCTGCGTTATTTTGGGAGTCACTTCCCGCAGTCCCTCTCCGCTCCATTTCTTTTCGATCCGTTTAAAATGTTTATTTACATTTAATGATGCAAGTGAACACGTGTTCCTTTAGACGTTTGTCATTCATTCATAGAACCTCTACCGCGCTTTGTATGCACGGCTTTATTCGCGTTGATTGGAGGCCATTGACCCAAGTTTATAAATGTAAATTAAATATGTTTTATTTATTTTATTTAAGAAATAAATTTTAGAAATCTAATGTTTCTTTTAAATTTAATAATTCATTACCAAACAAATCCTAAAATTAATTCATGAATAATATTTTCAAACATTGAAAATTGGATTCATTTGAAATTTACAAAGCGTATGATGCGAGAAAAGCATTTACGCATAAGCATGAATAACTTCGAGCGTCCCATATAATGTTTCCTTATACTCAGAGCAGGGTTGCCGAATAAACTACAATCGAAGTGTTTCACTTCACTTTGGATCCAAACACTACGGCACTTCACTTTTTCGAAAAACACTTCACTATACGCAGATTTCTTGGAAATTTATAGCTAATTTTGTCGCGAAATCTGAAATTAAGTTTTAGGCTAGTTTTTGGCTTGGACTAAAAATCATGAAATCACTTCACCACATTCGCTAAAAAATTCTGGCGCGGCAACCCTGACTCAGAGTGTGTGTGCGTATACTCAGAGTATGTGTGAGAAAGAGATAGTTTAATGTCGCAGTATATTTTTAAAATATATAGTGTCTCTGCTCATTTCGTGTCGCGACCTTGAAAACAATGCGTCCATAGAAGTTTCACTTCAACAATGCGCCCATAGAATTTATATAGGATATCTGGTGAACTATGGTATATATCGAGATGAAATTTCGTGTGTGATCATGTTCCACTGATACGAGTTTAAAAGGCAAAAATGGAAAACATCGCCCATCGGACACGCCCACCTTCCATATAAAGCAAAAGGATTATGTGGGATATCTGGTGAACTATGGTATATATCGAGATGAAACTTCGTGTGTGATCATGTTCCACTGATATGAGTTTAAAAGGCAAAAATGGAAAACATCGCCCATCGGACACGCCCACCTTCCATATAAAGCAAAAGGTTTATATAGGATATCTGGTGAACTATGGTATATATCGAGATGAAATTTCGTGTGTGATCATGTTCCACTGATACGAGTTTAAAACACAAAAATGGAAAACATCGTCCATCGGACACGCCCACCTCCCATATAAAGCAAAAGGTTTATATGGGATATCTGGTGAACTATGGTATATATCGAGATGAAAATTTGTGTGTGATCATGTTCCACTGATACGAGTTTAAAAGACAAAAATGGAAAACATCGTCTATCGGACACGCCCACCTCCCATATAAAGCAAAAGGTTTATATGGGATATCTGGTGAACTATGGTATATATCGAGATGAAATTTCTTGTGTGATCATGTTCCACTGATACGAGTTTAAAAGGCAAAAATGGAAAACATCGCCCATCGGACACGCCCACCTTCCATATAAAGCAAAAGGATTATGTGGGATATCTGGTGAACTATGGTATATATCGAGATGAAACTTCGTGTGTGATCATGTTCCACTGATATGAGTTTAAAAGGCAAAAATGGAAAACATCGCCCATCGGACACGCCCACCTTCCATATAAAGCAAAAGGTTTATATAGGATATCTGGTGAACTATGGTATATATCGAGATGAAATTTCGTGTGTGATCATGTTCCACTGATACGAGTTTAAAAGGCAAAAATGGAAAACATCGCCCATCGGACACGCCCACCTTCCATATAAAGCAAAAGGATTATGTGGGATATCTGGTGAACTATGGTATATATCGAGATGAAACTTCGTGTGTGATCATGTTCCACTGATATGAGTTTACAAGTCAAAAATGGATAACATCGCCCTCCCATATAATGCAAAAGTTGAATATGGTATATATGATAAACTATGGTATATATAGAGATGAATTTCTGCATCTGATTATGTACCACAAGCTACAGCTCAGCTGAAAAGCTACAGCTCAATGTTGGATATGGTAAACCATATAGACAGTTATTAGATTAAATATTGCTACTAAGAGTTCCCAAGAATCAAATGGAAAATATCTCTTATAGGACACGAGCACCTTCCATACAAAATCGTAGATCTACAAGAAATCCAACTACTTTATGGATGTTATTAGCTGATGAAAGGTGGGAGTGAATGCAAGAAGAAAGAGACCACATCCAACTGAACCTCAATGGACGCCCATAAAAAATTGATTATATCCTTTCAATATAAACGTAATGAGCAGGTGACGATTGAGAGAATACAATCCCTGCTGACGGGATCACAATCCACAAAAGTCAGGGAGCTACATATTTCCAAATGGCTGTTCATCTTCAAAGTGGAATCAGTCACGCGGCACTATATGTTGCTTATAGTAGCGCAGCAAGTACTTCTGGACTTTATATTGTTGAAAATTTCTACCCTCCCAAGTCTGTTGTTGAATCAGATTTTGTCTGCATTGAAATGAACATCTAAAATAGGAAAAGCAACTAAAGGCACATTATGATTTTATGGCACACAAAAAATCATCGATTCAATTATTCTTCCATAAATTGCAGAGCTTTAATGCGCACTTCCAAGATATTAGCAATGGCACAATGCTGCAAACACCAGAACTACTTCGTTTTGTAGAAACATGGGCCCCTATAAGATTCCTAACTTCACTCTTATTCATAGATTAGACAATCGACACAAAAAAGGGTATAATCGTGTTTGGAATACGAATATAGCTTCAAATATATAATTTCTCTTTGAAAGAGACCACAGTTGTGAAAATCTTACGATGGAGTTAATAGCATTGAACTGTAATGACGCATTTTCACTAATTATTGATAGAAATTCACTGTTTTTCCTTTAATAAACGTTGTATGCAGGGTGTAACAGATTTTGCCTGGGTGGACCAGGCAAACCGGGGGAGCGAAGCGACCCCGTTGCGCTAGTTCATTTTTTAAATTTCCTGTAATATCACAATTTGCCAGAAAATTGTTAGCCATTCCAGCTACATCCGCTAGCGCTGAGCGCCGTTTTTCCACGGCTGGAAACGTAATTACGGCAAAGAGATGTGCGCTATTACCGAAAAATGCAAATATATTGCTATTTTTGCATCAAAATAAAGTCCACTTAAATTATTAAAATTATTTTTTGTTTTATTGACTTTACATTATTATTGGAAAGATACCTGATTTAAAAAAAAAATATGGGTGCAACAGAGTACACGCGAAAGAAGTGAAACTTCGCATATTATTTTATTATACATAATCGTAATGTAATCGCGACAACACTCGGTTGATGTATTAGCATATGTTCTTAAGCTCCCGATATTTTTGCCAGTGGATTGTACTTATTACCGATTAATAAGAGAAATCAGTAAATATGAATTTTTATATATTATTGATTAACGAACTTGTTTATTGTTATTTGCGCAATTGTGGATTATTTATTTGTGTGCGTTATTTTGGGAGTAACTTCTCGCAGCTCCATTTAAAATATAAAATTTTAATTTACAGTGCCGCCTACTACGATTTTTGTCCCTCTTTACTACGATTTCTGTTTCTCGAGGTCCGAACCCTGCTCAGAGTGTGTGTGTATACTGAGAGTATGCGTGAGAAAGAGATAGTTTAATGTCGCAGTATATTTTTAAAATATATAGTGTCTCTGCTCATTTCGTGTCGCGACCTTGAAAACAATGCGTCCATAGAAGTTTCACTTCAACAATGCGCCCATAGAATTTATATAGGATATCTGGTGAACTATGGTATATATCGAGATGAAATTTCGTGTGTGATCATGTTCCACTGATACGAGTTTAAAAGGCAAAAATGGAAAACATCGCCCATCGGACACGCCCACCTTCCATATAAAGCAAAAGGATTATGTGGGATATCTGGTGAACTATGGTATATATCGAGATGAAACTACGTGTGTGATCATGTTCCACTGATATGAGTTTAAAAGGCAAAAATGGAAAACATCGCCCATCGGACACGCCCACCTTCCATATAAAGCAAAAGGTTTATATAGGATATCTGGTGAACTATGGTATATATCGAGATGAAATTTCGTGTGTGATCATGTTCCACTGATACGAGTTTAACCCTAGGATGGGCAACTGGGCCTGATGAGGCCCATTTTGAGTTTGAGCATGAATATTTTTTTTGTTTCTTTATTAATCGATCTGATATTCCATGACTTCTTGCCGCTATGCTTCCTGAGTACAGAAAAAAAAAATCGAGTCAATCGGGTTTAGTTGGTAGAAGAAAATTTTTTGTTTGATTGAGCCAATTTTTTTTCCCGATCCGATGGGGGTAAAACGTAGCGCATCGGCCCCAAAGTGGTCCAATTTCGGAAACTTTTCACATAAATCGTTCATAGCTTCTCCGGGAAGACTCGTAGAGGGATCAAATGTATTACCAGGTCCTATTATTTTTCAACTCCCAATATTTCACCCATACATACCGACCCCCTATCTGTCCCCCTTCTGGAGGTCCCCATACAAAATGCTAATTTTTCATACATTGCAAAAACTCACTCTAACTATCCAGGAGTTAGTCCTACGGAGCTCAATTGTATTACCTATTATTTTATTACCCCCAACATTTCACCCATACATTTCTACCCCCTATCTGCTCCCCTTCTGGGGGTCTCCATACAAAAACTCAAAAATTAATAAAAATCTAGAAAAAAAAACCCCCGGCATGACTCGTAGAGGAGTCAAATGTATAACCAGGTCCAAATTTTTTCCAACTCCCGACATTTCACCCATACATACCTACCCTCTATCTGGCCCCCTTCTGGGTGTCCCCATACAAAATACTCATCAAAATGGGATTTCATGTATTAAATACTGCTATTGATGCTATGATAGATATACCAAAAAGTTATATAAAAGTTAGACCATTTGGTTCTTCTCGCTTGTTGAAAATTGTTTTTTGTAATTGGCGATGACTAATAATAAATCTTGAAACTCCGCTTCATTCCGGCAGAGACTCTCGTTGTAGTCTTGGACCATCTTCACTCCTCTTTCTGTCGTATCGTTCACCACTCTCAACTTCTGGCCAATTTTTACAGCTTCTTTGTAGTCTTCGACCTCATCCCAAACGGTTGGAGGTTGATTTAAAAAATCTTGAGATAATTGTGACGAAATCGCTTAATTCGATGATCATGAAATCGTCGTTGACGTCTTTGAGTTTCATTGTTAGTTTTTTACGCCGCTGTGTCTGATTACATTAACTGCAGGAGCAGGTGTCTTTACATGCCAGACTTAGAACACACGCTATTTGAAATGACTGTTCTCCAAATGTATAGTGTAGTCCGAATTTATAGTTTTATTTCATTTTCTTATACATACTTATGCATATTTAGATTAATAAATAAAATAAATAAAATTATAAAAAATATTTTTTTTCTATCATCCTTTCATATTATCCTTTTCGGGAGGACTAACTATGCACAAATATATGCCAAAAATATATACAATCTATAAGAGATCATATATAAGATATCGTAGGATATTAATAGCACACATATCTATACAATAGCATGCAATAAAAGGAACAAACTCTCGATTTATTCGCATGGGCCTCTTCAGGCCCAGTAGGTTATGTTAGCGCCTCAGAGTGTGTTGCCCATCCTAGGGTTAAAAGGCAAAAATGGAAAACATCGCCCATCGGACACGCCCACCTCCCATATAAAGCAAAAGGTTTATATGGGATATCTGGTGAACTATGTTATATATCGAGATGAAATTTCTTGTGTGATCATGTTCCACTGATACGAGTTTAAAAGACAAAAATGGAAAACATCGCCCATCGGACACGCCCACCTCCCATATAAAGCAAAAGGTTTATATGGGATATCTGGTGAACTATGTTATATATCGAGATGAAATTTCTTGTGTGATCATGTTCCACTGATACGAGTTTAAAAGACAAAAATGGAAAACATCGCCCATCGGACACGCCCACCTCCCATATAAAGCAAAAGGTTTATATAGGATATCTGGTGAACTATGGTATATATCGAGATGAAATTTCGTGTGTGATCATGTTCCACTGATACGAGTTTAAAAGGCAAAAATGGAAAACATCGCCCATCGGACACGCCCACCTTCCATATAAAGCAAAAGGATTATGTGGGATATCTGGTGAACTATGGTATATATCGAGATAAAGTTTTGTGTGTGATCATGTTCCACTGATACGAGTTTAAAAGGCAAAAATGGAAAACATCGCCCATCGGACACGCCCACCTTCCATATAAAGCAAAAGGATTATGTGGGATATCTGGTGAACTATGGTATATATCGAGATAAAGTTTTGTGTGTGGTCATGTTCCACTCATACGAGTTTACAAGTCAAAAATGGATAACATCGCCCTCCCATATAATGCAAAAGTTGAATATGGTATATATGATAAACTATAGAGATGAATTTTTGCATCTGATCATGTACCACAAGCTACAGCTCAGCTGAAAAGCTACAGCTCAATGTTGGATATGGTAAACCATATAGACAGTTATTAGATTAAATATTGCTACTAAGAGTTCCCAAGAATCAAATGGAAAATATCTCTTATAGGACACGAGCACCTTCCATACAAAATCGTAGATCTACAAGAAATCCAACTACTTTATGGATGTTATTAGCTGATGAAAGGTGGGAGTGAATGCAAGAAGAAAGAGACCACATCCAACTGAACCTCAATGGACGCCCATAAAAAATTGATTATATCCTTTCAATATAAACGTAATGAGCAGGTGACGATTGAGAGAATACAATCCCTGCTGACGGGATCACAATCCACAAAAGTCAGGGAGCTACATATTTCCAAATGGCTGTTCATCTTCAAAGTGGAATCAGTCACGCGGCACTATATGTTGCTTATAGTAGCGCAGCAAGTACTTCTGGACTTTATATTGTTGAAAATTTCTACCCTCCCAAGTCTGTTGTTGAATCAGATTTTGTCTGCATTGAAATGAACATCTAAAATAGGAAAAGCAACTAAAGGCACATTATGATTATATGGCACACAAAAAATCATCGATTCAATTATTCTTCCATAAATTGCAGAGCTTTAATGCGCACTTCCAAGATATTAGCAATGGCACAATGCTGCAAACACCAGAACTACTTCGTTTTGTAGAAACATGGGCCCCTATAAGATTCCTAACTTCACTCTTATTCATAGATTAGACAATCGACACAAAAAAGGGTATAATCGTGTTTGGAATACGAATATAGCTTCAAATATATAATTTCTCTTTGAAAGAGACCACAGTTGTGAAAATCGCACGATGGAGTTAATAGCATTGAACTGTAATGACGCATTTTCACTAATTATTGATAGAAATTCACTGTTTTTCCTTTACAGGTGTAACAGATTTTGCCTGGGTGGACCAGGCAAACCGGGGGAGCAAAGCGACCCCGGTGCGCTAGTTCATTTTTTAAATTTCCTGTAATATCACAATTTGCCAGAAAATTGTTAGCCATTCCAGCTACATCCGCTAGCGCTGAGCGCCGTTTTTCCACGGCTGGAAACGTAATTACGGCAAAGAGATGTGCGCTATTACCGAAAAATGCAAATATGTTGCTATTTTTGCATCAAAATAAAGTCCACTTAAATTATTAAAATTATTTTTTGTTTTATTGACTTTACATTATTATTGGAAAGATACCTGATTTAAAAAAAAAATATGGGTGCAACAGAGTACACGCGAAAGAAGTGAAACTTCGCATATTATTTTATTATACATAATCGTAATGTAATCGCGACAACACTCTGTTGATGTATTAGCATATGTTCTTAAGCTCCCGATATTTTTGCCAGTGGATTGTACTTATTACCGATTAATAAGAGAAATCAGTAAATATGAATTTTTATATATTATTGATTAACGAACTTGTTTATTGTTATTTGCGCAATTGTGGATTATTTATTTGTGTGCGTTATTTTGGGAGTAACTTCTCGCAGCTCCATTTAAAATATAAAATTTTAATTTACAGTGCCGCCTACTACGATTTTTGTCCCTCTTTACTACGATTTCTGTTTCTCGAGGTCCGAACCCTGCTCAGAATGTGTGTGTATACTGAGAGTATGCGTGAGAAAGAGATAGTTTAATGTCGCAGTATATTTTTAAAATATATAGTGTCTCTGCTCATTTCGTGTCGCGACCTTGAAAACAATGCGTCCATAGAAGTTTCACTTCAACAATGCGCCCATAGAATTTATATAGGATATCTGGTGAACTATGGTATATATCGAGATGAAATTTCGTGTGTGATCATGTTCCACTGATACGAGTTTAAAAGGCAAAAATGGAAAACATCGCCCATCGGACACGCCCACCTTCCATATAAAGCAAAAGGATTATGTGGGATATCTGGTGAACTATGGTATATATCGAGATGAAACTACGTGTGTGATCATGTTCCACTGATATGAGTTTAAAACGCAAAAATGGAAAACATCGCCCATCGGACACGCCCACCTTCCATATAAAGCAAAAGGTTTATATAGGATATCTGGTGAACTATGGTATATATCGAGATGAAATTTCGTGTGTGATCATGTTCCACTGATACGAGTTTAACCCTAGGATGGGCAACTGGGCCTGATGAGGCCCATTTTGAGTTTGAGCATGAATATTTTTTTTGTTTCTTTATTAATCGATCTGATATTCCATGACTTCTTGCCGCTATGCTTCCTGAGTACAGAAAAAAAAAATCGAGTCAATCGGGTTTAGTTGGTAGAAGAAAATTTTTTGTTTGATTGAGCCAATTTTTTTTCCCGATCCGATGGGGGTAAAACGTAGCGCATCGGCCCCAAAGTGGTCCAATTTCGGAAACTTTTCACATAAATCGTTCATAGCTTCTCCGGGAAGACTCGTAGAGGGATCAAATGTATTACCAGGTCCTATTATTTTTCAACTCCCAATATTTCACCCATACATACCGACCCCCTATCTGTCCCCCTTCTGGAGGTCCCCATACAAAATGCTAATTTTTCATACATTGCAAAAACTCACTCTAACTCACTCTAACCAGGAGTTAGTCCTACGGAGCTCAATTGTATTACCTATTATTTTATTACCCCCAACATTTCACCCATACATTTCTACCCCCTATCTGCTCCCCTTCTGGGGGTCTCCATACAAAAATTCAAAAATTAATAAAAATCTAGAAAAAAAAACCCCCGGCATGACTCGTAGAGGAGTCAAATGTATAACCAGGTCCAAATTTTTTCCAACTCCCGACATTTCACCCATACATACCTACCCTCTATCTGGCCCCCTTCTGGGTGTCCCCATACAAAATACTCATCAAAATGGGATTTCATGTATTAAATACTGCTATTGATGCTATGATAGATATACCAAAAAGTTATATAAAAGTTAGACCATTTGGTTCTTCTCGCTTGTTGAAAATTGTTTTTTGTAATTGGCGATGACTAATAATAAATCTTGAAACTCCGCTTCATTCCGGCAGAGACTCTCGTTGTAGTCTTGGACCATCTTCACTCCTCTTTCTGTCGTATCGTTCACCACTCTCAACTTCTGGCCAATTTTTACAGCTTCTTTGTAGTCTTCGACCTCATCCCAAACGGTTGGAGGTTGATTTAAAAAATCTTGAGATAATTGTGACGAAATCGCTTAATTCGATGATCATGAAATCGTCGTTGACGTCTTTGAGTTTCATTGTTAGTTTTTTACGCCGCTGTGTCTGATTACATTAACTGCAGGAGCAGGTGTCTTTACATGCCAGACTTAGAACACACGCTATTTGAAATGACTGTTCTCCAAATGTATAGTGTAGTCCGAATTTATAGTTTTATTTCATTTTCTTATACATACTTATGCATATTTAGATTAATAAATAAAATAAATAAAATTATAAAAAATATTTTTTTTCTATCATCCTTTAATATTATCCTTTTCGGGAGGACTAACTATGCACAAATATATGCCAAAAATATATACAATCTATAAGAGATCATATATAAGATATCGTAGGATATTAATAGCACACATATCTATACAATAGCATGCAATAAAAGGAACAAACTCTCGATTTATTCGCATGGGCCTCTTCAGGCCCAGTAGGTTATGTTAGCGCCTCAGAGTGTGTTGCCCATCCTAGGGTTAAAAGGCAAAAATGGAAAACATCGCCCATCGGACACGCCCACCTCCCATATAAAGCAAAAGGTTTATATGGGATATCTGGTGAACTATGTTATATATCGAGATGAAATTTCTTGTGTGATCATGTTCCACTGATACGAGTTTAAAAGACAAAAATGGAAAACATCGCCCATCGGACACGCCCACCTCCCATATAAAGCAAAAGGTTTATATAGGATATCTGGTGAACTATGGTATATATCGAGATGAAATTTCGTGTGTGATCATGTTCCACTGATACGAGTTTAAAAGGCAAAAATGGAAAACATCGCCCATCGGACACGCCCACCTTCCATATAAAGCAAAAGGATTATGTGGGATATCTGGTGAACTATGGTATATATCGAGATAAAGTTTTGTGTGTGATCATGTTCCACTGATACGAGTTTAAAATGCAAAAATGGAAAACATCGCCCATCGGACACGCCCACCTTCCATATAAAGCAAAAGGATTATGTGGGATATCTGGTGAACTATGGTATATATCGAGATAAAGTTTTGTGTGTGGTCATGTTCCACTCATACGAGTTTACAAGTCAAAAATGGATAACATCGCCCTCCCATATAATGCAAAAGTTGAATATGGTATATATGATAAACTATGGTATATATAGAGATGAATTTTTGCATCTGATCATGTACCACAAGCTACAGCTCAGCTGAAAAGCTACAGCTCAATGTTGGATATGGTAAACCATATAGACAGTTATTAGATTAAATATTGCTACTAAGAGTTCCCAAGAATCAAATGGAAAATATCTCTTATAGGACACGAGCACCTTCCATACAAAATCGTAGATCTACAAGAAATCCAACTACTTTATGGATGTTATTAGCTGATGAAAGGTGGGAGTGAATGCAAGAAGAAAGAGACCACATCCAACTGAACCTCAATGGACGCCCATAAAAAATTGATTATATCCTTTCAATATAAACGTAATGAGCAGGTGACGATTGAGAGAATACAATCCCTGCTGACGGGATCACAATCCACAAAAGTCAGGGAGCTACATATTTCCAAATGGCTGTTCATCTTCAAAGTGGAATCAGTCACGCGGCACTATACTTCCAAGATATTAGCAATGGCACAATGCTGCAAACACCAGAACTACTTCGTTTTGTAGAAACATGGGCCCCTATAAGATTCCTAACTTCACTCTTATTCATAGATTAGACAATCGACACAAAAAAGGGTATAATCGTGTTTGGAATACGAATATAGCTTCAAATATATAATTTCTCTTTGAAAGAGACCACAGTTGTGAAAATCGCACGATGGAGTTAATAGCATTGAACTGTAATGACGCATTTTCACTAATTATTGATAGAAATTCACTGTTTTTCCTTTAATAAACGTTGTATGCAGGGTGTAACAGATTTTGCCTGGGTGGACCAGGCAAACCGGGGGAGCGAAGCGACCCCGGTGCGCTAGTTCATTTTTTAAATTTCCTGTAATATCACAATTTGCCAGAAAATTGTTAGCCATTCCAGCTACATCCGCTAGCGCTGAGCGCCGTTTTTCCACGGCTGGAAACGTAATTACGGCAAAGAGATGTGCGCTATTACCGAAAAATGCAAATATGTTGCTATTTTTGCATCAAAATAAAGTCCACTTAAATTATTAAAATTATTTTTTGTTTTATTGACTTTACATTATTATTGGAAAGATACCTGATTTAAAAAAAAAATATGGGTGCAACAGAGTACACGCGAAAGAAGTGAAACTTCGCATATTATTTTATTATACATAATCGTAATGTAATCGCGACAACACTCTGTTGATGTATTAGCATATGTTCTTAAGCTCCCGATATTTTTGCCAGTGGATTGTACTTATTACCGATTAATAAGAGAAATCAGTAAATATGAATTTTTATATATTATTGATTAACGAACTTGTTTATTGTTATTTGCGCAATTGTGGATTATTTATTTGTGTGCGTTATTTTGGGAGTAACTTCTCGCAGCTCCATTTAAAATATAAAATTTTAATTTACAGTGCCGCCTACTACGATTTTTGTCCCTCTTTACTACGATTTCTGTTTCTCGAGGTCCGAACCCTGCTCAGAATGTGTGTGTATACTGAGAGTATGCGTGAGAAAGAGATAGTTTAATGTCGCAGTATATTTTTAAAATATATAGTGTCTCTGCTCATTTCGTGTCGCGACCTTGAAAACAATGCGTCCATAGAAGTTTCACTTCAACAATGCGCCCATAGAATTTATATAGGATATCTGGTGAACTATGGTATATATCGAGATGAAATTTCGTGTGTGATCATGTTCCACTGATACGAGTTTAAAAGGCAAAAATGGAAAACATCGCCCATCGGACACGCCCACCTTCCATATAAAGCAAAAGGATTATGTGGGATATCTGGTGAACTATGGTATATATCGAGATGAAACTACGTGTGTGATCATGTTCCACTGATATGAGTTTAAAAGGCAAAAATGGAAAACATCGCCCATCGGACACGCCCACCTTCCATATAAAGCAAAAGGTTTATATAGGATATCTGGTGAACTATGGTATATATCGAGATGAAATTTCGTGTGTGATCATGTTCCACTGATACGAGTTTAACCCTAGGATGGGCAACTGGGCCTGATGAGGCCCATTTTGAGTTTGAGCATGAATATTTTTTTTGTTTCTTTATTAATCGATCTGATATTCCATGACTTCTTGCCGCTATGCTTCCTGAGTACAGAAAAAAAAAATCGAGTCAATCGGGTTTAGTTGGTAGAAGAAAATTTTTTGTTTGATTGAGCCAATTTTTTTTCCCGATCCGATGGGGTAAAACGTAGCGCATCGGCCCCAAAGTGGTCCAATTTCGGAAACTTTTCACATAAATCGTTCATAGCTTCTCCGGGAAGACTCGTAGAGGGATCAAATGTATTACCAGGTCCTATTATTTTTCAACTCCCAATATTTCACCCATACATACCGACCCCCTATCTGTCCCCCTTCTGGAGGTCCCCATACAAAATGCTAATTTTTCATACATTGCAAAAACTCACTCTAACTCACTCTAACCAGGAGTTAGTCCTACGGAGCTCAATTGTATTACCTATTATTTTATTACCCCCAACATTTCACCCATACATTTCTACCCCCTATCTGCTCCCCTTCTGGGGGTCTCCATACAAAAACTGAAAAATTAATAAAAATCTAGAAAAAAAAAACCCCCGGCATGACTCGTAGAGGAGTCAAATGTATAACCAGGTCCAAATTTTTTCCAACTCCCGACATTTCACCCATACATACCTACCCTCTATCTGGCCCCCTTCTGGGTGTCCCCATACAAAAAACTCATCAAAATGGGATTTCATGTATTAAATACTGCTATTGATGCTATGATAGATATACCAAAAAGTTATATAAAAGTTAGACCATTTGGTTCTTCTCGCTTGTTGAAAATTGTTTTTTGTAATTGGCGATGACTAATAATAAATCTTGAAACTCCGCTTCATTCCGGCAGAGACTCTCGTTGTAGTCTTGGACCATCTTCACTCCTCTTTCTGTCGTATCGTTCACCACTCTCAACTTCTGGCCAATTTTTACAGCTTCTTTGTAGTCTTCGACCTCATCCCAAACGGTTGGAGGTTGATTTAAAAAATCTTGAGATAATTGTGACGAAATCGCTTAATTCGATGATCATGAAATCGTCGTTGACGTCTTTGAGTTTCATTGTTAGTTTTTTACGCCGCTGTGTCTGATTACATTAACTGCAGGAGCAGGTGTCTTTACATGCCAGACTTAGAACACACGCTATTTGAAATGACTGTTCTCCAAATGTATAGTGTAGTCCGAATTTATAGTTTTATTTCATTTTCTTATACATACTTATGCATATTTAGATTAATAAATAAAATAAATAAAATTATAAAAAATATTTTTTTTCTATCATCCTTTCATATTATCCTTTTCGGGAGGACTAACTATGCACAAATATATGCCAAAAATATATACAATCTATAAGAGATCATATATAAGATATCGTAGGATATTAATAGCACACATATCTATACAATAGCATGCAATAAAAGGAACAAACTCTCGATTTATTCGCATGGGCCTCTTCAGGCCCAGTAGGTTATGTTAGCGCCTCAGAGTGTGTTGCCCATCCTAGGGTTAAAAGGCAAAAATGGAAAACATCGCCCATCGGACACGCCCACCTCCCATATAAAGCAAAAGGTTTATATGGGATATCTGGTGAACTATGTTATATATCGAGATGAAATTTCTTGTGTGATCATGTTCCACTGATACGAGTTTAAAAGACAAAAATGGAAAACATCGCCCATCGGACACGCCCACCTCCCATATAAAGCAAAAGGTTTATATAGGATATCTGGTGAACTATGGTATATATCGAGATGAAATTTCGTGTGTGATCATGTTCCACTGATACGAGTTTAAAAGGCAAAAATGGAAAACATCGCCCATCGGACACGCCCACCTTCCATATAAAGCAAAAGGATTATGTGGGATATCTGGTGAACTATGGTATATATCGAGATAAAGTTTTGTGTGTGATCATGTTCCACTGATACGAGTTTAAAATGCAAAAATGGAAAACATCGCCCATCGGACACGCCCACCTTCCATATAAAGCAAAAGGATTATGTGGGATATCTGGTGAACTATGGTATATATCGAGATAAAGTTTTGTGTGTGGTCATGTTCCACTCATACGAGTTTACAAGTCAAAAATGGATAACATCGCCCTCCCATATAATGCAAAAGTTGAATATGGTATATATGATAAACTATGGTATATATAGAGATGAATTTTTGCATCTGATCATGTACCACAAGCTACAGCTCAGCTGAAAAGCTACAGCTCAATGTTGGATATGGTAAACCATATAGACAGTTATTAGATTAAATATTGCTACTAAGAGTTCCCAAGAATCAAATGGAAAATATCTCTTATAGGACACGAGCACCTTCCATACAAAATCGTAGATCTACAAGAAATCCAACTACTTTATGGATGTTATTAGCTGATGAAAGGTGGGAGTGAATGCAAGAAGAAAGAGACCACATCCAACTGAACCTCAATGGACGCCCATAAAAAATTGATTATATCCTTTCAATATAAACGTAATGAGCAGGTGACGATTGAGAGAATACAATCCCTGCTGACGGGATCACAATCCACAAAAGTCAGGGAGCTACATATTTCCAAATGGCTGTTCATCTTCAAAGTGGAATCAGTCACGCGGCACTATACTTCCAAGATATTAGCAATGGCACAATGCTGCAAACACCAGAACTACTTCGTTTTGTAGAAACATGGGCCCCTATAAGATTCCTAACTTCACTCTTATTCATAGATTAGACAATCGACACAAAAAAGGGTATAATCGTGTTTGGAATACGAATATAGCTTCAAATATATAATTTCTCTTTGAAAGAGACCACAGTTGTGAAAATCGCACGATGGAGTTAATAGCATTGAACTGTAATGACGCATTTTCACTAATTATTGATAGAAATTCACTGTTTTTCCTTTACAGGTGTAACAGATTTTGCCTGGGTGGACCAGGCAAACCGGGGGAGCAAAGCGACCCCGGTGCGCTAGTTCATTTTTTAAATTTCCTGTAATATCACAATTTGCCAGAAAATTGTTAGCCATTCCAGCTACATCCGCTAGCGCTGAGCGCCGTTTTTCCACGGCTGGAAACGTAATTACGGCAAAGAGATGTGCGCTATTACCGAAAAATGCAAATATGTTGCTATTTTTGCATCAAAATAAAGTCCACTTAAATTATTAAAATTATTTTTTGTTTTATTGACTTTACATTATTATTGGAAAGATACCTGATTTAAAAAAAAAATATGGGTGCAACAGAGTACACGCGAAAGAAGTGAAACTTCGCATATTATTTTATTATACATAATCGTAATGTAATCGCGACAACACTCTGTTGATGTATTAGCATATGTTCTTAAGCTCCCGATATTTTTGCCAGTGGATTGTACTTATTACCGATTAATAAGAGAAATCAGTAAATATGAATTTTTATATATTATTGATTAACGAACTTGTTTATTGTTATTTGCGCAATTGTGGATTATTTATTTGTGTGCGTTATTTTGGGAGTAACTTCTCGCAGCTCCATTTAAAATATAAAATTTTAATTTACAGTGCCGCCTACTACGATTTTTGTCCCTCTTTACTACGATTTCTGTTTCTCGAGGTCCGAACCCTGCTCAGAGTGTGTGTGTATACTGAGAGTATGCGTGAGAAAGAGATAGTTTAATGTCGCAGTATATTTTTAAAATATATAGTGTCTCTGCTCATTTCGTGTCGCGACCTTGAAAACAATGCGTCCATAGAAGTTTCACTTCAACAATGCGCCCATAGAATTTATATAGGATATCTGGTGAACTATGGTATATATCGAGATGAATTTTCGTGTGTGATCATGGTCCACTGATACGAGTTTAAAAGGCAAAAATGGAAAACATCGCCCATCGGACGCGCCCACCTTCCATATAAAGCAAAAGGATTATGTGGGATATCTGGTGAACTATGGTATATATCGAGATGAAACTTCGTGAGTGATCATGTTCCACTGATATGAGTTTAAAAGGCAAAAATGGAAAACATCGCCCATCGGACACGCCCACCTTCCATATAAAGCAAAAGGTTTATATAGGATATCTGGTGAACTATGGTATATATCGAGATGAAATTTCGTGTGTGATCATGTTCCACTGATACGAGTTTAAAAGGCAAAAATGGAAAACATCGCCCATCGGACACGCCCACCTCCCATATAAAGCAAAAGGTTTATATGGGATATCTGGTGAACTATGGTATATATCGAGATGAAATTTCTTGTGTGATCATGTTCCACTGATACGAGTTTAAAAGACAAAAATGGAAAACATCGCCCATCGGACACGCCCACCTCCCATATAAAGCAAAAGGTTTATATAGGATATCTGGTGAACTATGGTATATATCGAGATGAAATTTCGTGTGTGATCATGTTCCACTGATACGAGTTTAAAAGGCAAAAATGGAAAACATCGCCCATCGGACACGCCCACCTTCCATATAAAGCAAAAGGATTATGTGGGATATCTGGTGAACTATGGTATATATCGAGATAAAGTTTTGTGTGTGATCATGTTCCACTGATACGAGTTTAAAAGGCAAAAATGGAAAACATCGCCCATCGGACACGCCCACCTTCCATATAAAGCAAAAGGATTATGTGGGATATCTGGTGAACTATGGTATATATCGAGATAAAGTTTTGTGTGTGGTCATGTTCCACTCATACGAGTTTACAAGTCAAAAATGGATAACATCGCCCTCCCATATAATGCAAAAGTTGAATATGGTATATATGATAAACTATGGTATATATAGAGATGAATTTTTGCATCTGATCATGTACCACAAGCTACAGCTCAGCTGAAAAGCTACAGCTCAATGTTGGATATGGTAAACCATATAGACAGTTATTAGATTAAATATTGCTACTAAGAGTTCCCAAGAATCAAATGGAAAATATCTCTTATAGGACACGAGCACCTTCCATACAAAATCGTAGATCTACAAGAAATCCAACTACTTTATGGATGTTATTAGCTGATGAAAGGTGGGAGTGAATGCAAGAAGAAAGAGACCACATCCAACTGAACCTCAATGGACGCCCATAGAAAATTGATTATATCCTTTCAATATAAACGTAATGAGCAGGTGACGATTGAGAGAATACAATCCCTGCTGACGGGATCACAATCCACAAAAGTCAGGGAGCTACATATTTCCAAATGGCTGTTCATCTTCAAAGTGGAATCAGTCACGCGGCACTATATGTTGCTTATAGTAGCGCAGCAAGTACTTCTGGACTTTATATTGTTGAAAATTTCTACCCTCCCAAGTCTGTTGTTGAATCAGATTTTGTCTGCATTGAAATGAACATCTAAAATAGGAAAAGCAACTAAAGGCACATTATGATTTTATGGCACACAAAAAATCATCGATTCAATTATTCTTCCATAAATTGCAGAGCTTTAATGCGCACTTCCAAGATATTAGCAATGGCACAATGCTGCAAACACCAGAACTACTTCGTTTTGTAGAAACATGGGCCCCTATAAGATTCCTAACTTCACTCTTATTCATAGATTAGACAATCGACACAAAAAAGGGTATAATCGTGTTTGGAATACGAATATAGCTTCAAATATATAATTTCTCTTTGAAAGAGACCACAGTTGTGAAAATCGCACGATGGAGTTAATAGCATTGAACTGTAATGACGCATTTTCACTAATTATTGATAGAAATTCACTGTTTTTCCTTTAATAAACGTTGTATGCAGGGTGTAACAGATTTTGCCTGGGTGGACCAGGCAAACCGCGGGAGCGAAGCGACCCCGGTGCGCTAGTTCATTTTTTAAATTTCCTGTAATATCACAATTTGCCAGAAAATTATTAGCCATTCCAGCTACATCCGCTAGCGCTGAGCGCCGTTTTTCCACGGCTGGAAACGTAATTACGGCAAAGAGATGTGCGCTATTACCGAAAAATGCAAATATGTTGCTATTTTTGCATCAAAATAAAGTCCACTTAAATTATTAAAATTATTTTTTGTTTTATTGACTTTACATTATTATTGGAAAGATACCTGATTTAAAAAAAAAAATATGGGTGCAACAGAGTACACGCGAAAGAAGTGAAACTTCGGTGGAATTAACCGCATATTATTTTATTATACATAATCGTAATGTAATCGCGACAACACTCTGTTGATGTATTAGCATATGTTCTTAAGCTCCCGATATTTTTGCCAGTGGATTGTACTTATTACCGATTAATAAGAGACATCAGTAAATATGAATTTTTATATATTATTGATTAACGAACTTGTTTATTGTTATTTGCGCAATTGTGGATTATTTATTTGTGTGCGTTATTTTGGGAGTAACTTCTCGCAGCTCCATTTAAAATATAAAATTTTAATTTACAGTGCCGCCTACTACGATTTTTGTCCCTCTTTACTACGATTTCTGTTTCTCGAGGTCCGAACCCTGCTCAGAATGTGTGTGTATACTGAGAGTATGCGTGAGAAAGAGATAGTTTAATGTCGCAGTATATTTTTAAAATATATAGTGTCTCTGCTCATTTCGTGTCGCGACCTTGAAAACAATGCGTCCATAGAAGTTTCACTTCAACAATGCGCCCATAGAATTTATATAGGATATCTGGTGAACTATGGTATATATCGAGATGAAATTTCGTGTGTGATCATGTTCCACTGATACGAGTTTAAAAGGCAAAAATGGAAAACATCGCCCATCGGACACGCCCACCTTCCATATAAAGCAAAAGGATTATGTGGGATATCTGGTGAACTATGGTATATATCGAGATGAAACTTCGTGTGTGATCATGTTCCACTGATATGAGTTTAAAAGGCAAAAATGGAAAACATCGCCCATCGGACACGCCCACCTTCCATATAAAGCAAAAGGTTTATATAGGATATCTGGTGAACTATGGTATATATCGAGATAAAGTTTTGTGTGTGGTCATGTTCCACTCATACGAGTTTACAAGTCAAAAATGGATAACATCGCCCTCCCATATAATGCAAAAGTTGAATATGGTATATATGATAAACTATGGTATATATAGAGATGAATTTTTGCATCTGATCATGTACCACAAGCTACAGCTCAGCTGAAAAGCTACAGCTCAATGTTGGATATGGTAAACCATATAGACAGTTATTAGATTAAATATTGCTACTAAGAGTTCCCAAGAATCAAATGGAAAATATCTCTTATAGGACACGAGCACCTTCCATACAAAATCGTAGATCTACAAGAAATCCAACTACTTTATGGATGTTATTAGCTGATGAAAGGTGGGAGTGAATGCAAGAAGGAAGAGACCACATCCAACTGAACCTCAATGGACGCCCATAAAAAATTGATTATATCCTTTCAATATAAACGTAATGAGCAGGTGACGATTGAGAGAATACAATCCCTGCTGACGGGATCACAATCCACAAAAGTCAGGGAGCTACATATTTCCAAATGGCTGTTCATCTTCAAAGTGGAATCAGTCACGCGGCACTATATGTTGCTTATAGTAGCGCAGAAAGTACTTCTGGACTTTATATTGTTGAAAATTTCTACCCTCCCAAGTCTGTTGTTGAATCAGATTTTGTCTGCATTGAAATGAACATCTAAAATAGGAAAAGCAACTAAAGGCACATTATGATTTTATGGCACACAAAAAATCATCGATTCAATTATTCTTCCATAAATTGCAGAGCTTTAGTGCGCACTTCCAAGATATTTACTACTTCGTTTTGTAGAAACATGGGCCCCTATAAGATTCCTAACTTCACTCTTATTCATAGATTAGACAATCGACACAAAAAGGGGTATAATCGTGTTTGGAATACGAATATAGCTTCAAATATATAATTTCTCTTTGAAAGAGACCACAGTTGTGAAAATCACACGATGGAGTTAATAGCATTGAACTGTAATGACGCATTTTCACTAATTATTGATAGAAATTCACTGTTTTTCCTTTAATAAACGTTGTATGCAGGGTGTAATAGATTTTGCCTGGGTGGACCAGGCAAACCGGGGGAGCGAAGCGACCACGGTGCGCTAGTTCATTTTTTAAATTTCCTGTAATATCACAATTTGCCAGAAAATTGTTAGCCATTCCAGTTACATCCGCTAGCGCTGAGCGCCGTTTTTCCACGGCTGGAAACGTAATTACGGCAAAAAGATGTGCGCTATTACCGAAAAATGCAAATATGTTGCTATTTTTGCATCAAAATAAAGTCCACTTAAATTATTAGAATTATTTTTTGTTTTATTGACTTTACATTATTATTGGAAAGATACCTGATTTAAAAAAAAAATATGGGTGCAACAGAGTACACGCGAAAGAAGTGAAACTTCGGTGGAATTAACCGCATATTATTTTATTATACATAATCGTAATGTAATCGCGACAACACTCTGTTGATGTATTAGCATATGTTCTTAAGCTCCCGATATTTTTGGATTTGGATTGTACTTATTACCGATTAATAAAATCAGTAAATATGAATTTTTATATATTATTGATTAACGAACTTGTTTATTGTTATTTGCGCAATTGTGGATTATTTATTTGTGTGCGTTATTTTGGGAGTAACTTCTCGCAGCTCCATTTAAAATATAAAATTTTAATTTACAGTGCCGCCTACTACGATTTTTGTCCCTCTTTACTACGTCCATAGAAGTTTCACTTCAACAATGCGCCCATAGAATTTCACTTCAAAAATGTATTTCAGAAAAAATGTGATTTTTTAAAATAATAATTTTTTTCACAATTTCACAATATGCACCTGATAAATACACTTATATCAGGTGCATATTGTGAAATTAATCCTTTCACAATCATTTACGCGCTATTTACATGTGCGCATTATCAATCTATGTAGCCCACTACGCAGATTCATATTCTCATATGCATGCATTTCACGCGTTGCGAAAAGTCATCAAAACACATCATCAAACTCATACAAAACAAAGAACCAACAGCTACAAGCGCACGCAGTCAAACAACAAAAACAAAACGAATAGACAAAAAACAAAACAACACACAAATGGTCGTAAAACCAAAAGCGACGCACAACGCTCAAAAATCATTTCCTCACTCTTCTCTACCTGCTTCCTGTTTGTCCACGAAGACTCGACGGCTCGTATCGGCTCGAATAATCGGACCGGGCGCACGGGCCGACGAGCATGTGCGGGCGAGGACCGGGTGCCCGGGCCCAAAGATTATAAGATACGAAACTTGAATTTCGTATCAATGTGTTCGTAAAATGTTTTGAAAGTGTGTGTAGAACCCCACGTAAATGTTTTGAAAGTATGTGTAAAACCCCACTCATACATCTATCGTAGACCCCATATTCACCGAGCGTAGTACCCATATTCACCAAAAGTCGCTTCTTGTTCTTCTTCTCAATATTCAGAGTAAACATGTGTTTGTCATTTTTGTTATTTAGCCCTTAATTGGACTATATTTCCCTATTTCCCCAATAGATCATTTTTGTGGTAATTTCTAGACTTTAACTTTAGTCGAATTTGTTCTATTAGCACAAAAAATTCAATTTGAAAGTTTGGATTTTTTGACATATTTAATTTCTGAAACTGAAATAATTTATTGAAAACCGCTGTGAGTTTTTTCACCACACATTGTTTTTGTGATGCCACTGCAAAGAAATTGGATTTCCCTAGCCCTGAATTCTCATTTATTATGGGAAAAATTTTCCAATGAAGATATATGAGGAAACCCAATTTATTGTTATATTTTATGAATATAGTTTTCATGAATAGTTACATTTATGGGTTTTGTATACATCTTTAATACATTTCTGTAAAAAATCTATTGTCATTTAAAAAATTTAAAATCCCTAATGAATTGATAAAATACCCACAATACAAATTGCCCAATATGGTAGCCTTAAAAAATGACATTATTTTATTTTTTACAATACGTGTGATCAAATTTTCATAAAAAATAGACTTCACTTTGACATCAGTCAAGAGTTTCGGATCTTATAATCTTTGCCCGGGCCATTTTCGAGCATAACCAGGCCGAAAAAAGCCCGGGCATCGAGATCTCTAATTTTTATATTAAAACTTTTGAATGTATTGAAAATAGAAATGAGGTTGCTTCGAAATTCATATTTGAATCAACAGTCAACTGGAAAATCAAATCCGCAGAAAATTGGCAGAGCAACGTTTAAACCAAAAAAAAAAGTGATGGCACTTCATATAAGCTGCGATAATATTTATATATATTTGCATATTGCAAATATATATGCGCACTTCAAATGCGCGTGTTAGCCTACGTAGCCAAATGCGCAGATTCTAATATTTATATGTAAGGCATTTCATGCAAAGCATAACATATCTAAAGGTCATCAAAACAAACAAAAAACAACAACAACAAACGACGCACTCTGCTTTAAAACCAATTCCCGCTACCTGCGTCGTTTCGTTTCTATTAAGGCTGAAGCACATAAAGAGCGTTGGAAGCGTCGCGTTGATAGCGTTGCCGTCGGCGACGCCGAGCCGAACACATAGACCGCTTTGAAGTGTGAAAATTAAGAATGATTTTCTCTAAATTTTAGAGATTTTTATGAAAGCAAACGTTGTTCTTATATTCAAGAATTCATTATTTATCAATCCCTCAAACATTTCATGAACAAATTTATTTTTCATTTAATATTTTGATCAACAACGCGTTTGAGGCGCGTCAAAAGTTGAACATTTCTCAACTTCGAGCGTCGCTTCAAACGCCTCGTTGACGCGCCTCGTCTTATGTGTTCGCTCCCGTAAGAAACAATGTATTTCAACTCGTCTGTCAACGTTGAAGTCTGACGCGACGCTTCCAACGCTCTTTATGTGCTTCAGCCTTAACTCGAAAGGCTCATATGGGCCTTTGCTTGCTACCCGGGTAATGAAAGGCCGGGTAGCATTACCCGGGTAATAGCTAATACCCGGGTAATGCTATTACTCGGAACCTACATTTGGCGCTTCGTTAGTCACCAAAATTCACCTCCTCTGTCTGAAATTGCATCTCTTGTTCTTCTGAGAAAGAATATGAAAAATTGAATTCTCCCTCCCTTGCTTTTGAGAGTCTTACTGGCTGAACAGAATGAGACGTTTGTAGTAAAGAAGTACGAGCTGTCAAAAGTTAAAATGTACGGAGTTGATGGAGAGTGAACAGAATGAGTAGTACTCTGTTGCTGGTAGTAAGCGAAGACGCGCAAGTTGACTCAACTTGAACTTTTTCTTTACTTCTTGGTTCTGACAACTGTTTCATGACAATTTATATTCGGGTGTTCGATTTGTGAAAATGAATGATAAATCAGAAAATGTAATTGAGGTAATAAAGGAAAACAAATTATAAATATTAACATTTTTTGTATGTTGTCATTCAAGTTTACGTATCAAATGTACATTTACAATGGAACAGTATTAAATGTTTCTCTGTATTCGGTACCGTACAAAGTTTTGAATAATATTATTAAATTCAAAAACATATCAATATCTGAACAAGTTGTCTCTACTTTATTACGAAATAATGTTGTTATAACCAAATATAATAGATTTTAAATATTTGGTTCGTATTTCGTTATTTTGTAAATAGAACTAATAAATATAAATACCAAAAGTATTAGAATAACGCGTCACTATTGTGCGATATGACCAACACGCGCGGCATCATTGTGGGCGCATTTTTCGAAGTCGTAAGCGTCTTGCCGAACAGCTGATGTCGTACGACTTTGTACTACTCATTATGTTCAGCCAGTTAAGGCAATATATATCAATTTTAGTTTCCCAAACCAACATAATCACAAATTTACTTTTCGGGTTTTATCCCAAATTTTCATATTTGATACATCCAATTGAAATGAAAAACAGCTGATTTGTTTCATCAAGAGTTGACTTATAGCGATTCCACTTCGTTACAAATAATTCACCTCAACATTTTTCGGATTTCTTGGAATTTAAGAATTAGAGATTTAAAAAAATTTTGCACTTCCAAGTGAGGTATATATTTCAGTTTTTAAAACAAATACTAATTATTGCCTTTACAATCCTCGAGGAGCTTTGAATCCGACACCGTTGACTCGCAATCTACGCGTTTAGACAGCCCCCACGTTTTTTAAACATTTCTGTGGTTTTTACTCTTTGGTTTTCTCTAATTTGGTTTTATAATATTGTACCAAATCGAACGATAAATTGTGCCAAATAGTGCTAAAATTGATTTCCCACACATTATTCAAAGAAAAGATACATTATACATACGTAAATTTATTGTGCTTTAAATATAAAATTTCATATTTAAATACTTTAAATATTTAACCCTAGAAGTTCATACGTATTTATGTTGCTAAAATGTTACTAAAATTTATACATTTTCCTTGCGAAAATCATCTTCTGTATCCATTTACACAGCATTCTAGGGTTAATAAAGCAAAGAAAGATAATAAAAAAGAATAATAAAAAAGAAAGAATAAAGTAAATATAAAAGATCAACAAAAATAATTGAATTCGAGCAATTCAGTAGAATAATAACATACGTACAGATAATTCACACTTGAATTTACACGGTTATCCAAAAATTATTTTTATATGTAAGGAATGTCCCAAAAGACAAAAATACTTCGCTCATCGTTAATTTAGTTGGAATTCTTAAAATCGTCAATTTTTACAATACATGAAATATATTTTGTTTGATAAAAAAGGAATAGAAATATTAATTGTGGTACAAAAAATTTTCACGAAAAAAATGAGTCCTATTTGGGTAGGATTAATTGGATTTAATATGCAAAAAGTGCCAAAAATGCCGCTGGGCTGTCAACGTATTTTTTGGTTTCAAATTGTGCCAAAAAAGCACAATTGTGGCATAAAAATCATCCCTGCTTCTATTTTCCTCCGTTACCTGATATCAAAAACGAAGTATGCAGATTAATAGCCGTATATGTATAACATAACGCCAAAATATATCAGTGTGATCTCCCCTCATTTGGGAGAAAATTGGGGTGAAAGTTCAAAATTGGGGCCGCCCTCAAATGTTATCCAAAGGAAATTGAACCAGGTTTTAGGAAATGTACAGTGAGTGCCATTTAAAATCGTACACTGCTCTTAGAAATATATATTTGAACATATTTAATTGAATTTATATATACATCTTTCAACTAACTACTATATTTTTTATGTTGAATAAATATAATTAAAAAACAGCAATTCATGTTGAAAAATATGTCCCTGTTTTTTTCTAAACTTGGCAGCACAAAACAAGCTTGTAATGTGGCTAATATACGTCCTACGGTCAAACATGGAGGAGGATCTCAGATGATATGGTGGTGCATGTCATCATCCGGCGTAGGAAATTTAGAGCTCATTAACGAAGTTATCAAAAAAAAATTGTTTATATTAATATTCTAAAAAAACCAATTTGCTACAAAGCGCCGAGAAATTAGGAATTCGCGCCACTTTGAACCACAGATTACCAGATATGAAACTTGAAATATCGCTTGTATGTGGTTGTTAAAATGGTTTGATGGTGTGTGTGAAAAACACGTAATAGCGCCAGCGGAATTTTTTGGAACCTACATTTGTCGTCGAAAAGCGCCAGCGGAATTTTTCGGAACCTACATTTGTCGTCGAAAAGCGCTTTACTATTCACCACTATTCACCTCCGCTGTCTGAAATTGCATCTCTTGTTCTTCTTGAGAAAAAATGTGAAAATTTTAAGTTTTGGAAATCGTCCCTCACTTACTTATTAGAGCCTTAAGGCAATATACGCAATCTAGGCAGTGCCCAAAAGCTATAATTCAATTTTCAATCAGTTTGGATTTCCCAAACCAACATAATCACAAATTACATTTCTGTAATTTTCCCAAATTTTTATACCCTACACCCTGTGGGTAAGGGTATATTCATTTTGTCCTTCCGTTTGTAACGCATTAAAGGAGAGGTCGTAGGTATGGAAAAGTATATATATTCTTGATCAGCGTCACCTCCTGAATCGATTTAGCTATGTCCGTCTGTCTGTCTGTCTGTCTGTCTGTCCGTCTGTCTGTCTGTCTGTGTGTCTGTGTGTCTGTCTGTGGAAATAGATTTTGTGAAGAAACGGTAAGAGATACTGATTTGAAATTTTGGATTTAGTATTTCTATATTAATAAGCTACTTGTATGTAAAAATGGGCGTATTCGGTCAACGGACACGCCCACCTCCCATATAAAGCAATAGGTTTATATGGCATATCTGGTGAACTGTGGTATATATCGGGATGAAATTTTATGTGTGATCATGTATCACCGATACAAGCTCACGTGCAAAAAATGGAAAAGACCGCCCATCGGACACGCCCACCTCCCATATAAAGCAAATGGTTTATATGGCATATCAGGTGAAATATGGTATATATCGGGATGAAATTTTGTGTGTGATCATGTATCACCGATACAAGCTTACATGCTAAAAATGGAAAAGACCGCCCATCGGCCACGCCCACCTCCCATATAAAGTAAAAGGTTTATATGGCATATCTGGTGAACTATGGTATATATAGAAATGCATTTTTATTGTGTGTGATACGAGGTTATAATCCGAAAATGGATCGCCCAACGCACACGCCCACCTCCCATATAACTATAAAGTTCAATATGGGTTAACTGTAACATATATCGGTATGATATTTTTTTTTTGTTCGATCAAGTAGTATTACTATGACATCACATGACCGAATTTTGAATATATGGTAAACCATATAGACAGTTGTTAAATTAAATATTACTACTATGAGTTCCCGTGAATCAAATGGGAAAATAACTCTTATAGGACACATCTAGTGAACCATGTCGAAAATGGAGAAGTTTATCCAATATGTACTCATCATACGATTATTACGATTAGAACGAACTGTACCCAGTTTACCTGTAAAGGTAACATTGTCAAATATGACATGTCACAATTAAACGGATATGGCATACCTGTAAAGTATACCCTTTTACGTGAAAATGTAAACTTTTACAAATGTTACGGTCCAGGTACCTCCATTAAGGTAACGACACACTATACAACGTACCCTTTTTCCCGGAAAGGGTTCAAAAACCAGGTAAATACATATGCTAATCCCTCAAAACCCTTAACGTACCCTTTTTCCCGGAATGCAGGTAAACACATATACTAATCCCCTTAAATCACTTTTACCTGGAAATGTCACAGGTATATCGGTATGACGTAGCGCACCAGACCTGTGACAGGTAGGTAACCATAAACAAATTGAATCATTTAAGTAGTAATGTTTACCTGACTAAAGATCAGTTAAACAAAACCATTCGGCCTGACAGTATCATAATATAGCGGGGTAATTACAAATTATTATATTATCATTACTATTTATAATTATATACACATTTTTATACCCTACACCCTGTGGGTAAGGGTATATTCATTTTGTCCTTCCGTTTGTAACGCATTAAAGGAGAGGTCGTAGGTATGGAAAAGTATATATATTCTTGATCAGCGTCACCTCCTGAATCGATTTAGCTATGTCCGTCTGTCTGTCTGTCTGTCTGTCTGTCTGTCTGTCCGTCTGTCTGTCTGTCTGTGTGTCTGTCTGTGGAAATAGATTTTGTGAAGAAACGGTAAGAGATACTGATTTGAAATTTTGGATTTAGTATTTCTATATTAATAAGCTACTTGTATGTAAAAATGGGCGTATTCGGTCAACGGACACGCCCACCTCCCATATAAAGCAATAGGTTTATATGGCATATCTGGTGAACTGTGGTATATATCGGGATGAAATTTTATGTGTGATCATGTATCACCGATACAAGCTCACGTGCAAAAAATGGAAAAGACCGCCCATCGGACACGCCCACCTCCCATATAAAGCAAATGGTTTATATGGCATATCAGGTGAAATATGGTATATATCGGGATGAAATTTTGTGTGTGATCATGTATCACCGATACAAGCTTACATGCTAAAAATGGAAAAGACCGCCCATCGGCCACGCCCACCTCCCATATAAAGTAAAAGGTTTATATGGCATATCTGGTGAACTATGGTATATATAGAAATGCATTTTTATTGTGTGTGATACGAGGTTATAATCCGAAAATGGATCGCCCAACGCACACGCCCACCTCCCATATAACTATAAAGTTCAATATGGGTTAACTGTAACATATATCGGTATGATATTTTTTTTTTGTTCGATCAAGTAGTATTACTATGACATCACATGACCGAATTTTGAATATATGGTAAACCATATAGACAGTTGTTAAATTAAATATTACTACTATGAGTTCCCGTGAATCAAATGGGAAAATAACTCTTATAGGACACATCTAGTTTTAAATTAAAGTTATATGTCAGCAGGGTGTAGGGTATGTAAACTTCGGCCTGGCCGAAGTTAACCGTTTTTGCCTGGGTGGACCAGGCAAACCGGGGGAGCGAAGCGACCCCGGTGCGCTAGTTGATGTTTGATAAATCAATCTGATATGAAAAACAGCTGATTTGTTTCACCAAAAGTTGACTTTTAGCGATGCCACTTCATTACAAATAATTCACCTCTAAAAGTTTCGGATTATTTAGAATTTAAGAGATCATAGAAAATTATTCACTTCTAGGTGAGATATTTATTTTAATTTTCAAAATAAATACATAGTGCCTCTACAACGCCCGAGGAACATTGAACCCGACACCGGTGACTCGCAATCTACGCGTATAGAAACTAAACCATGGCCCCCACGTTTTTTAAAGCATTTCAGACATTTGATTAGTTTCATTCCACTTATACTTGCGCACTTTTAGTATGGCAGAGAAAGTGAACAAAATTCCAAATAATGTACTATTATACCCACATTTATCGACAAAAGATATGGCATTGCATTAAATTTGATGTTTGAGCGGTGAACTCACGTACACAATCTGTGTATTCACCAATCGCATAAAAAAGAGATTTTTTTTGACGTTTAGCCTCAAATGTCAGAAGTTTCATATCTGGTAATCTGTGCTTTGAACTGTATGCCGATTAGTGATGGGCACTATCGAGTAATTTTGACTATCGATAGTTTACTATCGAATGATTTCAACTATCGAACGATTCGTTCGAATAATTCATTCATTCAAAAAATAGTAACTAGTGGTCAGAGCTATCGAGTGATTTTTGCTTTGAATGAATAATTCGAACGAATCATTCGAACGAATTCGTTCAATCGAATCGTTTGAACGAATTTATTCGAGCGAATTCGTTGGAATAATTTATTCGCTCAAAAAATAGTAACTAGTGTTCAGAGCTATCGAGTGATTTTAACATTGCATGAATAGTTCGAATGAAAAAACTATCGAATAAATGAATAGTTTTCAACTATCGAATAATTCGATAGTGTTTATTCGATAGTTCCCATCACTAATGCCGATAACGATCCCAAACATACAGCTTATGGTGCTCGAATGTGGACATTATATAACTGCCCGGAAGTTATTAAAACACCCGCCCAATCACCAGATTTGAATGTGATCCAGCATGTGTGGCATGAACTTGAAATGAAAATTCGAAATCACACCATTTCCAATAAGAATGACCTGAAAAATGCGCTAAGAGATGAGTGGAATAACTTATCAAGAGATTACTGTAGAAATCTAGTGGCATCGATGCCACGACGTCTTGAGGCTGTTATTAAGAGTAAAGGAACCCTACAAAATATTAATCTTTGATTTTGTGTACTTCATATTATTTTTATTACTTCTGTATCACACTGTACGATTTTAACTGACTGACTATTTTTCAAGTTAGTGTAATGATTTGTTAACTTATTTTTTATCTTTCTCACACACACTGAGTATAAGGAAACATTTTATGGGACGCTCGGAGTTGTTCAAGTCAGTTTTCAATGATTGAAAATATCATTCATGAATTGTTTTTAGGATTTGTTTGGTAATGAATTATTTAATTCAAAATGTTTATATTCTGATTTCCATTATCATAAAAAAGCTCACGATGAATTTATTAAAAAATTCATCAATAACCAGTTCGGTTATATTTGCTCCAAATGTGATAGGCTATGGTTTAGAGCAGATTGAAATCTCCATGTCGCCATCATCAAGACATTCTTAATACAGTTCTACCTGATATATTTTAATTGGTATGCGGTTTCAAACTTTCCAAAGTTTCACTTCTTTCGCGTGTACTCTGTTGCACGCATATTTTTTGTTAAAAGTTGATAATTTTTAAAAATCTTTAAATGTAGTTTTATAGAGAATTCAATAACCTTTCTTTTGAAATCCATATGTTTCAGATTGGATAACATTAGTGGATTTGGGGGCGCCCCCAATTTTGAAGTTTGACCCCAATTTTCTCCAAATGGGGGGAGATCACACCAAGATATTTTGAGTGCTTGGGGGTATTTTTGGAAACTGCATTTGTTCCCTACGTCCAACTTTAGGTTTGTAACGTGCGTCAAGATAGCAACGAAAAATTTTGTGACCTTCGCAGCAACGAATTTAGTTCTCGGGATTGTAGGGTGGTTCAGAATCCCAAAAACTGTGATTTAAAAACATTGTGATTTAATGTAACTTATGTTTACTTATTTTATTAAAACACAATTTTTTATTATTTTAATATAATTTATTAATGTTTTTAAAAAATATAATCACACAAAACTATAAAATGTATACATTTTTATTAGTTTTTTGATATTCTGAACCACCCTGCAATTCCGAGAACTAAATTCGTTGCTGCGAAGGTCACAAAATTTTTCGTTGCTATCTTGACGCACGTACTTTCCCGCAATATGTGGGAAACACATTCGATGCGGCAGCGACACACCAACACGCCGACAACATGGCGGCGGAGTTATCTGTCGTAATCTTTTCAAAAAGTTGAATTTTTTGAATGCGGCAGCTACAAAATTTTTTGTTTAAATAAGTACCTTAAAACTTAATAACAAAAACATACCAAAACATCAAAATTAAACATATAAAAGTAAAAATTACAATTTACAATCATAGTTTGAGAGAAAAAACGAACTAAAAGACTGCATTTTAACAGTTGACGCTTGTCGTCGTCTCTCAAATTAGAAATAGATCCAAGTTGAAGTCTGCGACGGACGATAATTTTTATCTTGTCGTCGTGTTGCATTCAAAATAATCATCTCCATAAGAACTAATCACCCTTATTCCGGTTGTCGTCGACGATTCGAAAAACTAACGACGACGATAGAAAATGACGTTTCGGACGTTTCGGTCGTTTTTGCTAAGTGACGATAGCTAGGTGACGACTGACAGCATTCCCTATGAATTGAACGACGACGACTCGGAAATCGTCGTTTTCTATCGTCGAAATTTTTACTGACGAGAGCTGACGACTCATATGGAAATAACCAAATATTGAAGGTATTTTTGCAAAATTGGACACGAGGAGCAATTGAAATTTTATGTACGCGGCTAGACAGCTAAATTAATACGCGATAAGAACAACGGCGAAAATCTGTAATCGGGATGGTGCTTTAGGGAGGAGTGGCATATTAAGGAGATATTTAAAAGATATTAGCCAAGAGCTTGATGAACCTGTTATGAACCACAATTTTTATCCCTCGAGTCAATTAATGGAAGCTCTTCTCCTGAGTCTCGACACCCATCTGCATGGAACCATACGGTTCAGCAAAAGCAACATGAACATCATGTAACTCGTGTAAAGCAATCTCTCTGCACTAATTGAACCGGTGGATGTTATTGAATTTCAAAATTCAGCTGTCACATTGTACTAAAATTTCGATACCTAGTCGTCGACGTCTCGTCTTTCAAATAGAATACGAGATAACTGACGAGGCGAGGACGACGACGAGACGACGGCGAAATCGTCGACGAGAGAAAGTCGGTGACGACGACGACAACCGGAATAAGGGTTAATGTAAAAATATTTTGACGTTTGACGCATTGTCGCTGCCACATTTAATGTGTTTCCCACATATGTTTAACATTTTTCAGGTCTAAATAAATCGATTAACTACGTCCAACTTCATTGTGCATGGTTTGTATGAAAATTTTTTCGAACCGTTCTCGAGAATCTGGGATTAAATTGAAAAACGATTTTTTAAAATCAAAAATGGCTTTACGCGTGTTAGCTATTTCAAATAATTTGAAAAATCTTTCAAAAGGCATTAATTTTGTCAAAGTAAGTTTTCCGAAGACATATTAAATTGTTTGTCCCAATTGGATACTGCAATTGTTGTTACGTAATTAAAAGTTTCCTAAAAATGTTTGTCATAATTTAAAAACATATTAAAAAAATATAAATTTTCATTATCAAGAATTTATAGTTCTATATAGTATATTTTAAATACACTTTTTTATATTTTCTAATATCTCATTTATAAAGGTTATGTTTGCAGTAGTAAATGTGATAGTTTTAATATATGTGACATATTTTATAACAAGATTAAATTTTTAGCGCTACAAAGCTTCTGATGCTGCCAGCCTTAAAAAGACGTTAGTAAATATCCCTGCTACTCAAGTCACTCAGTTGGATAATGGACTACGCGTTGCCAGCGAAGATTCCGGGGCTTCTACAGCTACTGTAGGACTTTGGATTGATGCTGGTTCTCGGTCTGAAACTGAGCAGAATAATGGAGTTGCTCACTTCTTGGAACATATGGCTTTTAAAGTAAAATTTAGTTATTTTTTTTGTATACATGTATAATTTGTGTATCTTACCATAGGGCACTGCCAAACGATCCCAAACCGATCTAGAATTGGAAGTAGAAAATATGGGTGCTCATTTAAATGCTTATACTTCCCGTGAACAAACTGTTTTTTATGCCAAGTGTTTGTCGAAAGATGTACCTAAAGCGGTTGAGATTTTGGCAGACATTATTCAAAATTCGAAATTAGGAGAAGCTGAAATCGAACGGGAACGATCAGTAATTTTGCGAGAAATGCAAGAGGTTGAAAGTAATCTGCAGGAAGTTGTCTTTGACCACTTGCATGCCACTGCGTACCAGGGTACACCCTTAGGTCAAACCATTTTGGGTCCAACAAAAAATATTAAGTAAATATTCTGAACACTGCGACTAACAATTTCACTGAATTTGTATCCATTTAGATCAATTGGCAAGAACGATCTTAGCGACTATATAAGTGCTCATTATAAGGCTTCTCGTATTGTCTTGTCTGGTGCTGGTGGTGTTAAGCACAACGAACTTGTCAAATTAGCCGAACAAAACTTAGGAAAAATGCAAAATACTTATAACGGCAAGCCACCTGTGGTTTCTACTTGTCGTTTTACTGGTTCCGAAGTACGTGTTCGAGATGACACTCTTCCATTAGCTCACATTGCAATTGCTGTGGAAGGTTGTGGTTGGACCGATCAAGATAACATACCATTAATGGTAGCAAACACATTGATTGGTGCTTGGGATCGATCACAGGGGGGTGGTGTTAACAATGCCTCAAACTTGGCCCGTGCAAGTGCGGAAGACAGTAAGTCATAGCTTTATTATATATAATTCAGTTTTGTATTTATAAACTTTTCTTTACAGATTTATGTCACAGTTTTCAATCTTTCAATACCTGCTACAAGGACACTGGCTTATGGGGAATCTATTTCGTTTGTGACCCGTTACAGTGTGAAGTAAGAATTTGATATTTTAAATATGTTACTTTCTCAAATCCTATTACCCTAGGACATGCTTTTCAATGTACAAACTGAATGGATGCGCCTTTGTACTATGGTTACTGAAGGAGAAGTAGAACGCGCTAAGAACTTATTGAAAACAAATATGCTTCTACAACTTGATGGAACAACTCCCATTTGTGAAGATATAGGTCGTCAAATGCTCTGTTACAACCGCCGCATTCCATTGCATGAATTAGAACAACGCATTGATGCAGTTTCTGTGCAAAATGTTCGCGATGTAGCAATGAAATACATTTATGACCGCTGTCCCGCAGTTGCTGCAGTTGGCCCAGTTGAAAATTTGCCGGACTACAATAGAATTCGTTCATCTATGTACTGGTTGAGGGTTTAAAAACGGACTAGCAAGGAAATCACAGAATTGAAGATTACTATTACATTATTGACAAAAACAACATGAACGCTAATGTCAATGTATTCTTATCAATATCAAATTTGCTGCTTAGTTAAATGTATTGTAAGTGTTATTTAATCCCAACTATGAATAAAATATCTTTCAAAAATGTCACCAGATCTACTAAATAAAACTAAAACTTTACTATATAAAAACTATTAGAACACAGTGCAGTTTGCACTGTATATTTTTCCATTTGATTGATCAGTGTTATGTTTTTAACAATTCATTTTTTTCTTGCTTTTCATTGCGGTTGAATAATGATTTTAGATTTTATTTAGATTTAATTTTAAATAAGTTGTATACATTAATTATGAGTGTAATTTATCGGGATACCACTTAAACCATTCTGCAACTTAGCTGGATCTGTACTTCCTAATGCTGGATCTAAACCTTTCCATGAACGAGTTTCCAATGTAAGGTTGAAACTATCTAAAAGCTTCATTTCATTTTTATGTTCTAAAATAGTTTGTTCATTCTGAGGATATATTTTAGATTTTGTACTTGAAGCACCGTGGCGGATGCGGCCACTAACTAAACTGATATCATTCTCTTCAATTAGTTCTGGGTTAAATGCCACGAAATTATAACCTTCTGGAAGCAACTCTTTAAAGTCACTAACGTATACTTCCGGGTACTTCATATGCCATGCAGGATTTAAAGCCATTTCAACCTCGAAAACAGACACAATTGGCTTATAGAATTCTTTTGATGTGTACAAGTTATTAAAAGGGCATCCAATTAGCACAAAGCAATCAATGTCCAAGAAATTTGCTAACTTAGACGAATTTATTCTGCCAACAGAAATTATTTGTGTTTTAATCCCACGTTTTATCGCCATATGCTGTATATGTTCAATTACTTGAAGATAACCGTCTGTTGATAATGTGGCTACAATTAATCCTAGCTTTTGAGCATCTTTACATTTTTCTATATAAAAGTAACGGCGTTTAATAAAATTCGCCGTAAGTGGATTTCTTTCATAGATTTTGTTAAGAGTAGGATCGTAAATAAACCAACGTGGAGCTATAAAATTGTCAAAAAAATAATTATGTTCAATCAATAAATGTTAAACATACCTCCATCAGTATTAAGGGATAACGTGGAAAATCTGCTATTATCCTTGCCAACGAATATACAAATTTCACTTTTCAAATCATTCCTATATATCTCTGTTGACGGGTATACATGAAGATTAATAACGTCTGTTTGTAGTATTTGTTTTAACAAGGCTACAAACCAAAATAATATTATTTTAAATACGAAAAAAAAAATACGAAAATTTTTTACATGGTAGTTCATGCGTCGACTGTTTTAAGACATGGTGATAACCAATATCAAAATATAACTGTATACTTTTTTCCTTTGTTACTTCATTTATTGTCCGTAAACCTTCCAATAATTGCGATTGTGATAACGATAACTCCGGAAAGATATATAGTACCGGTAAACGTGAAACCTTGCTGCGACATGCATTTCCGAAATGTATCAAGCTATCGGCTTCTACGTGAGCTGCTGCAACCTAGTAATAAAACTTTAATTAATACTATTAACAGTGATATGCACGCTAGATACCTCATCAACGCAACAGCTTCCATACGAAGTGTCAGCCAAAATAAATAATTTTATTTCATCAGCTGCTGTTTTTATGCTGTCACTTATTGTAACGCTATATGGCAAATATATGTCAGGAAACTGTAAGCAAATCTTGAAAAAAATTAGGATTTGTATTTAATGACATCGGCGTAAAATTTAAATTCGTAAAATTTACTTTTTTATATCCGTTCTGCTTTATCCATTCGACGCAAACATTTAGTTGGGCATCATTCCATATTTCATGTAGGCTCAAATCAGTTTGTTCATCGCTGTCAATTTGACGATATAACGAATTAGTTTCTACACTTGAAAAAGCAGACATTTCTATTTAATAATAATCCTGTAATTTTTAACACAGGTTAAAGAACAAGTTATTCCAACCAGGGTTACCGAATGCTCTTCAACTGTTTCACTTGTGTTTCACTTCACGAACACTACAGCACTCCACTTTTCAGAAATGAATACCTAATTTTGTAGCCTTTTATGAAATTTTATGAATTAGTGAAAACCTTTTTTTGTGATTATCAGCAAATTTTTTGGTCTAGTTTTCGGTGACGAGTTCATCAAATCTTTTCACAACACTTTTTCCACTCTTGGACTTCGCTCAAAAATTGTCACGGCAATTGTGAAAAGTTGAAATGTACTGAATTGAGTCAAAGTTTAGCAAATTCGATTGTCCCAAGTTGTTAGTTAACGATCTAACATGGTCATTGGTTATGTAAAAGCTTTAAAATGTCTTGCATTTATCTCGTCTCTAATAAATTCATGTTTTTAATTTATTTTATTCATTGCCCACAACCAATCTATAAAATTTTAATTAATTTATTTAAACGTCAATATTTCAAAGTCAGTTTGACTTTTCGAAGTGGATTCGAAATCACTTTGTATTCGATCGAAATTGGGAACACGCCTTTTGAATTCGATCGAATTCCAATTTCGATATCGAATTGATTTCGATCGAAATTGGCAACATTTTTGGAATTTTGTTCACTTTCTCTGCCATACTAAAAATGTGCAAGTATAAGTGGAACGAAACTAAATCAAAGGCCTGAGTTGATTTAAAAAATGTAGGGACCGTGACTCAGTTTCTGAACTCGTAGATTGTGAGTCAACGGTGTCGGATTCAAAGTTCCTCGGGGGTTGTAAAGGCAATTTGTATTTGTTTTGAAAATTTAAATATATATCTCACTTAAAATTTAACAATAGGGGTATACAGACTCAGTCTCGTAGGCTCGTACGCGTAAGTCGCGTACTCTCGACATGTCTGAACACCTGATAATGTGATTTGGAGAGGTGTTGCATGTTTTTGAAATGATTGCCCATTTTTAAGAAATATTAAAACATTTTTTGATTTTTCATACATAAATGTATGAAAAAAAATATTAATAGTATAATTATTAAATTATAATTAAAACGTGTGAATCTCGAACAAAAATTGTGTCATTTTATATAAAAGTTGGTCCAACTATAGTTGGAAAAATCCCTTTCATTCGAAAGAAAATGTATTGTTATATATTGACATCATTGTTTAATCGTTTTATTAGTTGCTCATATTTGTTTTTTTCGCACGATATAACATAAATATTTAAACCATAAATAGTTGTATTTTCCAAAATGCATGATGTTTTATGTGAATATGAATGAATTTATTAAATTTTCAGATTCAAGAAATTATAATTGAATGACGAATTGAAGAATGTAGTGGCATTGTTTTTTCACAGATGAATCGAAATTTTGCGGCCCAAAATAGTACAAGCGGACAATTTTTTTCACAGAAATTCGAAATTTTTAATGGAATTGTATATTATAATACTTTAAAATATTTTAATGTGCTATTGTTAGTTGTTTTATTCACAACTATTACGCCTTTTTGCAAAAATATTTATCTTTTGTTTTCACTGCAAAGGTTGGCAACATTTACAAAATTGATTCTACGCAATCTACGAGAGGTACAACTCGCGTACGAGCGTGGAATCGTAGATGCGTAGAATCGTAGATTACAAAAACAATTTGTACGTATTCTACGATCCTACGAGCCTACGAGACTCAGTCTGAATACCCCTAATAATTTTTTTTAATCTCTTAAATTCCAAGAAATTCGAATCATTTAATGGTGAATTATTTGTAACGAAGTGGCATCGCTAAAAGTCAACTTTTGGTGAAACAAAACAGCTGTTTTTCATCTCAATTAGATTTATCAAACATGAAAATTTGAGATAATAACAGAAATGTAATTTGTGATTATATTGGTTTGGGAAACCAAAACTGTTTGAAAATGAAAATATGGATTTTGAGCATTGCAAAGATTACATAAATTGCCTTAAGACCTCCATATGTAAAGGAATTAGGATTTTCAAAACACAATTATTTTCACATAATTTCGGAAGAAGAAGAGGAGATGCAATTTTTTGAGAGGGAAGGTGAATAAAGGCATTGGTGTGACTTAGACAGTTTTTTTGATAGTTCCAAAAGTTCCACCGGCGCTTTAGGAGTCGGCATCGTAGTTCCAAAAAATACCACCGGCGCTTTAGGAGTCGTCATCGTAGTTCCAAAAACTACCACTGGCGCTATTTTCGAGTTTTTCACACACACCATCAAAAGGTTTAACAACCACATATAAGCAGTATTTCTAGTTTCATATCTGGTAATCTGTGGCTACCAGCGCTAAGTTAGCAACGTTGCTGGCTGTCAAAATCCCTCATATTCGGATTTGTGTCACCCGAGTTTCAAACTCCTAGAAAGAGTGGAAGACATGTCCTGACCAAGCCATTTATTTAATAGTTTCTGAATTTCTGAGTCACCCTGTACATTTCCCCTCATTCTCAGCTGTCAAACGTTTTGACAGCCAGCAACGTTGCTAACTTAGCGCTGGTCTGAAAGCTGACGGAGTGACTTTAAAACAACAACAAAAAAAACTTGGATCTGACAGCTGTTTATGTAACAGATTTGATGACATTTGATATTCGAGTATTTGATTTGTGCAACTGGATGATAGCTCACAAAAAGTAATTGAGTAAAAATAAGAAATGCTCGAAAATTAGCTTTTTTCAGACTGAGTAGAATACTTGCAAATGGTTTTTGTAATTTTGAACTGTCAAACTTCTACGATTCGACGCTCCTACGCGAGTTGTACCTCTCGTAGATCGCGTAGAATCAATTTTGTAAATGTTGCCATGAAAACATGGCATTGAAAACAAAACATAAACATTTTTGCAAAAAAGTGAAATAATTTTGAATACAAAAACTTGTAATAGTATATAAAAATATTTTAAAGTATTGTAATGTCCATTATTAATTTCGAGTTTCTGTGAAAATAGTGTCTGATTGTAATATTTTTGGGCCACGAAATTTCGATTCGTCTGATACAAAACAATGCAGTGGCAACATTCTTCAAATCGTCATTCAATTATAATTTCTTTAGTCTTAAAATTGAATACATTCATTCATATTCACATAAAACATTCATTTTGGAAAATAAAACTATTTGTGGTTTAAATAATTATGTTCAGAGTCCGAAAAGGAGGAAAATGAGCAACACAATGACAAATATAACAAAACCAGAGATGAATTACGCATTTTCAACGCAATTTCGGCGAAATTGAAAACAATTCGCATTTTTGTTTGCCAGTTTTTCCAAGGCGAAAATGCGCAATTTCGGCTTATTTTCGGCCGAAAATGCGATTATGCTCGAAAATGCGCATTTTCAGATTGGTGTGAACATAGTATAACCGCTCAGTGAGAAAGATAAAGTTCGTAAAAACCAACAAGTGTATTTTGCTTTTGTAATTAACCACCGTCGTTGTGAATACCCCGAATAGTTCTTATGGTAAAGATAATTTTGAATGCATCACGACGACAATCTGAAAATTGTCATTCATCGCTGTCGTCAACTTAGATTAATTTATAATATATATATGAAATTAACATTAAAATATTAAAAGAAGTAAGCGAGAGAAAAAAAACAGAAAGTAGGAACATTTTAATTTTTTGATAAGAAGAACAAGAGCAAAGAAGTACATCAAATCAGCTGTTTTCATCGGCCAGATGCTTTGCCGCGTCTGAAAAGTTGAAAATTCGCGAACTCGAAGCATCATACGAGTATGCAACGCTTTGATTGTATTCACCGTCATACGTCTACGTGTATTCGAATTGAAATGTCAAAGCCTTGCCGCGAGTATGCCTCGATTGTAACTTAGCCTTAACTGGCTAAACAGAATGAGTAGTAGTAGTTGTAGTACATCAGCTGTTCGGCATGTTGATTACGACTTCGAAAAATACGCCCACAATGATGCCGCGCGTCTTTGTTATATTGATCAATAGTGACACGTTATGCTATTACTTTTAGCATTTGATATTAGTTCTATTAACAAAATAACGAAATACTAACCAAATATTTAAAAAAAAAATTATATTTGGATATAAGAACATTATTTCGCAATAAAGTTCATAATTGTTCATAAATTGATATGTTTTGAATTTAATAATATTATTCACAACTTTGTACGGTACCGATTACCGAGAAATATTTAATATGTATTCCATTGTTAATGTACATTTGACAAGTAAACTTGAATAACAACATACACAACATTTTAGTTTGTATGATTGGAATTATTGTTTGTTTTCTTTTATTAAATCAATTAAATTTTCTGTGTTATCAACCATTTTCATAAATCAAATACCCGAATGTAAATATGCATGAAACAGCTGTCAGAGCCAAGTAGTAAGGAAAGAGTTCAAGTTGAGTCAACTTGCGCTTCTTCGCTTACTACCAGCAACAGAATACTACTCATTAGGGGTATTCACACCGACAATAGCAATGTGGTTATTCACGTGCATTTTGTTGTTGTAAATATGCCAATGGCCCAATTAGTCGAGAAGTAACGTGAGGTGAGGTGTCAGTTGTTCGAACCTATCATACGAGCTCGCAGTGCATGCGATTATTCAAAACGTGAGGTAAGGTGACGATTTTGGTTTCTACATCTACCAGAGACGTCTACGTTGCCTCAAATAGAGAACAATTTAAAAATGGCTGACCGTTTTTGAGCTCTCCTTCTTAGTCAGAGTTTCGCCTTTACGATTTTTGAAAAAATCACAGTTGCTAAAATTTTTTGAAAATGTTGTGTAGTGGATTTTGTTCCGCTTTTTGAGAAAATGTGCGTTTTTGTACAACAATTTCAAAAAGTAGCCACTGCCTTTTATATTTAACCAGTTTCAAACCCCTCAGTTCTCAGTAGTTTTTACTGTCTGCGTTTCTACGTCTTCACTAACGGCTTCTACTTTCCTACGTTTCCTCACTTCTCCCAACCTCACCACACGTTACTTCTTGACTAATTGGGCCTTATAGAGCGCTCACACGAGCCAAATTTTCGGCTAAAAATCAGATTTTCAAAAAAGCCATTCACACGACAACATCGAATTTCATATGTCAGATTTTCGGGCATAATTTTACTTTACCACACCCAGCGCCAAATACCACAGATTACCAGATATGAAACTTGAAATATCGCTTGTATGTGGTTGTTAAAATGGTTTGATGGTGTGTGTGAAAAACACAAAATAGCGCCAGCGGAATTTTTTGGAACCTACATTTGTCGTCGAAAAGCGCCAGCGGAATTTTTCGGAACCTACATTTGTCGTCGAAAAGCGCTTTATTATTCACCACTATTCACCTCCGCTGTCTGAAATTGCATCTCTTGTTCTTCTTGAGAAAGAATGTGAAAATTTTAAATTTTGGAAATCCTCCCTCCCTTACTTGTTAGAGCCTCAAGGCAATATACGCAATCTAGGCTATGTCCAAAAGCTATAGTTCAATTTTCAATCAATTTGGATTTCCCAAATCAACATAATCACAAATTACATTTCTGTAATTTTTCCAAATTTTTGATGTTTGGTAAATCTAATTGAGATGAAAAACAGCTGATTTGTTTCACCAAAAGTTGACTTTTAGCGATGCCACTTTTTTATAAATAATTCACCTCAAAATGTTTCGGATTAGAGATTGAATAAAATTTGCACTTACAAATGAGCTATATATTTATATACAGATTATTGGCTTTACAGCAAGATACTGAAAGATACTCTAATGCCGAAAGACAGTCTAATGCCGCATCCGAACGTCTGGGGTGAGAGTTTTTTCATTGCAAGTAATACTAGCATTACTCGCCGAGATGTGAAGGCCGTAAAGAAGAATTGATGTTCCCGAAACGGGAAGTGAACCCGACACTGTCGACTCGAAAGCAATGCATTTAGCCACCGATGATACCTCCACGTATTTTAAAGCATTTCATATCTGAGAATCTGTGACTTGCTCACTATTAGTGTGGCAGAGAAAGTGAACCAAATTCCAAATAATGTACTAATATACCCACATTTATCAACAAAAGATATGGCATTGCACTATATTTGATGTTTAAGAGGTGAACTCACGTACACAATCTGTGTATTCACCAATCGCATAAAAAAGAGATTTTTTTTGACGTTTAACCTCAAATGTCAGAAGTTTCATATCTGGTAATCTGTGCCAAATACTATAATTTATATGTCAAAAGATAGTGTTTTCAGTGTACATTCCAAAAACAATAAAAAGTTGGGGCGGACTCATTTGGTTTGGCCATAAAGTGAGGTCAAAGGTCAAATTAATGATTTTTTCAAATAGCTACCATATATTGTATTGCCCGATCGGGTAATATTTGTGGATTTAAATATTATCCGATCGGGAAATACAAAATATCAAATAAAAGGTAATTAAAAATACTACAAAACTGAAAGCTGATTTAATTACCTTCAAAACGGTAGTACATTTTATATACTTTACTCTTTGTTTACTTATCTAATTTACCATTTATGTTAGATTACTGCGACTTTAAAATGGATATTTGTACTGAAATTATACATTAAATAGTAACTTTTGGGTTCCAAGTAAACTAAGAGTAAAGTATACACAATGTACTGCCGTTTTGAAGGTAATTGAGTCAGCTTTCAGAAAATATATATAAAAGATATGGTTTACCACGTACAAAAAATTTTAAAAAATATTTTAACCTAAAAAGTATATTTTTTTTTGTTTTTTGGTATTATTTTTATTATTAATAACTTTTTTAAAAAAACCAAAAATGAAGTTTTGTAGTATTTTTAATTACCTTTAATTTGATGTATTTTATTATATTATTGTATTATATATATATATATATATATATATATATATATATATATATATATATTATATATTTATATTATATATATTATATATTTGTGGATTTGGTGGCTGGTGATCTACAGGAATCTTGGCAGGCTTAGTGAGGCGTTACGGTGGAGCCTCTTGCTCGCTGGGTTCTGAAATCGAGATGAGATTTGTGCCGGCTGCTTTAGTCCCACAAACTCGACCAACAAGTTCAACAGCGTTGGTATCGAAATAAATAAAACAATTAAAAACCCAATGTTAATTCTTTTCTTTAAATAAAAAAACTCCTTTATTTTATCGCTTCTTACCTCCAAAGATTAAAAGATTCGAAACTCTTGACAGATGTCAAATCCTCGGCTCTTTTTTATGAGATTTCGTTCACACGTATTGTGTCTATGAGTACACCTAAATAATGTCAATTTTATAAGACTACCATATCTTGTAATTAAGAATGGGAATATTTTATTCAGTTATTGGGCATTTTTTCTTTTTTTAATGGTTTCTTGAATAAAAGTAAAATTATATATATTTCCAATTATATTGTTAATATTAAAATTCTATCATTAAAATTAATATTTTGATTTGCAAATTCATTCATTGATATAATAATTATACCAGCAAGAGACGAATTATTTCAAAAATTAATAAAAACTGCAAGTATAATAGTTTAAGAGTATTAAATTCACAAAACATAACTATACATTTAGTTTTTTTCACATGTTTTCTTATAAAAAATTCCCATAACAAATGTGAATTCAGAGATGGGGAAATCCAATTACCTCACAGTGGCAACACAAAAACAATGCGTGGTGAAAAAAATCACAGCTGTTTGAAGTAAATTATTTCATTTTCAGAAATGAAATTTCTCGAAAAATACCAATTTTTTAATTCGATTTTTGGGGCTAAAAGACCATATTTAACAAAAGTTAAAATCTCAAACTTGATACGAAAATGTGTTTTAGGGAAGACATGGAATATATTGCAGTAAACTTCCTTATTACTAACATTTCAAATTCAAGTTTCTTATGAATATGAAGAAGAAGAACAAGAGTCAAAACAAAAATGACAGTTGTCGCCAAGGGGTCTACTTGAGGTGATTATAGGGTCTACTAGAGTTGAATATGGGGTCTACTAGAGTTGAATATAGGGTCTACTAGGGTTGAGTTTCTGTTTTGTCTGCCGCAAATTGTTGGTATGTCACACACACCATCAGACAATTTCACAACCACATTGATGCGAAATTTCGAGTTTCCAATCTTATAATCTTTGCTTACCTCGACCAACAAGTTCACAAGAAGACCAAAAATCGAGAGAGGAAGTAAAAGCAAACAAAAAAATTAAAAAATGCCGGTTCCCAACGGAACTTTTTGTTCTGGGACTGTTCAAAAAATACTGCTTAGTACTAAATTTGGCTTAAGGCCTGATTATATAAATTTATGTGTTTGGCATAAACAGTGGCTATTTGAAAAAATCATTAATTTGAACTTTGACACTTTATGGTCAAACCAAATGAGTCCGCCGCCATATTTTGTTGTTGTAATTTTTCGTTATTTTATCCCTTTTTGGAAAAAAAAATAATTTGTTTTTTTTTGACGTGGGTATGGTAAATTAAAATTGTTCCGATTTTCGTTTGGCGGTATTTTGTTTCCTTTTATTGGTTTATATTCTACACACATTTTTGTCGACTTCTTCATTGTGTTGTAATGAATATGACACAGGGTAAAGGATTTTTGTGAAATAGTACTATTTTCAACAAAAACCATGGTTGCAAATCGAAAATCTTTTGATCTTCGCTGGAAATCAAGTGAAAATCTGATTTTCATTTGTCAGTTATTCCAAAGTGATTTGGGCCCTTAATTAGCTCCCTGTGAACATGCTATTAAGAACGGTTTTTCCCTTATAATCATAGAAATGCAGTTATTGTAATTTTCTGGCCTGTTGTTTTCTTGTTCTCATAAAAATCGCGCGTATTAAATTAGTCCAAAAATCAATAAATTCTTCAATTGAAAAAAAAATAAAATAACAGATTTCTTTTAAAACATATAAAAGTATAGATTTTATTAAGGTTTGAAACCTTTTTTGTTTTCTTTGGATTTACTTTTTGTTTAGTTTTATTTATTTTTATTTAATTTTTCAACTTAGAAGAAATCTCCAATACCTTGGAAAATAATTACCATTCTATATTACAAAATATCGTAGTCTAAAAAATGTTAATATTGAAGCACCATAACTGGCTGAACAGAATGAGACGCGTAGACGTAAAGAAGTACGAGCACATCATACCTGACAAAACGAAATCCAACTTATTTTTTCAAAAATTGATAATTTTCATAGAAAATTCTAAATTTTATAATATTTATAGAAAATTCAAATTATATAAAAAATTCAAAATTTTACAATTTTCATTAAAAATTTTAAATTTGATAATTTTCATAAAAATTCAAAATTTGATCATTTTCATAGAAAATTTAGAATTTGATCATATTTTCAAAGAATATTTAATATTTGATCATTTTCATAAAAAATTCAAAATTTTATAGAAAATTCAAAATTTCATAAAAAATTCAAAATTTCAGAAAAAAATTCAAAATTTAAGAGAAAATTCAAAATTTCATAGAAAATTCAAAATTTTATAATCTTCATAGGAAATACAAAAATTGATCACTTTCATATAAAATAAATACTTTGGATTTCGTAAAATATCAAACATTTTTTAACATATTTTAGAAATCTTTCGAAGTGAAATATCCGTAGATTTGCGTAATTTTAACGCAAACTTCCGTGTGTCCGCTAAGGGGCCAAATTTCCGTAGAACACGGAAATATCCGTGTAGTTGGCATCGCTGGGGTGAACAGAATGAGTAGTAGTAAACGAAGAAGCGCAAGTTGACTCAAATTGAACTTTTTCCTTACTACTTGGCTCTGACATCTGTTTCATGTCAATTTACATTCGAGTATTTGATTTGTGAAATTGGTTAATAACACAGATAATTTAATTGAGGTAATAAAAGAAAACAAAAAAATAATTCCAATCACAAATATTAAAATTTTTAGTAGTTGTTATTCAAGTTTTCGTGTCAAATGTACATTTACAATGGAACAGTATTAAATGTTTCTCGTTAATCGGTACCGTACAAAGTTCTGAGTTATATTATTTTTTTCAAAAACATCAATATCCGCACAAGTTGTGTCTACTTTATTGCGAAACAATGTTCTTATATCCAAATATAATAGATTTTAAATATTTGGTTCGTATTTCGTTATTTTATTAATAGAACTAATAAATATCAAATACCAAAAGTATTAGAATAACGCGTCACTATTGTGCGATATGACCAAGACGCGCGGCTCATTGTGGGCGCATTTTTCGAAGTCGTAAGCGTCATGGCGAACAACTGATGTCGTACGACTTTGTACTACAGCTACTACTACTCATTCTGTTCAGCCAGTAAATACTCATCCTCAGATTTTTGTGTCCGAGCCTGAAAGATCTTAGAATCAGTGAAATACATATCCTGACCAAGCCATTTATTTTATAATTTTTGATTTTCTTAGTCGCTCTGTCATTCTCCCCTCTTCTAACCATATTACCAGCCAGTAACTTTGCTAACTCGTCAACATTGAACGTACAAACATAAGCATTAAGATTATTCGAGGAAACGTAAAAATATAAATAAGATTTTATTAATGAAGGAAGATATTATTATCAATATATTAATATATTAAAATCATATCAGTTTCTGAGCTTTTCGTCATTCCAAGATTTTCAATATCTCTGCTTTATCAAAACATATAAATTGCAATGGACGACGCACGAGAAGAAAGCCAGTTCATAGTGGATGATGTAAGCAAAATCATCAAGGAAGCTATAGAGAACACCATCGGGGGAAACGCCTACCAACACGACAAAGTTAATAACTGGACTGGTCAAGTGGTTGAAAACTGTCTAAGCGTACTTACTAAAGAACAGAAACCCTATAAATATATCGTGACATCAATGATAATGCAGAAAAATGGCGCAGGTTTGCACACTGCAAGTTCTTGCTATTGGAACAATGACACAGACGGTAGCTGCACCGTCCGTTGGGAGAACAAAACAATGTATTGTATTGTTTCTGTATTTGGTCTGGCTGTTTAAATACAACACGGAATATAACATCGTTGGTACTTTTCAAATTAACTTTATAGAAATTTCAGTTATTTATTTTTAGTTTCAGGTTTAAAGGGACTGTTCTATTGGATAATTAGGTCGATGCAAATTTTAAGGAAATATATTTTTTTAATTTACCCATTAAACCTTAACTATTAGCTCGCTCAATTTTAATCGATTGATCGTAGTACTTGTTTTACAACTTCGGTTTCGCGTAAATTTAAACAAAAAATTAAATTAAAAATACATTCAATTATATTAATACTACATACTGCAGTTTTTATTTCATCTATTTACGAATAAACATTTCAAAACTGGAAAACACAAATTATTGTGAGAAGCTTGGGAAACAATTTCAAAGAGTTAACGAGGCCGTAAAGAAAAATAAATGTTCTTGCAGTGGAAATTGAATCCGATCCCTGTCTCGTATGTGGAGCCACGGCCCCAAATATGCAGTATTATTATTGCAAAAGTTCTTCCAATTGTACTTTATTAAATAAGAAATAGTGTTTGTTCTTCATTTAATTCTGAAACAAAATAAAAAAAATCGTAATTAAGAGTTGTTTTCCTCTTTCAAAAAAATTCTCGGAAAAGTGTGCTATTTTTCTTGAAACGTTTCATCCTCAAACGCTTTCATCCTCATAAAATACACTTAACAATGTAATATGAAATCCTTCGTTAAAAATTTTATTTATCTACATAAAAACAAATATAGAAATATGTATTTCATTTCTTAAATAAGCACAATTTCTTGAAATAAAACTAAAAGTGCTACTATCACAAAAAAATAATATAATGATTCTATATAATAATGTGCAATATTCCAACAATAAGATTTGTGGGGGTGGTGGCATTTGGTTTGACCATGAGTTCGGGTTAACTCTCAAGCTATTAGTTATTGACAAATAATAAGTTGATGGCCGTTTTAGGATTTCCATTATTTCGACCTGAGCTCCTGTCCAAACCGCCCCACAATTGTTTGTGAAATCGTCCCTTTGTTTATGTGAGTGCGGTAAAGTAAAATGGTTTTTAAATATTCTCTGCTCGTCATTCCTTTCTCATTTCAATAATTTAATATTATATATACAGTGGTGATCCAGTTTATTGTATATTGATATTTGGTATATATATTGATGACTCTAAATAACGAGCGGTTGAAAAACTAAGTATTATATATAACAAATTCTATATTGACTACAGTACAAAAATTTGGAGAAAAATTTTGGAGAACATTAGAGATTTTTTTTTCTATAAATAATCTAATAATAATTTTTTCTTTTTTTTTTATCAAATGAATTAATATAATACGAATAGAGTTTAATATGTTACTATGCTAATATTTATAAAAAGAAATAAAGCATGTTGAATTTCTGAAATTTAATTTTAAATGAATATTCAAATTTCTCCTGTCAGTTCCTGAAATTAGTTTAGGATTTTCAGATTTCAACTTGGCAGATTCTAAGTTTAACATTGAAATTATGTAGTGTAATCAATATTTGCTTAATTTATTCATCGACTTATAGCTTTCTGCACAAATAAAATAAACACTCTTTCGAAGCTTAATTCGGAGCTTATTCAATTCTGGAGTCAAATTTCTCTTTGTTATTTTCTGTGACACTGCTTTTGATTACTTTTACTACACATTTTCCAATTGGATTTTAGAAACACGAAATGCGTTTTCAGAAAAACCAAAATCGATTTCGAAAAGAAAAGAGATTTCATAAATACGATTTCATTATTATATTATACTTTAGTACACTGAAATAAAAAACAATTCATATCTATTCGGAAGTTGATTTAGTATTTTTAAAGTATTAACAGTTAGAACAAAAACATTATTATATTTTAAACATCCCTAAAAACATACCCATATTTCGTAGACAATTTTATTATTAAAGAATTACTATATTATATAGATTTCGTTATCTTTTATTTATTTAGAAATGTCGACAGTTCATCTTTTTTCATTTTACTTCTAATTACATTTACTATTTTCGTGTTTTGCGTGATTTTGCTGTCGGTAAATGTATATTACTTGGTAAACATAATGTTAAAATATCAGAATTTGATTTTTTTTTCGCATTTGCAATTTGAGCAAATTTTACAATTTTTGTTTTCGGTATACATAGCTCTTGAGTGAGAACGTTTAAGTCTGTTTCATATTTGTCATTAATCAAAAGTGCCAATACTATAAAATAGCATAGTCCCTTCTCGTTTGAGAATTTTGTGCGCATCCTGTATTTAAAACCTGAGTTTAATTATTACTTTATTTATTATACACATTTTAAACATACTTAGATTTTCCTGAATATGGATCTGCAAACCGGTTACGAATATCATTTTCCACTTTTTCCGTAATTTTCGAAAGCTCAACTTTATCCAACCTTCGCAAACGTGTCTTCATTAGATTACGAAGGCCATCCATATATAGCACGATTTTAATGTTAAGCATATTTCTTGCAGAAGGTGTAGAATTTTGAATATCTCTTATACAGCTCTTCAGAAATTCAGATTCTATTCTTTAGAAGTAAATATTATTATAAATATGTTTAAGATAATCAAAACTTACGGTAAATTTTCAGCTATAGTTGAATAAACTGCTTTGGCCTCTTCATCAAGTCGTTCAAGCAATTCGTTGGAAATCAAATCACCAACATCATATACTTCGTTTAATTTCACAGCTTCTTTATTAAATTTTGGTCTAATGCCATCAATATATTGTTCACTGTTAACATTATATTTCTCTTCATTAAAACTTGCTTCGAGAATAGTTGAGTCCAACTCGTCTTTCATCACATCCATATTCATTTTCATCTTTTCTGCATTTGCTATATATCGTGATGTCTTACGCCCACCGAATTGTTTTAAAAGCATCTGCTGACTATTCTCTTTAGATAAACGAGCTGTACGAGACTCATCTAATGCATTATATATTTGATTATTCAGCAGTACTCGATCAAGAGGTATGATGCGTACCTAAAAAATGATGGTTTTTCAACTATATAATAAATATAAAGGATGTAAATAGATACCTTATTTGTGTTACGATTTTTGACACACATGTAGGTATCTACGAATTCTTCTGAAACTTCGTCGGTTTTTATTCCATGGTATATATTACTATTCGATACGACGACAGCTCCAATAGAACGCTTCGTTGTACTGCGAACTGAACAAAATTTGGTTGCTTCCTTGCTGATTGCTGTTAGATTTCCATTCTGAAATTTTACTAAATTTTGGGTATTTCGTATTAATAAAATTATAACTTTATTCATCTCTCACATAAAGTTGGCCCTTTTGCCGCTTGTGATTTACAATAAACTCTGTCAACATATAATTTTCCTTTACTCATGTTTGAAAATTTAAGAAATTTAAGAAAAGTAAATCTCGGCAACAGCACGTGTGAACTGCAATCATGTACCGAAAGGGTGGCAACCAGGGTTGTCGAAGTCACTTCAATCGAAGTGTTTCACTTCACTTTGACCCAAAACACTACGGCACTCCACTTTTTTTGGAAACACTTCACTTTTCAAAACTTGAATCATAATGAACTTTTCTTAAAATTTGTTGTAAAAACATATAGTTTCGCGATTCTTTACTCGTCAGAATCTCTGACAGACGTGTACCTACCCAACATTTTCTAAAAATTCAATACTGGAATGCCGACAACACCGTGCAGTTATTCCCAAAATGAAGAGTTTGTATAAATATCAATGTTATGTTTAAGTGTTAATTATGAATTTGTATGAAATTAATACATTTTACAAAACACTTCACTTTTCTCCGTTTCACTTCACTTTTTCTTGTCTAACACTTCGCTCGAAAAATTCGAAACGACAACCCTGGTGGCAACTAAATATATGGGACCTGTTCTTCTTCTCAGGGTTGTAAAAACACAGCTCTTCTTCTTTTTTTAAGAATTTTTTCCGAATCGGCGATTTTTACAGATTCCTCTTTGCGCTCATTCGCAAATTGTTTCACGAATTTGGTTCTTGAAACTATACAGGGTCGTTCAGAATATCAAAAAGCATTAAAAATATCAGAATTAAATGAATTAACCTATAAATGCTATATAATGCTTATATAAATAAACTTAAATAAGCTTATATAATAAATCAAATTTACAAAAAACGTCGACTATTCAATAAAAATTATAGCTAAAACAAATATAAAAATAAATGTATTTTAAAAGAACCAAATCAGATACAGGGTCCGTTCTGGTGTCCAAAAATCGGAAGTACCATACCATCCTGACCTACTGGAAGAAATGCAGGAAATCTCCAGCAGCTCCTATACTTGGAGCCAAACCGAAGATGCCAATAACTCGGGAATAATTTTCGCTACAATTCCTCAAACTTGGATTTGTGTCACCCGAGCTGTAACATACCAAGGAACGCAAAAACCACTCCTGACCAACTGGAGGATTCACTGGAAATCTCCAGCAGCTCCTATCGGGGCATGCATGCGTTAAGGCTTTGACATTTGAAGTTCAATACTACGTGTATTGACTTATTGGAAAAATTAAAATTACATTTTTCGGCTAAAAAGTTACCGTTTGGCACAGGGCATGATTGGAAAAATCAAAAAATGAAGTGGGTGGGGGAGGTAAACGGCGTATCACAATTTTCCAACAATAATGTTGCCAATGTTGTTGGGGTACTAATAATTGAGTAATGTTAGATGATATTGTCATATCAACATACATTCTGAAAAGGATTTTAAAAGGAACATGAGATAACCAAACTTATTTTACCGAGGCGATAAATTTATCCAACCGGTAACTTAAGTGAACTTTAGAGGGAAAATGAGAAAACGGGCTCACTATTCCAAATATTATTTATTAATTTTAGAAATGTAGGTGTGATAAAGATTTCACGAATAGCAAATAGTAGTCTGAAATTTTCGCCATTCTTATTATTGGTCTAATTTGGAAAATAAAACGTATTTATATTTTTAACATTGGATTAATTGCGTTTTCAATATATTTTTATGGAAAATGTCAAAATTCTTTCTGTCAAAATTTCACTTTCGTTTGGCACAGAAAAATTACAATTTAACACAGCACAAAATTATATTATTTTTTTTATTTATTTTATACAATCGTAAAAATTATAATTGTGTATTTAGTAAATTCACTGAATATTTTTGTTTGAAACCAAAACATAATTAATTTCTAAATTTCCTTTTCTACGCGAACGAATCTAAAACATAAAAAAACATAATTAGATATAATATGTTTATATCGTAGGTTGATAACCGATTTCTTTAAATTTTGGCATGTAGGTGTGCATGTCGACTTGGCAATATCTATTGAACACACAATATTTCATCCTCATATGAGATATGGTCACCAGATATCCTATATAAAACAGTCTACATCACATGGGAGTAAACCCAAATCGGCCATACAAACAATGTCATCCCTATATATTTTATCGTTCACCAGATATCTTATACTTTTGCTTTATATGGGAGGCGGGCGTGTCCGTCTATACACGTACACATAAGAAATCATAGATGACTGCAATATTTCTTAAAAACGGTCAATATGCTAAAAAATATGCAACACCTCTCTAAATCAATTTACATCGAATGAGATGGTGTTCAGACATGTCGGCAGTACGCGGCTTACTCGTACACACCTACGCGATTCGGTCTGAATACTCCTATTTATTTTTGTCAGTTTTTACTCGATATTTTTTATTCACCGCGAGGTTAAATATTCGTTGGTTTGATTTTGTCAGAATACGAATTGAAAGTTTTTAAAATAAACCAAAAAAACATTTCCGTAACGAAGCTGAATCAGGCCGTAATAAGATACATACTTGTGTGTAAAAACAATACCCATAATATAGTCCATATATATTTCTAATTAAACTTCCAATTGATAGCGGAAATCAATTTCTATACTTGTATATTTTCAAAAAGAAGAAATAATACCAATGTATTTAATTTCGCAACACTGTCTTAGATCCAACATCTGTATTTATTCCCAGTCCGGTAAAAGAATAGTGCTTGCTCTTTACAATATTTACCACTTGCTGAAATTGATAAGATTTAAAAGTAAAATATATACGATTACGGCTATTGAAACAGTGCATACCAATACCAATTTAATGAGAAAAACAGCAAATGTTAGGAAGTTGATGCTCATCAAAGCTGCCTCGGGTGGGAAATTTAGATTAGACTCCTCCAGCAACCCACGTTTGCTGCGTTTCTGCTCTATTGGTTTCCACAGCATAGAGAATTGATGCTCTTTATAATAACATGTATATAAATATTCATTAATGAAGAATATAGTATATATATTTAATTTACCGATATGTTTCATTAATTTGTCTTTCAAATTGGTCAACATGTTAATTTTTCTTTCAATGTTGAGTCCGGAATTTTTTAAGATTTTGTTTTGCATGGACTTAAGAAATTTAAAAAAACCATTAATTGATGGATAATGGATTGCATTTTCTCTTGTATTATCATCAAAAGGGTGAGGTTTCCGCCAGTTATTCTGCATTATCTTTGCGTTAAATATCTTGGGAGATATATCATTTCTCGGGATTTCCTTCAACAAATTCTGGTGAGATGTTGTTATATTTGGACCCATACGGACGAATGCATCCGATAGTTCAATTTTAGTTTTAGTCTTTACCACACGAGAATTGGCTGGTTTCGTAAGCAAATCCGAATGTTCTGCTTCGTACATTCGTGCTGGTACCTCGATTCTTGCACTGTTTTTTAAACCATGAACATCACTCACGATTAGTTTATGTAGTTTGGAGGATTGTATATTGGAGCGTTCACGTTGGTAATCAATCCAATGCAGACTTGGCGTCGTTGAAGACGATGAAATAAGTGTTTCGTTAAAAAAATTTGGTATTTTCACTTTGTATACGGGTGCTCTTTCATCATTTCTTAAATGTGGTTCTTGAGTTATTTCCACCCAGTCGCTTGATATTATTGAGAAACCTATTATATTTATTGAAAAAATTACAAATATGCCTACCATCGTGAATATCTTCTTCTGAAATGATCGTGAAATGTGACTGCATTTTCTAGATTGTATGAATAAGAATGTTATGGTCTGTGATCTTTACTTTCTGTGTCAATGGATGCATTTCACTGAGTTTTTCTGCGAAACTTAAACCTAACCTAAATTCAAACATATTTGTGAAAACAAGACCAGGAGAAGTATTCGAAAAAGTGGGTTATACCAAATAATTATTTTGTAGATACTGCAGAAGTGTAGATACTGCAGAAGTTTCCATATATGTCGGTATATGTATATCTACATCATTCAGATGCAGAAAATCGTAAAATGATTTCCAAAAATCGAAAAGTGATTTCAGAAAATCGGAAACAGACTTCAGAAAATAGCAAACAGACTACAGAAACAGACTACAGAAAATCATAAACAGATTTAAGGAAATCGGAAACAGACTTCACAAAAACACTTAACAACCGAATTTGGCAGAATAATGAAATTTAAATTCAGTACACTCAGGATGACTTCAATCTCCCATTACGGTACCCTAAAACGTCAACCCTTTTTTATTAAGATTGCCTACTCTAAAACCTCAATCAAAACATATAGCTTCAAAAGCGTCAATAAAACAATATTTTAGTTTTGGTATCAATTTCTGAATTTGTAAAATTTCCTAATAAGTACTATAGTATAGGAAAAGTACTATAATATAGAAAAAGTATAGATTTTATTTCGTATAGTATAGATTTATATATTTCGCTACCCCACCATTTGAATATATGTATTTAGATTATATTAGTTTTTTTTTTATTTTAATAATTATTTATATAAAAATGACTTAAGTGCAGCAATGACATTTGTCACGTTCGTTCACGAATTTCTGTCGAGAACAAATATAGAGTTTAAATATCCCTTTCCAACAACCCCCCCCCTGTAAATGCTTTAATTCATGGGTTTCTGGTGATATGTTCACAAGTTTCAATTCACTACACCATTTTCAAGCAGACTTGAGAAAATCGTAAACAGACCTCAGAAAATCGTAAAGTGACTTGAGAAAATCGTAAAGTGACTTGAGAAAATCGTAAAATGACTTGAGAAAATCGTAAAGTGACTTGAGAAAATCGTAAAGTGACTTGAGAAAATCGTAAAATGACCTGAGAAAATCGGAAACAGAACTCAGAAAATCGGAAACAGAACTCAGAAAATCGGAAACAGAACTCAGAAAATCGTAAACAGACCTGAGAAAATCGGAAACAGAACTCAGAAAATCATAAACAGAACTCAGAAAAAAGACTTAAGAACCGAACTCGGTCGAAAAATGAAAGTTTTTCTGGTTTTCTAATAAATAATAATGTATTTAAATATTCAATATTTAATAATAAATTGTAAATAATACATATATTCTATGATCCTACTCGCATATCTTGTAGGGCCAGCGCATCCCCATGGAAAATGGAGCTGTGTTGAATTGCACGTGAACAGTCGGCCACTGTTATTGTCTCCTTAGCCTCATCAATAAGACGTTCCACAAATTGTAGTCTCTGTTCACAAACACCAGGTCCTTGAAGTCTTTACTTTGGACCATATTGTTTCAATGGGGTTCAGCATTGGTGAATATGGGCCCAAGCGAAGAACTTTGGTTTTGTCTTGCGTGTAACGGGCAACAGCAGCTTCCAAAGATCTGTGACATGGAGCATTGTCACTGACAATCACGACATCTTCGAAATTGTTTCCTTGCTGCAGGAAACTCTCCAAGACACTGCAGATCCATGTATTACATATATCTGCTCTGAATGATCCTCTTTGTCATCATTCTTTGGATCATTCAGAGCAGGCTAAGGAGACAATAACAGTGGCCGACTTTTCACGTGCAATTCAACACAGCTCCATTTTCCATGGGGATGCGCTGGCCCTACAAGATATGCGAGTAGGATCATAGAATTGTATTATTTACAATTTATTATTAAATATTGAATATTTAAATACATTATTATTTATCAGAAAACCAGAAAAACTTTCATTTTTCGACCGAGTTCGGTTCTTAAGTCTTTTTTCTGAGTTCTGTTTACGATTTTCTGAGTTCTGTTTCCGATTTTCTCAGGTCTGTTTACGATTTTCTGAGTTCTGTTTCCGATTTTCTGAGTTCTGTTTCCGATTTTCTGTGTTCTGTTTCCGATTTTCTGTGTTCTGTTTCCGATTTTCTCAGGTCATTTTACGATTTTCTCAAGTCACTTTACGATTTTCTCAAGTCACTTTACGATTTTCTCAAGTCATTTTACGATTTTCTCAAGTCATTTTACGATTTTCTCAAGTCACTTTACGATTTTCTCAAGTCACTTTACGATTTTCTGAGGTCTGTTTACGATTTTCTCAAGTCTGCTTGAAAATGGTGTAGTCAAACAATTATGTTACTCTTTAAAAATCCAGCCGCTTTAATATGCACATCCTTCTAATAAACGAATGATGTTGCAATACTTAAAGTATACACATATCTTTCAAATTGTACTCATTATTACATAAAGAATTTTTCATGCCTATGTATATAAGATTATTCAAGAATTGAGGGAAAATAAATAGGTAAGTATATAATTATGGTTGATTAATATCAAACTAAATTCTTAGTTTATATTCACATAACAAATGATTTACTGAGTTGAAATATGAAATATACCAAAAATAGCAAAATATAAATGAAAATATTCTGAGTTGAGAAAGAGTTTTTTTCGACATTTGCACTACGATATTACAGTTAATGTAAGTTACATTTCATTGCATAGGGAGCATCTTAAAAGTTCACTTGATTTGCATACATAGGTGTCCACGTACCCATTTGAGCGCTTTGTCGCCTATGGCTTCGTATTTAGAACCTCTGGGCAAGTTGCTGCAACCACAACTGTCAGATTTAGTATTTTGGTCTTTGTTATGTTTTCTATTTTGGTCTTTCTGCAAATTAATTTGTTGTTTCTGACATGCTATGAAACTATTCAGTAGTAGGTCAGGTCACATGTCACCGCCACTTTCCCATCTTATATCATCAGCTTCGTGTGTGAGATAACGTGATCCGACTTGAGTTTCAAGATTTCTTAGATCTCTATAAGTTTGCTTGTCCTGCAACCAGTAATGCTGTAGACTTTTATCCACCGTAAAGCGCTTTCGTTGTTTCACTTGTAAAAGATTGTTTATTAAGTCTATGGCTGGAAATACACACAATTCAGATTATTATTAGTATTTAACGAAATAGTATGAGCATCTTTATTATACCATTCGATGAGATTTCTTTCCAAGGATTCGGTGGATACATAAAAGCTGCATTTTGTATCTGGTCATTAATGTCCTCTTCTTCATTAAAGGGAAATGTGCCGCTTAAACTAACATATATAATTACTCCTACACTCCACATATCCAGGGAGCGATTGTAGCCCTTGTTCCGCAGCACCTCGGGGGCTGGAAAACAATTAGATCACTACTTGTATCGTGTATATTCAAGGGGAAATATACAAACCTAAATATGCTGGGGTTCCCACTACAGACCGACGGAAGGATTTCTCCCCAATAATGCGCGCATACCCAAAATCACAGAGCTTTACTTGAGGAAACTCAGTGTCAGAGGATAGCAAGACATTCTCAGGCTTCAAATCACAATGCACAACATTCTGGCTGTGGAGGTGTTTCAATGCAATAAGTATCTGGGTGATAAGAAATTTTGTCACCCTCTCGCTTAAACGTCCTCTTTCATGGGATAGTATCATTTCCAACATGTCGCCCTTCAATTTCTCCATAACGACAAATATTCGCTCAGGAGTTTCAAACATCCGTTCAAGATTCACAACACCGTAGTGCGAGATATTCTAGAGATTACAAGATATGTTAATGTGACAATCACCACGAAAATTCGTTTTCGGTCAACCTGGAGTATTGCAACTTCGTTTTTCAATTGCGCCTCCTGTTTTGTTGGAAAGCGCAGTTTGTCGATGACTTTGATGGCAACATCGCGCTTCGTTTTTTTATGGACACCGCCGTAGACTACGCCAAATTGACCGGAGCCCAACACTTCATCGGGAAAGATCTGATAAAGCTGTCCCATGTCCTGAACATTCTCTTCGTTCTCGCAACATTCTGGAATGAGTTATGTGAAAGTATACAAATTTATCGTGGACGCATTTTTTTACTAACGCGTATTCGATACATGAATGTAGGCTTGTTTGATTGTTGTTTCCCAGCTCTTAGCGACATCCGTACCAATGCCGCTCTCAGATGGTGGCAAACGCAAGGATGGCTTATTTTGGAAAGCCACAAGTGGATCCTGACCGATGTAGTAAATAATATTAGGTGTCCGAATTTCAAAACAGTAATTGTTTTCGGCGGTTAGACCATGGTTAGGCTCAATTGCTTTTATTTCATTTAATGGGATCTCCTTGTGGTACTTGCTGCCCTGGTCTGAGGTGAACAATGTTATGGTCTTTGAATCCAACCGCCAAAAATGACGTTTAACGGTGTTGTCCAAACTGGTGTAGTGCACCAGCCACCCCTCCTTAATGGCCTGACCGCCTCTTTTTTTTGTATGTTTAACTGATTGCACGATTCGCATCAGTGGAATATTGGTACTGGGAGAGGAGGATGAGCTAGATTGTTGTGACTTCGCATCGACTGATTGCACTTCAGATACATTTTGCATTTCACAGTTGGATAATGGGCTTTTTTCACTTATCATCAAGCCATTCGGCGGTTGCGAAGGAATCGTACAAGCTATAGTTTCTGAGTCATTCTTCCGATTCCCGAAATTCGTATCAGAATTGTATGCTATCGTCGGTGTTAATGTTATGCTAGTTGCATTATTTCGATAACTTCGCGCCGTTGTGAAGTCAGTTGTGGAATTGTCCTCGCAATCACTATCATCGAACTCTTCTCGAAAGAAAAGATCCCGTTCTCTATTGGGGCAGCGTGTTGGTGTACAATCGGAGAGATCATTGTGCAGTTGCTTCTCACCAGAGCAATCGAGCGGCACTTTGTCCATGCACTTTTTATGTACATTATATTGGCAATCGCGACATTGGAGTCCCTGTTTGAAAAGACCCCGTAAAAGTTTCTTGCAGTATTGGCACACCGTGGGAATACCATACGTGTGGACCAGGAATGTGTGAGGTATTCTTATATTTTCTTGATGCACCGCAGGACCTACGGCTGCAATTGATGCGCCAGGTATCGGAGCGGAAATTAAGCGAGGTCCGGCGCAAGCACGATTTCCGGCGGATGCAGTTCTGTGATTACAATAGTTAGGTGCAATCTGAAGGTAAAAAGGGGATTATGAAAAAGGCGAAATTCAGAAAATATTTCCAGATGTAAATTTTTCATGTTATTAAATTTGTTTGTTTTGTAATCGTAAAACTAAGTCCCTGAGCAATGTATTTTAATTTATGATTTATCTGACAAGATGTTGGCTTCCACAATAAAGAGATCTGGTTTAGATGCATTTTTTAGAATTTTTAATAAAAACAAAGCAACACACGTATTACAAAAATTTAAGATTTTATTTCGTATTTAAAATACAATTGCAAATAATTACAAATCCAATAACACTAACATCAGTTTCTTAAATAAAAAATGTTCACCTTTACCAGATCTCAACTATAATATGTTTAATTAATATAACATTAATGGGCATTCAACCAAACAATTATTTATACGTTTATACGAAACATATATTCAAATGATTAATATAATATATACATATATATATTATATTGCTAGTTTTATCCGTGATTACTAATTTTTAATAATATCACTCATTAGGTCAGACATCCTCTTTACCAGTGATGCATTTGAATCGTTCCTCCCTTGTTCTTCAACGGATTGCAATGAATTTGTTGAGCCGCCTGAAGGAGCCGTGGATGAACGACGACTTGCAATGTCATTGGAGCGGCTACAGTTATTGGGAATTTTTATAACACATCGCTTATGATAATTTTGACCACAGCCTGTGCGGGAATGTAGGTGATTATGCATTATATTTCTTTTATATAGTGTGGGGAGATTGTGCAAGAAAGGCCAAGTTAAAAAAAAAACGTATTCTTAAGGATGAATTAAAATATAATATAACTAACATCCGGCTCTTAAAACAAAATGATGTATAAAAAGACGCATAAAAAACACTCACAAAATATTTCATAATTTAATCGAAACTAAAACTTAATCTCATGTGTAAAGACAATCAAAATTGTTTATACGAAGTGCATAAATGAAAAAAGTTAAAAAAAACACGTTTCGCACAAGTTTTTCAAATCGTATTTTTCAATCTACTGCATCGACTTTTTTAACAATTATATTAAAAAGTGAAAATATGGAAATTTCTAATTGTGGTTGTCATCCAACAAAAATACATTTAAGTTCAGAAGTTCTCAAAAAAAATCTAAAAATGTTTCGAAACCAGGCTCCTTCATGCTCAGCCTCCCCAGATATACATCATACCATCACACTTAAGTCCTTGGCGCACTAATCCGAACAGCATTTCGCCACAAAAGTCACAAAAAGTTGGAGTCTTATATGAGTGCACATTGAGCGAATGCGGCTTCAATGTGGGCATCTCCGAGGTAGGATAAAGAATTGCTGCGGGGCATGCGTGAGGGAAAGCAAAATGTGTTTTAAATAATATTGGATAGGTGTAGAGCTCTATACACTTACGGCTTGCAGTCAATACTATTTCTACCAAAGTCTCATCCACAACTTCTGCCGCTGAATTGATGATGTGCAAAATATTTGGACTACTGTAGTCATGACGAAAGAGCAAAATGCGTTCTGAAAGATGCGTCAGTCCACTATCAGGAATCTGTAAAAGGGAATTTAGTTAAATTTATTTTAATATTATGTTTTTAATTAATTTAATTTGTTTTTAGTTAATTTGTATTTAGTTCATAACTGTATGAAAACAACTTACTAACCTTTACGTTTATAAATTCACAAGCCATATCCTTTAGAGATTTTAGTGTCAATGCACTGGAAATAGTAGAGACAGCATCGCGAATGTTTCCGAATTGAAAGAGAAATATCACCTCGGACCCTTCCATGATAACAGGCACGATGAAATGTCGGTTGGCCAGTGTTTTACACTTTCAAATAGCGTCAAATAGCAAAAGTCGTTTAAACCAGCAAATTAATATCTATATTTCAATGAATATTTAAATTTTTTATTAAATTGTTTTTATTTTGACTATTGATTAATGATTATATTTCTCTGCCTACACTTATTAAATCGAAGAACATAGTTTCGAGATAATCGATGTTTTGTGTAAAATCCTTACCGTTAGGTTTTTAAACAGGTGTTTTTATGAAATAGGTGTGTAAGGGAATAAAAATATGATTTGGTGAAATTCAATAATTATTTTAATTAATTTTTTTAATTATAAAAAGAGTGAGATTGAGTGAGCGATATTATTCGACTTAAATCTTTTTATTAAAATTAAATATTAAAATCCTTCTTCCCTAAGTCGACTTAAGGTGTTTTATTAAAACTAAAAATTAGTTTGCTAAGAATCGTGCTCGTATGTTCTAAACGTTTCAAAAATAAGATTTTTATTTGCATTGTTACGATTGAACCGCCGACCTTTGACATGACGTTTCATTCTTATATATTTCGTGCAACGCAACGCTCACACACCTAATTTTGCCGATATTTGTAATTACAATGGACATTTTAGTGGAATTCCCCATGGCTAATATATTGATGATGCCACTCTGACAATTTCTAATCCACTCGAATTAATTTCATAAACATTTAAAACGAATTCTTTTTGTTTTTTTGTTATTTATCGGTAAATGCTCTTGAATTTTAATTATGTTTGAAAGTGTTTTCTTAATATGTGTTAATAAGCACGAGGTGAACTTTTCATTGTTTCGATTTTGCCAGAATACGAAGTTAAAGTTTTTGAAGCATAAAGAAATAACACAAATTTTCTTGTAGCAGATTCGTAAAGATGAAATGAAGAAGTTTTATAATTTTATATTGAAATATTTATATTTTTAAAATTTATAAAATTAAAAAATTTCAGAAATCATTTTCTAACTTTATGTCATATCTATTGTAATAATTATCCTATACTTTACTTTTTAAAGGGAATTAGAGATATTAAAAATTAATGTGGAAAATTTATGTGGAAGGAAAGGGACGAATATGTGGGTAAATAAATATTAGAGTAAGTTGGAGTATTGTGCTATATATTCCGAATCTATTACATGTGTTAATTTCGAAAATAAAAAGACATTTGAAAAAAGTGCGGAACTGAGTGTAAGTTTAGTGAGGACATAATGATATGGGCTTAAATTTTAACAGTGTGCAATTATCTGGGCCCATGATGAATGCTTTCCCAGCAAAAGTTGTCCTGTATCCTTGTTTTTGTGCCTTTGTCAATGTCAATGTAACAGTATCTTACCACATTCTATGCCTCATTAGATCATTCAATTTTAGTTATTCTAGCCTTATGGACAATTTTTTCAAATTGTTTTGGAGAATTGGTGAACAAATTCCCTACTTTTGTTCTATTTTTTACTAAGTAGAATAACTTAAATTTTTTTTTTTTATGCATTCTAAATAATCTGAAAATCATACATGCATTTCATAGTAATATTGTTGTAAAGTCGGTCTCCCATATTTATATGGGTATACATTTATACAAATTTTCTCCAATAGTTATGGAAGAGTTTTGTGGTGACTAACTGCGGTGAATGGGCGACCAAAATAATTGGCAAGAAAAAAATAAAGTACTCACCAAATGCGTGTCTGAAACGAAACTCAAACCAGTTTTACAACAAAAAGACTATCGTCAATATCCCGTACAAAAATAACAAAGACTACAACATACATATGTCTATTTCTATTTCAGGTCCATGAGAGCGACCTGTCTCAGTCGTTTCTCTCTCTCTCTCTTGCTCTCAAGTCACTCTTAAGCTTATCAATTATAAAGTGAGGGCTGCGTATAAGGTTTCAATTATTTAATTGTATAAATTTCAACCAACACTTACACAAAATATTATAATATTTTCTAAATTATGTACGTTAAGGACACATTCAATAGTACAATTTCTAATGTCTCGGATACCATTTGAAGACTTAACACTTTATTTGATTTGTGCTTTTCAACGTCTACAAGCAATTTCTTTGTTTGGAAAAGATTTCATGTTTATTCAATAGATACATTTTAATTTATATGATAATGTTTTTGCTTAAGAAGCTCGCCTTGCCAACGTGGGTTTCATTCAAGTAAATATTCGTTGTATGTTTTGATTGTGTAGATTTATATTTCAGTAATATCACTTATCTGTTTTCAGAACAATTTCAGAAACTTCAACTTTTCGGCGCAAGCATGCTTTTGAATCGGTTTACATCCACGACAGCACTAAATCGCTCTTCCTCAGAAATACCCACTATCTCAACATATACAAATTCCGCTGCTGATATTTGTTGTTTTCGTCTGCCTTGCCTCCACTACAAGTCACTCTCATCTCAGTCACGTTTCAAGCGGTTTGTCCAGTTTCCTTTCTTGTTTTCACCTACCGCAGCAACCAATATTGGCACCACAGCCATTCACTTGTCGAATGTATTCATGTATTTGTGTTTGTATCTGCGTCTCTGTTCACACAAAATAGTTCCTATCATCACGGTTCATTTTGTGAACGCCTCATCAACTCTTGGATTCACGAGAATCATAAGGCTTTAAAACGATTGTCACCTGGGGGGACTAATTCTACAAAAAATCTTTCGTTTTATTATAAATATATGAGCAGCTCAACGAATGTATCCACTGCAATAGACACTTTAATAGCTAACCAAACCGGCTCAAAAAGACTGCACAAAATAATATTCGCTTACGGTTGTGTGAAGATAACCCATCAAAGTAGAGAACCTCAGTGCTTTATCTCTGACGAAGAGAGAGAAAGCTCATGAAGTTCATTCTGAGAGAGAAAACTGTCATTATAACCAATTGTGGCAAAGTGGAACACAACTATTTTACAGAAAATACACAGATTCAATGGTTTTAATTCGTAGCTGATTTATATATGTTATTATATTATTTATTATTATATTAAGTATCGAACAAATCCAAAGGGAAATTATATTTCGAATGTGTTTATCTATCTATAGTTTCAGTATCCTTATCGTTTGCATTAGTGTTCGAATACACATATTAATACAAACTGAGTTTTTAAACTTGGGATGTGTTCACGAGACTTAAATGTGGACATTTAAGGTGCAAACAGACGCTGCAAGCTTGAACGTTTTTTTTTTTTGGGTTTATGTCTATGCTTGCTTTCAAAAGGCTGAACACGGTGGAACATTTCTGGCAGACTGTACATTTTGAATATTTTGAGAAAACTTTTATATATATACTGGATATTATTTAAATAAAGAACATAATTTATATTTTTTTATAAAATCAAATGTTTATTTTTCTTAAAATTACGTTGTTTCAACTTGCGAGTTTATTCTATATTGAAGTAGCCAACGATGTTTTTTTTTATTCTCTGGCCATTGGAAAAAACATCCGTTGTTTTCAATTCATCATTTTCAGGGTTTTTTTTTTACTTCGTACAAACTACTACAATTAAATAGTGTGGAGAAGCACTATAATATTTTTATTATTCTCGCGTTAGTTGTTATCTGTGTCTACACGCATAGTAGCTTAAGTCCAAAAACATAGTTTCGAGATAATCGATGTTTTGTGTAAAATCCATACCGTTCGGTTTTCAAATAGGTGTTTTTATTAAATATGTATGTAGGGGTATACTATTGAATAAAAATACAACTTGGTAAAACTTCAATAAGGGTAAATTATAAAAAAAAGTGAAATTAGTTAACATAAGTGTTTTTATTGAAAATTAAAATTCCTCTTCCCTAAGTCGACTTAAGTTGGTTTGTTAAAACTAAAAGTAAGTTTGGACGATCCTTACGTCGACTTAAGCTCTTATGTTCAGTTCAAAACTTTTCAAAAATAAGATTTTTATTTTACTTATGTTGACATAAGTTAATCTGTTGAAATTACTTGGAAGCTTCTAAACACTTTTGTTGATTCACGCTTTTTTATCAAACAAAAAATTAATCAAAAAATCTTAAGCTATTAGAGAAATGGCTTGAAATTGTTTTCTAGTCGGCCGATTTGAACCCCAGTCATATGAAAAGGAGGACAATCCTAATAGAAACAAACACTTAAGTTATACACCTAATTTTTAAACGGTAGATTGGTTCCACAAAAAACCGTGTAAAACTAGCGCATTAAAGCTCTGCAATTTATAGAAGAATAATTGAATCGATGATTTTTTGTGTGCCATAAAATCATAATGTGCCTGTAGTTGCTTTTCCGATTTTAGATGTTCATTTCAATGGGGACAAAATCTGATTCAATAACAGACTTGGGAGGGTTGAAATTTCAAACAATATAAAGTCCAGAAGTATTTACTGTGCTACTACAAGCAACATAAAGTGCCGCGCGACTGATTCCACTTCGAAGATGAATAGCCATTTGGAAATATGTAGCTCCCTGACTTCTGTGGATGCTCGTGCCTATAAGAGATCTTTTCCATTTGATTCTTGGGAACTCTTAGTAGCAATATTTAATCTAATAACTGTCTATATGGTTTACCATATATCCAACATTGAGCTGAGCTGTTGCTTGTCGGTTGGTCGATCTTTTCCATTTTTTGTATGTTAACTCGTATCGGTGGTACATGATCACACACAAAATTTCATTTCGATATTTACCATAGTTCAAATATCTCATATAAACCTTTTGCTTTATATGGGAGGTGGGCGTGTCCATTGGGCGATGTTATCCATTTTTGATTTTGACAAAATTTCATCTCAATAGGTGTCATAGTTCACCAGATATCTCATATAAACCTTTTGCTTTATATGGGAGGTGGGCGTGTCCGTCGTCCGATTTCGCCCATTTTTACATACAAGTAGCTAATATTAATATATATTTATATTAATATAAAAACACTAAATCCTAAATTTCAAGTCAGTATCTCTTGCCGTTTCTTCCCAAAATCTATTTCTACAAACAGACACACAGACAGACAGACAGCCGGACAGACAGACGGACATAGCTAAATCGATTCTGGAGGTGACGCTGATCAAGAATATATATACTTTTCCATACCTACGACCTCTCCTTTAATGCGTTACAAACGGAAGGACAAAATGAATATACCCTTACCCACAGGGTGTAGGGTATAAAAATCATGTAAAAACAGAATTAGGTGTATACACAAAAAAACGAGAAAAAAAGAGAAACAAACATATTCACTTTATGCTCTTTCTTGTTTTCGTATGGTTTTTAGCTGTTTGTGAGCTGTGTATATTTTTATTTATTTGTGTTTTTATTTTGAATCATGCTAAATAAAATAAAATCGTGTAAAAATATTACAAATTTTTGATTTTCAAACCTTGTAAAATCAAAAACGTGTAAAAAACAGACCGTGTAAAAACATACTTAGGTGTATTGTTTGTAAGCACAGATATATATTATTTTGTACATCTTTGGCCAATTTTTCTGAAATTCTTATTCGGATGCCTTAATGAATTTCTGAAGTACACTTAATGAATCCATATACAATTTTTTAGCCAAAAGCATATCTCCAGCAACTTCAGAAGTTTCCGCTAGTTCGCAGTCGCTAAATAAAATTGATTTGATTTATGGTATTGGTATTTTATACTATTGTTAACGTACTTGAAATACTCGCCAGACACATTCTTTAGTTGAGGATCAGTGGCCAATCGAATGGCACATTGAGCTCCTTCAGAAGGATTCTTCATAAAGAGCCACATCCAAGGATAAGTCATAAGTTTCACACATAATGCAGACATCAATGGAGAGCTCATGAAAATAAAAATGTAAAATTATAACAGTGTCGTCTCTAAAGGAGGATTATTAATATAACATTTGAATTAATTTCTGAAATTGAGAATCATAAATTCCTAATTTATGAAATTGAGACGGAATTTTCTGAATATAGTTTTTGACTTTACGAATACTTCCTCCATCAATTTGAATTAAGAACATGTAACAGTTTCATATCGAAGTAGAACAAATAAGTTTGTCAGTTCACTTACTTTCTTAAATGAGAAGTTCCTCTAACTAATCCAGGAGTGCAGCAGTTGACTGTCACTGATGTATCTGAAATATATAAAAGCATTTTATAGGAACGACCATGATTTATGTTACGACAGAAGGCTCACAAGACACTTCCTTGATATTTCTCAATCTACACCATTTTCAAACAAACTTCAGAAAATTGTAAACAGACCTCCGAAAATCGTAAAGTGACTTAAGAATATCGTAAAATGACTTGAGACAATCGTAAAGTGACTTGAGAAAATCGTAAAGTGACTTGAGAAAATCGTAAAGTGACTTCAGAAAATCGTAAACAGACCTCCGAAAATCGGAAACAGACCTCAGAAAATCGTAAACAGGTCTCAGAAAAATGACTTAAGAACCGAACTCGGTAGAATAATGAAATTTAAAGTTTTTCTGGTTTTCTGATAAATAATAATATATTTCAATTTAGGGGTCTCGATTACCCGGGCATCGAGTAACCCGGGCTACCCGGGTAGCTCGAATACCCGGGTAGTACCGTCACGGTGTCGAATGAACCGACACTGTGTCGAAACAACCGTCACAGTGTCGAAACAACAGTCACTGTGTCGCATCAACCGTCACTGTGTCGCAAGAACAGTCACTGTATCGCAAGAACAGTCACTGTGTCGCAACAATCGGCACTTGACGACCTTTCGACACATCTTCGGGTGTTGCAGCGAAACGACGCACATCGTTCGGACTTTCATGCGAAGGTAGCGGGCGATTGCTTTGAGGCAGAGTGCGTCGTTTGTTGTTGTTTTTTGTTTGTTGTTTGTTTTGATGACTCTTTGATGTGTTATGCTTTGCATGAAATGCATATAAAAATTAGAATCTGCGCATATGAATGTGTAGGAATTCATTTCACAATCTGCATTGATTAATGTAATGAAGTAATTGATATTTGTTATTGATGTTATTTTTTTTTTAATTTATAAACAAATTATGAACTAAATAAAAAATAAATTTCTTAAAATTATTTTATAAAAAAAATTTAAATTAAAATAAATTTCTTTAAATTATTTTATAAAAAAAAATGAACTTTGAAAATTGAAAAATTGAATTTTCTAAAGAAACATTATTCATAAAAAAATTGTCTATTTTTTCAAAATTTAATAAAAAATGTTCTATAAAATAATTATATTAAACAAATATCAATTTCTTCATTGACACATTCCTTCACATTCCATTCCACGAAAGGTCGTCAAAGTGCCGATTGTTGCGACACAGTGACTGTTCTTGCGACACAGTGACTGTTCTTGCGACACAGTGACTGTTCTTGCGACACAGTGACGGTTGATGCGACACAGTGACTGTTGTTTCGACACTGTGACTGTTCTTGCGACACAGTGACGGTTGATGCGACACAGTGACTGTTGTTTCGACACTGTTCTTGCGACACAGTGACGGTTGATGCGACACAGTGACTGTTGTTTCGACACTGTGACGGTTGTTTCGACACAGTGTCGGTTCATTCGACACCGTGACGGTACTACCCGGGTATTGCCCGGGTATTCGAGCGACCGGGTACCCGGGCACCCGGGTATTGTGAGCTACCCGGGTAAAAATCGAGAGCCCTAATTTAAATATTCAATATTTAATAATAAATTGTAAATAATACATATACTCTATGATCCTACTCGCATTTCTTGAAGGGCCAGCGCATCTCCATGGAAAATGGAGCTGTGTTGAATTGCACGTGAACAGCCGGCCAGTGTTCTTGTCTCCTTAGACTCATCAATAAGACCTTCCACAAATTATAGTCGCTGTTCACAAACACCAGGACTTTGTCATGTTTTTCACGTAAGTCTTTACTTTGGACCATATTGTTTCAATGGGGTTCAGTAATGGTGAATATTTACCCAAGCGAAGAACTTTGGTTTTGTCTTGCGTGTAACGGGCAACAGAAGCTTCCAAAGATGTGTGACATGAAGCATTGTCAGTGATGAGGCTAAGAAGACAATAACAGTGGCCGACTGTTCACGTGCAATTTGCGATTTTCTGAAAACTAAAAAGCACCTCCTCCAATACTAAGTATCTTCTTTTCATCGAGCATCAGAAGTTCACATCGGGTGGGGTACAGAAGCGAATACCTAAATCAATGCCAGCAGATGAGCATACCTGAAAACATCTCATCTTTGGAGGCATGTTCAGAATAATCCTCAAAGACTAATATGCGTTTAAATCTACAGCGAAATACGTCAGTTATATTTTCAAACAGTCATTGGAATTGGCAATGGAAAAATACAAATTGATAGTGACACAAAATATATGTCATCTTTTGAACAATTCAACGATTTTTCAAATAAAAGCCAAAAATTACAAACATCGCCAATGGAATAAAAAACACAGATGAACCTTGACAGCACAATATACTACACCCTTTTCAAGCAGAAATCAATCATATGCTGATATCCAAAAAATTATTTCTAACAACCAAAAACCCCAACTTACCACCACCACGATATATGCATGGTATAAGAAAATGGGACGTCAAATATGAAAACTATAACAAAAAAGCGATTTTGGCTGTTTTTAGAGCGTGTCAGGGCTTGTTTGTCTTGAAATTGTTTCAGCAGAAACTTTCATATGAGAGACGGAAAAAATATAATTTTTATTCGTTCTACGTACTGAAGCCGTTGTTCGGATTTCGAACTTCGGAAATACCAGGTCCTTCAGCTTCCAGGATAGTCATAATATTTATAACATGTCTACACTGTAGACCTGTGGACATTGTTGGTGACAATAACGGCATCTCCGAGGTTATTTTCTTTCAGCTCTGAATGATTCTCGCTGTCGATCCAGCGCTATAATTCCTTTTTTTGTAATTGCTCCCATGAGATATACGTTTTGTCCTATGGATGATCGGACTTTTTGTAGCGACAAAACAAATTGGAGCTTGTTACGTCGATCCAGATATTTTCCGCTCCTCACGAAATCATTCAGTTTAATGGTATAAACTCGTCATTTCTCCTTGGTTGTATTGGTATAGACAGCTTGTCAGATAAATAATGGAATACTGTAGGAGGCGTTCATGTTAATTGAAATGTCGTTGATATGCAAATGTTCGTGATATGCAGGTAGAACATACAATATTTAAAATAAATCAATTTAACGTAAAAACATGTAGTTTAAATTTAACTTGTAAATATATAAAAAATATAAAATAATTTTCTACTTGCGGAAATTAATTTTGTGTGTTAATTGTGTGAAATTACTAACTGTTCTTTTTCATTGTCAGAAGTCAGAGTTTTGGCTATCGGAAATTTGGATGAATTATCCTTTGTTTGGATGTCGGAAATCATTTCCTGTTTGTTGGAAATCATTTTTGGAAAACGGAATTAGGTTTTTAATTGTCTGATTTCTGCTTGACAAAGGTGTAACTATGACAAAAACGACCTTTACACAAACTTACCTTTAAGTTCTTTGGCCAACCACTTAGATGACAAAATAACGGCCAGCTTTGAGTGAGCGAAAGCATCGCGTGCGTGAAACTTTACTGCCCATGTTCCCATATTCAGCGGATCGTCGTAATCGATTTTAGCCGCTGCGTGTGCATGCGCGGATACATTAATCACGCGTCCATTCACTGATTTCCGCAAATGAGGCAACGTCAGCTGAGTCAGCAAGAAGTGCCCCAAATAATTTACCTGCAAGTGGATTTCGAAGCCATCGATAGTTGTTGTATTCGGGGCTTGAAATATAACTCCCGCATTGTTTACTAAAACATCGATTCGTTCAAATTCGGCCATGATGTTGCGTGCAAAAGTACGCACACTCTCAAAAGAACGAAGATCTAGGTACCGTGCCTCAATGAAATACTCTGCGTTATTAGCATCGGCGGACAGACATTTCAGCTCACGCTTCATGATGTTTGCTGAGCGCTCTCCGGCTACAATATCCTTGCAAGCAATAATTATCCTGCCCCCTCTTGCCGCCAGCGCCTTGGCGATTTCCATACCGATTCCACTGTTGCCACCAGTTACGATGACAATTTGGTCTTTAATTTGATTATCATTTGGACAACGCTGACCGCTCATTATGGTGCTGTCGAGAACAATAAATAAAACAACATTGGCATGTCAAAATATTGTATCTGACTAAATTAAAGAACATATTCCTAATACTAAGAATAATAAGAAATAAGCTTTTAAGGAAAACTATGTTATTTCATAAAAACTCGATTAAGAAAACCGAAAGATATGGATGTTAGGTATACAAAACTTACCGAACAGTAATTAATATCCCAATCAAAACAGCAGCAATTGTAGGCCACCATGTCTGGAATGGATCCGCATTTTCTAATACTGACATAACACTATCCATTATGAACACGTGCAGAACAATGTAGTTATTTCTTATTAGAATATTATCTCAGTAAAAACAGTTATAAATACTGAATACACCGGTGCTTTTTTTCGATTTTTCTGAACGCTTAAAGAGCAGCCGAAATACACGTTCGTTCAGTAGAAACTTTGCTTCAGATCTGAAACCGCACAAATCCAGAGAAGAGGAAGAGCACTCTTTAATTTTCATTAGTCCACTTAGAATAAACGAGGGGTGCTGAGAAGGAAATGAATAACAATTGTATTTGAATGGGCTGCGCTTGGCACATTCAATAAATCATGACATTTACGTGTCGGTTTTGCTTTAAATTGTATTAACAGGGATAGAGAAAGAAATGGAATACTGTTGGATGCAAATTCACATGGTGGTATTGTAGAAAGTTATTTGAAACTAACTTCCAACCGGAATAGTCGTTTCAATTATTGCATGTGTTTTACTACCAGCATAGAAAGATTGCCTTGACTTTCGTTTATGATGTGAGGAAATAAAAATACGCATGTGAAGATGTTAAAAGTTATACTTTTAGGCTTTGTATTTAGATTAATACTATATTAACTACGTAATGTATTTGTTTTTAATATTTGTATGCTAATTACATTTATCTGTTTACACCATACCCATACCATACCATAACTTCTCGTTTATAAATTAATATCACTAATTAGCTTCATTTCTTAAGCTTAATTTCATTTTCATTAGTTCAATATAAATAGAGCATTATAACTTCGAAGTACTGTTAGAGATATAATTTGATCTTTTTGTTACTTTCATTTTGGTCAGTTTGCTAAAATGTCGTACTGTTTATAATTAATATATATATTAATTATAAATACTAATCCGTGATTAAAAACGGATTCAGAAGTAGTACTTACGATCTGTTATTTTATGTATAGCGCCTAACTTATGGTATGCAACATGATTTACAAATTGTGATAATTTCAGTAGAATTCTCAATGTTCTAAAACGAAATAAATTCTTATTTAGATCGAAAGGTCGATAGGTGTATCTTTAATTGTTCCTGTTTTAATAACTATATTATAAGATCATATGGTAGAAAATATGCACTTATTTAAAAATTATTCATTATTTATAATTGTTGGGAAATTTTATCACATAATAAGCATATGAAATAATTATCAATATCTTCAAATAGTAATACATGATATTGACTGATCAAAATTTAACTATTTCACTAAAACTATATGGTTTAACATTATTATAATTTATTGGTTTATTTATATCGATGGGCTAGGATTAGCCAATTTATTTACAATACTAGAGTGCACACAAATGTGTATGGTCGAATTAGGCGTTAAGGTGTGAGTGCGAGCATCCGATCTTTCAGTGAACATTAAATTTGGAATGGAGCCAATATCCCCAAAATTACAGTGATATCTGCAAAAAAACAAAAAGTCAATATTATTATTACGGGTTCGTCTCCATTATGGTTTTAAAAGTAATCTGATCGACAGAAAAATTAAAATATTTTAAGGTTTATATGACTAATAGAATTCTTGATTTTGTGAAACACTAAAATGAAAAATGTGCTGCATATTATGATATGGAAATTTAGTTATTTAAACTTTAAACTTCACTTAATTTAACTTTAAACTTCACTTAATCTTAAAATGCGATATGGTTTTAACAAAACATTTGAATATTACAGCTATTTAAAAGTTCTACCTCTATAGAACGCTTTTCAAAACTATCGGAAAACAAATAAATAAATAACGAAGAACCCAGGATATAATAGTTTTCAAATAAATTTGATTCCGCAGTTTAGATACATTAATGTATACATTCTATGCAAGTAAATGTCTTGATTTTAGTAATTAATACTGAACTCTTAAGACATTTTTCGTGTAGGTTCTGAGAACTCTGAGGTCAATCATATAGATATTCTGTTACGTTGCCATTAGTCAAGATTCGATTGAAGTAAATAAAACGAAGTCATCTTCGCATTACTTGAGCATATACTCTTCTTAGGAGAACATTTGGTATTTATAGATTTAATTGTACTTTATGACGTCACTAAACATAAAGAGATTTCAAATAAAACGTCATGAATCACTTATACAACTAATTAATCTCGCTTTGGTGCAATATAACGAATATACACACATATGTTTGATATTTCATATAAGAGTTTATCAAAAATTAAATCTGAACGCATGGTATGATGACCTCAAAAAATAGATGCCATCATAAAAGTTAAGTAGTTAGTGGTTTAAAATGACAATTATTGACGAATCGTAATATAATACATAAATAATTCAAAACGTACAAAAATTTTTTAACGTTTTGGTTATAACTGACAACTAAAATACGGCAACAACATAAAATACCGGGCCGTCAAGTAAAATCCGGTTTTCCCTTATATTATTTAGCAAAAGGATGTTTTACTTACGAAATTCCTTTGAAAACTATGTGCTGGACGAGTCTCCTTCTTCGGGTGATGCGACATTACTGTCGGATGTTGATAGAGGCCGGCATAGCCCAAGCTTTGTCATGCCAAGTGGCATTGCTTTAAGAATGGCAACTGCCTCGTCTAGCTCGAGTCCTTGCAGATTATGTTCGCCTACACATATCAAACGATCTCCCGGAAATATATCGTTAGTCGCCTCCGCGGAACCACCTCTTATGAGGCCTCGTATCACAATGACGCTTCCTTCTGGATCTAACGGGTCCTGATAGTCTAGTACAGAGAATCCAAATCCTTTTTCAGTTTTTTCTATTTCAATTGTGGTTACATCAGTACTCCAAAGCGCCAGCCCAGAGATATTCTCAACAGATTTTGAACGTTGTTGATCGGTCAATGTGGCTGTACTAGAAGTGTACAACGAGCTTTCAGATTGTGCTTTGCTTAACAAATTTTGTAAACTTTGGTGCCCACCAGGCAATAAACTCCTGGTTTCGAATGCCTCGGGATTCTGTGAAGTATTAATGATAGATGGCGCGGTTGGTCCTCGTGCACAAACAAGCTTAACTTGTGCTGGCAATTCCTTCAGAATCTTTACAACTTCTATGTGCTTTAAACCTTGCAATTTAAATTCGTTAACCTGCAGCAATTCATCGCCCGGTTTTAGTATCCCTTGGCGCCCAACTGGGCCATCGTCTAAGATTGATCGTATATAGTGATGTGGACGCATTTCAATGCCACACTCCACATCTACGGTTCCCTCAAGGCTGATTCCTAGACCTGAAAGTTTATTTATTTCGGCTACAATAATTTCACTTTCAGGAAACTCACTTTTCCAAGCAACTTTCAATGGTTCCCCGTTTGGTATTAATCTTGCACTTCTCAACTCCTCTGTCGCTGGCACAAATGAATCTGTATTGTCTGCAGTGGGCGTCTTTGAATCTCCGATACACTTTGGAATTTGTTCTGCTGGCTGAATATTAGTTTTTATTTCGGGGTCATCACCCGGCCCATGACCATAATGACCTTGATGGCAATTGCCGTTTGTCAAGTGTTCGGGCGTACTTGGAGTTTTCTGTTGACTTTCGCCACCGGCAGTGCAACTAAAATCACTGCGATCGAGCATATGGGACATGTTGGAATCGAAAGTTCCGCGCGATGGAATATCAACGATTTCCATTACTATCATTCCGGCATCCGTAACAATGGAATCTGCATCGGATTTCGGCGGCAACCAAGTTAGAGTGGCTATAGAAGGGGATGCTGGCAACGAGATCTGAGATTGTGAGTCTCCTTTCAGTTCAGTAAGTGCGACTTGCAGATGTTCGAATTTTCGCCCGCGCAAAAAACGTTCCAGCGTCAAATGGACCTCAATGTCGGTGTTGCGCAACATTTCCACAGCTTGATGATTTGTTACTCCAGCGAGAGTTTTACCATCAACGGCCACGATGCGATCGTTAATGTGTATTTGTCCACTCATTTCTGCTGCGCTGCCTTCTATTATGCTTTTGACGAAAATCCCCGAGAGATCCTCCTCTTCACAGACGTAGCCAGCTACTGTAATCCCGAGGCCGTAGACATTTTTTCTCAATTCGACTTCGTAGGTTTCTGTCTCAGGAGAGTCTATAAAGTTTGAGGAGCTAATAGGACAAAACTCGTGTTCAGGCTTTGAACTGGTTGGTGTTGTAGGTGAGCTTGGTCCCTCGCAAGCTATCACAGTCTCAATGTGGTCCATATTGCAATTTAGTTCCTTTGTTGGAAGTGGAGTGTCGCCAGTATGTGTCAATGATGGTTCCATCGCGGGCGATACAATCGAGAATGGAACAATGTCCAAATCCTTGGGAAACATTCTTGCTATGGCCGGTGCCAATTCCGGTATCGGTGGCAGTGGTAAATCAGCGAGGTCAGTATCTGGCGTTGTCAGGAAACACCCACTAATGCTTTCATTGGAAGCAAATGTGGGGTTATTATAAATGTGCCTAGACAGTTCTTCGGGGTCGGACAGGAGCTTAGTTGGAATAATTGGTGCATGACACGGCAATGTGTGAAATTCAGTGGCAGTCGGTTCCACCGGCCTTGCTACAATCAATCGAACCTGAGCTCCAGTCTGACGAAGAACCGTTGCTACTTGTTCGGAGCTAAAACCACGCAAGTTCACCTCTCCAATTTGCAGGAGATGGTCTCCACATTGTAGGCGACCGTCTCGCTCGGAAACGCCACCGGGAGTCAATGATTTTATAACAACACCAGTGCTTCGGCCACCGACCAAAATGAAACCAAGTCCGTTACCATCGTTAACTAAATCAATGACCTCGACCTGAGACCACTCAGTGCTCAAAACCATTGCGTATTCAATTTAAATAAAGAAGTTGCTATCAAATCAGGAACGAGAGGATTGTAGAAACTCGCTAGCATGACGTGTCAGCTGTTTGTAGAAATATGAAGGCGTTATTAATATGTTTCACTATGGCGAAGCCAACACGATAAGGAGGCCTCCTTGGTTAATCGATGAAAGGGCGTCCGTAACTTATGTATATGGTTTTTCATGTGAATAAATTCCTTAATGCTAGGCATGATTTCTCAAATATATGGTGCATCCGGCTATATCATTTTCATTGACATGAGAACGGCGGGCACTTGACCACATTCAGCTACTTGATTTAAGCTTATCTAACAACAATAGTTTCTTTTTGAACGATGCTGAGTTCTTTCTACTCGGTTTTACAAAGAGCCAAATTAGTTTATATGAACCTATATGAAGCATGGACCATGGATGAGCCTTCGAAATCGGTGAGATGTTGTTGTGTTGCACCAAATTTTATCCATAGGTTCGCTTCCTCCTAAGGTATGGCAAGCTCCTGACTGCGACCGTTTTTTATCATGTTGGCGTGAATTATTTTGTAGAGTATCGATAAAAGCACACAATCGATTCTAAAATAGGAGAGTCCCATTCTAATTATAAAGGGAGCACGTATGCAATGCAATGGAATGGAATGGAAAAAGGTGAATTACGATTATATTATTTTATAAAATTTGCTCTGTTATTTCGAAGTTATCGAGTTCGTTTTATTGCGGGCACGCGTAGTATATGTATGATCAATTATGTTTCTTCTATTTCGAAATACGATTCATATATTCATCTGCGATTTGTTAAGTGTTTGTAAAGAATTTAATTAAACTGCATTATTTCCTTATTCTTTTTAGTATACTTAAAAAATTTATAATCGCAGCCTCAATTATAAATGCTCCAAATGTAATCGCGCCGAAACCTCGCCGCACATCCGCACATTTTCAACACTTTAGCCCGAATGATTCAAAGCTTTTTCAGCCACATTTTCTGGTTTCGCTTTTGCATAACTTCTGTTGCGTTTCGTTCCACAGCTGAGAACTTGTTACTGCGCAAAATCAAAAACAAAAAGAAGTAATATTATGAAATGTATTTTTGTATTTGACTTGTTGTGATAATTGCTGAGAAGTCGCGAAGTAGGCAATGGTATCCAAGGGATTGCAATAAAGCTTTTACCCAACAGCTTTACAGGCCGGAACTGTTTTGGAAGAATAATGTTCTAACCGATAATATTTATAAAGTACAATGTATAAGTTAGCTGTCAAAAATAATCGACATTTTGATTATTTGATTTCGATATTTTGTGTTTTATCTATTCCGATGGATTTTTACACCCGTATTTTTATTAAAAGTGTGTAGGCGTATATTATTTAATAAAAATACGATTTGGTAAAAATTCAAAAAAATTCGACTGTATCTTTATTAAAGATAGAAATTAAAATTAATCTTCCGACTTAAGTTATTTTGTTAAAACTAAAAGTGAATTTAAGGAAAGCTTATGTCGACATAAACTCTTTTATTCAGTTATGTCGACTTAAGCTACTATTGTTTGTTGGCACAGATATATACAATACAGATATACATGTGGAGTTCCCTTCTTATAGTCTTGAAGTGAAGCCGATATTAAAGGATCAGATGCTAGGAATTTGGTCGAGAGACCAAATCTTTCAACTAATTAATATTCTTTATAATCAGATCCTATACTTTATATGATTCTAATTCACTTAATTTTCAAATAGAAGATGAGATTAATTTTCATCACTATCCATACAATGGCATGAACGTACATGAACGTTTTTTAACTCATGACGGTTGATGTCCGAGCTATAAAAAAGTGATACATATCTAAGGAACAAACCATTACCAAATCAGCTCTGGAGTAATGTTATGTTTTTTTATAAATATAAAATACATTCTATATAAAAATATAACAATATATATATCAATTTAAAGGAAATTGAACCAGCTTTTAGGAAATGTATATTAAACATATAGTTAATAATATAAATTTTAAAGAAAAAAATTATTGAAAAAAAATTTTTTTTTTAGTTTTTGTGTAATTTTTTGTTAAAAGTTGAAAAATTTAAATGCAGTTTTATAGAGAATTCAATTGCCTTTCTTTCGATATGCATATGTTTCAGATTGGATAATATTTGTGGATTTGGGGGCGGCCCCAATTTTGAACTTTGACCCCCATTTTCTCCCAAATGGGGGCAGATCACACCGAGTTATTTCGGGTTTTTGATACTCAAAATTAGTACTTTTTGGGGGTATTTTTGGTTTTTTTTTTGAAGGGGGGGTCGTAAAATGCATTTGTTCCAATTTTAAACTCTGGCGACACAGTGCACGCCGGGTTTACAACTAAAAGCCGCTCACTGAAAATAAGGCTCACGAGGCGTATTTTCCACTCTTGAGGGATTCGAATTTTACTAGCAGAAACATTCCATTTCGAACTACTGGGCGAGTGTAACAAATTGACCCATGAGTGGTATTATTGATATGTTTGTTATGTGGCTTGTCACCGGAGATTGCGAGTAATATTGTTATTTTTGTTCTGGTTCTCGATGGTGGGTAATAAAAGAAAGGGACGAAGTAAGGTAGAAAACTGAAATATGTATGCACAAAGTCGTATTTATGAACTAAAAAAAAAAGACAAATATATCATTTGAAAGCATGCAATATCTTTTAGCTTTTGATTTCTAATAGTGTTCAAAGCAGATATTGTTTAAATTATTATTGCGCGTGCGTTCTGGGGTTGTCTTAGTAACCAGTAACTAATGATACTAGAACATTTTGTTAACAAAACACTTGAAATTATTTTATTCGACCATCTCTCTTCAAATAATTTGAATATAGCTTTGGAATAATTGTCATTTTCAGTAAAATAATACGCAATAACGACTTTTGGAAATTCTATGAAATGGCCGACGTTTTCATTACGGACGAAGAGAAATACGAAAACGACTCTTTTGAAAATGAGTCCGATAACGAAATTCCAGAAATCTACGATTCTGGATCTGAAAATGGGAGTCGGCGATGTTTGGAAACAAGAGAGAAAAACAATGTGAGTTATAACAATGTTCATATTGAACCATCTAATGAATACATTCTATAGATTTATACCTATTCGCGAAATGTAAAATCACAAGGCACTTGTAGTAATAATGATTACGTTCCTTATGATAGTACTTCAGACGATGACGACGTAATCATTAGTCAAACGATTGTGGAAATAAATTCTAAACCTACGATGCAAAATAGTGTTAGTATTCCTGCGTACCAAAAGAATGAATTTACTTTTATTGCTGAAGATGGGAACAAAATGCTTAAACGTCATGAAAACAGACGGAATATAAAAAATAATATAATATATGATCTAACAAAGCCAAACAAAAATGACCATATCGAATCTGATATAATATTCACAAGCAAAATGTTAGAGACTGTTATGGCAGATGAGTCACTACTACATTCTAAACAATGCGAAATGAAGAATTGTGACGAACCAAATACTGAACAATATGGCAATGAACATTCTGAAGTCACTGAGACTGATCGAACAACGGATTTTGACCCAGACACTGAAGACGATGTTCATGAGCCATGCATAGAACTCTGCATTTCCCGTCATACCCCCACTTCTTGCAATACGGATGAGTATGCCTTACATATGAATATTCTTCATAAAGCAGATTCGTTTGAAAAATTAAGGTAATAAAACAAATAAATATAACATACATACATATGGTGACTATCCTATAACACATGCAAACAAAATCAATTTTCGTAGGTTAAAAAATAATACTCGAAAAAGCTGGAGTTTTTCCAACGAACGTATGCGAGAAATAGAACGTCAAAATCAAATTTTGTTAAAAAAAATTCTCACACAAAAGCCAACTTATTCAGTAAAACAAAAAAAATCGATATCAAACATACAACACACCGCGGTAAGTGGGCTTTCCTCCTATTACTATTCCTTACAATTACCGTTCTTCGCCTTTAGATGGATGGATGCACATCTTGTACCAGAATAACTAGCGCCGCTGTCAATAGAAAGAAACAACAGCGACAAATCGATTTGGATAACCAAGTGTTGAAACGTAAAATCGAAGCTATATCTTTAAGAAGACCCATTTTATAAAATTATACCAAATCAAATCATATTTCGAGAAATGCTTTTGATAAATGTTTTATTTCCTTAATCAAATACAAAAATTAGTTATTCTTAACAAAATTAGATATTAATGAAAGTTTCTCCCAGAGCTTTAATCGCTTTAAATGCCTCTTGACCGTTTTTCGTCAAAAAATCTTCTTCGTTTTTTTGCTTCGTTTTTTGATGATTATCAATTTTTCGATATATAAGTTGACCAATCTTTTTTGAATTTGTAATTTGTTATTAACAATACTACAATGATAATATAAACAATACAACTTACATAGACATCTATTGCAGCATACATAAGTTGATTCTCATCCAGAGGAATAACATGCCATTTGCTCATTCTGACCTTTTTGCTTTTATCCATAGCTAATTCGCACTATACGTTAAAAATATAAAATATATATAATTTCCGAACATATTTATGACACTCTATGTGTATCTTACGATAAAATTTGTCAGGCGTTCGAGACTCCATCTTCCACCTGTTTCGTACACTTGGTTGCACCAAACACCTAAATCGATACATTTTTCAATTAAAACATCTGCATTCACTTCAGGATAATCTCGAGCCAACTTGCGTAAATCACTAACAAAATATGTACATATATATTTCATAAATGTGTTATTCTCATTTGATTCCGATTGATATTTAATAATTACTTTTTTATATTAACACCATGTAACCTCACTTTTGTATGCTTCAATAATGCCATTAATGCTGCAGGTAGTTTCTTTACATTTGTTAATTGGAATATGTAACAACAATTTTCTTCAACACATAATTGTATTACAGCTGACTTGCCTGGACCCGTCTTAAATGAAAAAGGCCATTCCATATCAAATGCCATTGGCACGACTTCCATTTCAGTTTGCATATCAACCCACTGCCTTAAAAAAATTGGTCGAAAGCATTTCTTATTATTATGATATTCATATTTACATGATAGAGTCTGAAGCTTCCGCAATTTCATTGCCGTCTGTATAGTATTTTATCAGCCCATTGTATTTAATATATTGAAGTTCCTTTTTCGATATTTTCTCTGGAGATTCACATCCTTCTTCTGCCATAGAGGCAGTACTTCGAGTAACGCGTGTACTACGCCGCTTTGGTGGATTTTCCACATTTTCTTGCTCTGTCGCTACGGCCTGACAAATAAACAATTTATTAGTTCTCATAAATAAATTAGAACACAAGCAACAAACCTTTGTTTCCATATTTTCCCTATTAGCAACTTTTAAGGATCGCTTTCGGACCATCCTAATAAACAATGTTTTCGCCAGAGACAAGTAATAATATAAATTAAATTCAATGCACTGAATGCGTTTCCCGCGCAACTTATAAACAAAGCAGAGATAATTATCTCTGAAACAAAGATTAAGATGGGAACTCGAAATCATGTGGGCAACACATTCGATGCGGCAGCGACAATGCGTCAACCGTCAAAATATTTGTACATTAGTTCTTATGGAGATGATTATTTTGAATGCAACACGACGACAAGATAAAAATTGTCTTTCGTCGCAGAATGACAAAACACTTTCTTTTCTCTATCTTTTTCATTTAAATTATGTTTTTGAATGGGAATTTTTACTTTTATATTATTAATATGGAAGTTTTGGAATGTTATATGTATTTATTATTAAGTTATAAGGCAATTATTTAAACAAAATATTTTTTCTCTGCCGCATTCAAAAACTTTAACTTTTTGAAAAGATGACGATAATTCTCTCCCGCCATGTTGTCGGCGTGTTGGTGTGTCGCTGCCGCATCGAATGTGTTTCACACATCAATCATAAGAAATTTTTTTTAGAGTTGGCAATATGTGAACTGTCAAATTTTTGTTTATGTTCTTCTAACCTAAAAAATATTGCATTTACATTTCTTTGCCGCATTTTAATAACTTGATTTCAATAATTATTGGTTTTAATACGTTTACAGAAAGATAGTTATAAAATCATTGTCATTAATAATACAAAATGAATGATGCGAAAATTAACACATTTTTTGTCTCCGAGAAAGTATCGAAAGTTCGTTGGGTTCCAGAACAATTGAAAGATAGCTTTAACTTTTTGACTGGTAGCTGGGACTGCTCAACCAATTTCTTGCGAATTTGGCGACTGATGCAAAACCAGTATGCGGATGATTACAATGAATTTGCTCCAAAATGCAGTGATAAATTAGCTATTCACGGAGATGTAACCGGTCTTGAGTTTCTGAGTGAAGACTGCGTTGCTGTTTCCACTTCAGTAGGTTTGTTGAAAATTATAAAAATATTTAATTTAACATAATGAAATAAATTTTGCATGTAATTGAATTCATTTCCAGTATTATTATTATTTATTTTCACTATAAATCACAGTATAAAAAAATTGTACATTTCATTATTTACATTTTATGAGATTAAATTATAATATTGCAGCATATATTTAAAATTTACTTGAAGAATATACATTTAATAGTTGTCTTAAGTAAGGAGAAAAAATAGGGAAAAACCTTCGAGATCCTTGAAGAAATTTTGAAGTAAACCCTTTTAACAGCTTCCTCACGGAAGATGTAAAAGTAGTTTAATTATATAAATTTCTGATCATTTCTATGCTTGATGATCTGCAGCTATCTTCAAATCTTTGTGTTATATCATTCATAAACGTGATTAACATCTTTTCATTATATCTTGAATGCAAAACATTTGTTGAAAATCTTCTGTTCAAATTATAGATTTGTTTTAAGTTTTTATTTTGAATAACTTGCATCTTTTTTATGTGGCATTTTGCAGCTTTTATTGACCAGATTTGGAACGCATATGTTAATATCGGTCTGATACACATTTTGTATATTAGGAGTTTATTCTTAATGTTCAACTTCGCGTTGCGATTAAGCAAGGGATACAGGGCTCTTCCACATTTTAGAGCTTTATCAATGGATTGTAGAATGTGTCTTTTAAAAGTTAATTTACTGTCAAAAATAACTCCTAAATATTTGACATTATGTTGAATAGGAATTTCAGTACCTTCAACTACTAGCCTTATGCTAGGAATCCTTTTTGGCGATTTATTAATAGGAAATGTAATTGCCTGAGTTTTCGATTCGTTAATTTTAATTTTCCATTTTCCGAAATATTTTTTGGATCTTAGGATCGCATTCTTCATGTTTTTAACAAGTACAAAGCGACTACTTATTTTTTTGGAATTTTAAAGTCCGCTGTGTAAATGGAATACAGAGTTGGAGATAGTACGGACCCTTGAGGTACTCCTGCGATGATATTTTGGTGCGGTGACTGCTAATTTTCCAAGGCTAACCCCAAAAGAAAAATGATTTTATAATTTTTTGCAGAACAATTGGAAATTGGAATTGAAGTAATTTAAAAATGAGACCATTATGCCAGATTGAGTCAAATGCCTTTTGTATATCCAGAAACACCACACCTGTACTTTTCCTACTGCGTTTATTGGAAATAATTATGTTGTATACCCTTTTTAGCTGGTGAACGGTTGAGTGTCCTTTTCTGAAGCCGAATTGTTCCTTATTAATAATTTGGTTTTGGTCAGTGTGCTCTAAGACTCTGGATAGTATGATTCTTTCGAAAACTTTATCCAAGACACTGAAGAGACTAATGGGTCTATAATTGTTCGGATCTTTTGAGTCTTTTCCATTTCCACATTTCCAGTATGCATTTGAGTTGTATTCTTAGAAGAATACACTAAACTAGCGTAGAAGACTACACTAATTAAAACCGCGAATGTTTACGTTCGTCAGATAGACGTTTATCATTGTACAAATAGAGGACCAAAATATTAATTATACTGAAGTTTGAAGCGTTTTTATTATTCATAAATTAAAACTAAACAAAAAGTAAATCCAAAGAAAACAAAAAAAGTTTCCAACCTAAATCAAATCTATACTTTTTCATGTTTTAAAAGAAATCTGTTAATTTTTAGTAGTTGAAGGACTTTCGGTTTCGTATTAGAGTAGGCAATGTTAATAAAAAGGGTTGCCGTAATGGAGGGATTGACGTTCTCCCGAGTGCACTGTAATATTAATAATCTATACTTTATTAATATAGAAAATAAGAAAGTTGTATGTTCGACTAAAAAAATCAGCTCAACGGCTGAGAATGTTTCCATTTTTATATTTTTACTGGTTAGCCTTCATACCAGAATAGGACATAGGCTATATAAATTTAACATTAACCATGGAGGTATTTAATTAAAATTAAAAGAGATTTTTCCATACAAAATTCTCTCTTTCATATTTTTATTTTGTTTACAAATTACATTTCCTCTCTTTCGGTTGAATTCAATGTCAACTCGAATACACTTCGAAAAGTCAAACATACAATAAAATATTGACGATTGAAATATTGATAAAATATTGAATTAATTAAAATTTTATAAAATTGTTTTGAGCAAAAACTGAACAAATTAAATCCATTAATTTCTCCAAGATAAGACCAATGCAATAAATTTTAATGCTTCTACATAACTACTGACAATGTTACATTGTAAACTAACATGTTGGGACATTAGTATAGTATATTAGTAAATCTAGCAAATGATTTCGAATTTAAATTTCATGAATTTCATACAATTTTTATTGTTTCAATTTTTGACAAATTTATTTTTGAATTAATTGACATTTTGTCATAATATACTCATTTAATTGCTTTGAAATCAGAACAAATTTTCAGAACTCCGTAGTTCACAACATAAAGGTGCAACTACACAGTTAATTTCGTATTCTGCGAAAATGTTACCCTTTAGAGGAGACACGGACAAAACATAAAACATTTTGATGCAAAAAATTTTCAAAAATAGGCATTGAATGCAAACTTAATGTTCCTGAGACAAAATTTGATTTTAAAGCTATTTTCTAGGACTAGAAATGCTTATTTTTCACGAAATGAAAAACATTTTCTGAACATCAGAATATCCGGGAAGTATGTACGGCAGTTGTTTGGCGACAGTCCTGGAAAATAACTTTAAAACAAAATTTGAATCTAAGAAATTTTGGTTTGCAAATCCATTCAAATGCGTTTTTTTAACGATTGTTCATCTCACATCTTTTGATTGTTTTAGTTGTAACACCCAAAAACTGCATATTCAGTACACACACATACAGATATTTTTGCCTTTTTGACCCAAGTATCTTTACCTGAAAAATTTTATTGTAAAGAAACAGAAAATTCCCTAAACAAATATTATAATTTTACATGGAAAATAATAACAATATATTAATGATGATACTACTTCAGGTATTTTACGACCACAGTCATAGAAAAACAAGAGTCTCCCATCTTCTTATCTATGGCTTACGAGCCTGCGGAGCCGCGATTCGATTCCCGGGTCGACCAACATCTATTTTTCTTTACTTTTGAGAGTATTATTTGCCATGAAAAATGTCTCGTCCAGCCGTTTCGGTATTTCTCTTCATATTACAAACGCACAATACCAATGAGTAGCTCGGTCAAAGCCCTTAGAAGAGCCGTTAAGGCCAATAATTTGTATTTTTTTTGCACAGACCACGAACTTCGATATTCACTTTCATATGACAGTCCTCACGTGCGTGAACTTTTCTTGCAGACAGTACGTTTTAACTGTCTATTGTATTTGTACTGTATGTTTTAATTGTCTATTGTATTAGGGCCGTACCTCGGCATAATTTTTTCTTGCAAAGCAATTATGGTAGCTGAACCATCTCCCTGATGAAACTGTATTATTATTGTTATTGGAATACGGAACATCAATAACAACCTTCAATGTTTTGGATAATTTGGGCATCTCGTGAGAGTGAGGCCAAACTAGTGATTGACAAAGAGAGTGTCGATTGCGTCGCTGGACTGATGTGAATCAACTCAATCATTATGTTACTTGTTTGCGTTATTTTAAGTATTCTTATTATTTATATTTTAGTATTTAATATTTATTCATATCTAGAATTTAATTATGTTAGTATTTTTCTCACTTTAAACCACTTCTTCAACTATTGGGTGGCACCCGTTTTCTCTTGCCTTCCTTGTTTTCTGTCTTTTCTTCTGGCTGCTGTTTTTTCATTTCATTTTCCCGATTCCATGTTTAGCCTTAATAACTTTTCGTTGTGACCGAAGTGGTAACCGAGGTGGGGGCGTTGCAATATATTGCAAATCTAATCTTAATGTCTGGCTAATTAACTGTAGTACTAATGTTTGCGAGTATGTAAACGTTGAAATCTCTCACGTAAATATTAAAATTTTAGTATCATGTGTGTATAACCCTCATAGAGGCTGCAGTGTGGAACCATTAATTTCAATTTCAATGTGAACCTATTGCTAAATGTGGTTTAAGAGTAGTTAATCCTAATGTTCTTACTCGCTTTCCTATTAATTGTGTGCCTAGTCTACTTGATGTTTGTTTAGTCTCTAACATATCATTTCTGCTGAAATTTGACCAAATAACTTTTCTATCTGATCATGACTTAACTTTCTGCAGTTTGAATATCAATCTAGGAAGAAACTCCCCTGGTAGGTTCTCCTATCGTGATTTCAAAAATGTCGATTTGAATGCTCTATCTGAGGACTTATCTGGCATGTGCTGGAATGACTGTTGGTATTTCGATTCGGTAGATAACAAACTTCGTGTTTTCATGCAAAAGTTAGACTGTGCATTCGATCGCCACGTCCCGTTGCGTACAGTAAATGTATCCAATAGTTGTTGTCCTTGGTTCACTCATTGTGTTTTGCTTCTCATCAAAAGAAGAAACAGACTACACTCTAAATGGAAAACGAATCGCAGTGACGTTAACTGGGAAAATTATAGAATTGCGAGAAATTCAGCTAATTTATTGTTAGGAAATGAAAAGAAAAGATTCGTTCTTTCTAAACTTAATCCTAACAAACTCAAAACAATTATGGCATAATATTAAAAAATATAGAGTATTCAGCAAAGACTCTGCTGAATGCGACCTTGACCCTGATGAGCTTAACAACTTTTTCCTGACAAATGGCAACCCTAGCAGTATTGCTAATGCTACCCATTACATTGCTCCGGAAATTACAAGTGAGTCTGAGTCTTTTGTATTTTAATGGGTTCTAATGCAGTTGGAGTTGATGGAATACCCATCAAGTTTATTAAATTGGCCTTAACATTTATATTGGTACCTCTGACGCATATTATAAACCACTTTCCTGAGTTATGGAAAACGGCTATGGTAATACCGACTGCAAAGACATCTACTGCCTCTAATCCGGAACAATTTTACTTTACCACACCCACGTCAAAAAAAAAAAAAAATTTTTTCCAAAAAGGGTCGAAATAACGAAAAATTACAACAACAAAATATGGCGGCGGACTCATTTGGTTTGGCCATAAAGTGAGGTCAAAGTTCAAATTAATGATTTTTTCAAATAGCCACCAAATACAATACAATATATCAAATTAAAGGTAATTAAAAATACTACAAAACTGCATTTTTGGCTTTTGGTAATGGTAAATTAGATATGTAAACAAAGAGTAAAGTATATATAAGGTACTACCGTTTTGAAGGTAATTGAGTCAGCTTTCAAAAAATATATATAAAAGATATGGTTTATCACGTAAAAAAAATTTAAAAAAATTATTTTACCTAAAAAATATTTATTTTTTTTTTTGATTTTTAGTATTTTTATTTACTTTTATTTTGATATATTGTATTGCCCGATCGGGTAATATTTGTGGTTTTGGTGGCTATTTGAAAAAATCATTAATTAGACCTTTGGCCAAACCAAATGAGTCCGCCCCTTTACTTTTTATTGTTACTTACTTTACTTTTTATTGTTGAATGTACACTGAAAACACTATCTTTTGACATATAAATTATAGTATAGGGTGTGGTAATGTAAAATTATGCCCAAATTTCTAGTCATATAAGCCTTAATAATTTATTATCGCCCCTACAATCGGGCTTTCGATCTGGTCACAGTTGTGCGACGGCCACGATGAAAACTATTGATTATGTTCGAATTCCCTATGACCAAAATTACCTGACTTCTTTGTTTGATCGATTTTTCCAAAGCTTTTGAAAACTACTCTGCAGTAAGTTGAAAAACTACTTTAACTTCAGTGTCAGTGCAGTTAAGTTGTTGCATAACTTGGTGGTAGACTACAACAGGTTAAGTTGAGTAATAAATCATCTGAACTTAAATCCATTATCTCTGTTGTACCCCAGGGTTCTGTTCTTGGTCCTATATTGTTCTCTGTATTTAGTAATGATATTTTCAGTGTATGTAAATATTCTACTGTTCATGCGTATGCGGACGACATACAGCTTTATCTCTCGCGACCTATTGGACTTATTGAGGACTTAAACTATAGACTGAACTCTGACCTATCTTCTTTAAACAATTGGGCCATTGACAATTTGCTCCTCATCAATCCTATGAAATCAAAAGTACTTCCTATCTCTCGTAATAAACTGAACCTTGACATCCCACCTTTGTTCATTGGGACTGACCAATTACAGTTTGTGACGAAAGCTAGAAACCTTGGGTTTATATTTAATTCTAGGCTCACTTGCACTGACCATATAAACTTCATTGTTGGGAAAATCTATGGAACCTTGCGCTGCTTACGCACTTCCGTTGATTTTACTCCAGTCGAGACTCGTCACAGGCTTGTGATACAGCTAATTATGTCTCATATAAATTATTTTATATATAGCAAACTTGACTCTAAATCGCAACATAAACTCCTTGTCGCCTTCAATAGTGCTGCTAGGTATGTCTATGGCATTCAGAGATTTGATCATATTACTCTAATAAGTAAGGGAATTCTTGTATGCGGCTTATTGGAATATTTAAATATACATAACTTAATTTTTCTTCATAAACTAATTCGCACTAAGTGTCCTCAGTACTTATATGATAAGCTAACGTTTGCTCAATCTATTACATCAACATTCTTTATTGTGCCTAGACATACCTATTTAAACAGTAGTCGGTTGTTCTAGAATAACTTGCCAACAATCTTAGGTTAATTGCTTTGGGAAGCAGCTTCAAGCAAGCTATTTTTAATCATTTCCTTAATCAATAATACACTCTATTCTCTTGTTTTCTAATACTCTCCCTCCTTCCTTTCCTGTTTTCTTTTCTTTCAATTTTAACCTATCACTTTTTAAAATCTATATTTTAATCATTCAATTCTTAAATCTTGTAACTTTATTAAATTTGTTTATTGCACTGTAAACTTATTTAAATATGAAAAAGAAATTGATTAGCCTTAATTTTAATTTTAGTTTTAACTTTGTGTTTAAGTTACACTTGTTATTGATACCAATGATGTACTAAAAAATACATAGTCTTAGGGTACAACCAACTAAATAAATAATAATATAATTTCATTGGACTCGAAACACACATACATGTACGTATATCGCGTTATAAGGGAGTGAAATGTGTTCATAAAATAAATAAATTCAGTTTCCTTTGTTGCTCACATTTCTAGCGAATTTGTCAATATTCAACTAATATGGAGAAACTGAATCCTAGTAATAGTAATAACATACAGGTCCATAATCATTCAGATTTTCCGAAACGTCAATTTATATGCACAAAAATACTACATATTTTTTGTCTTCAGGATAGGATATATGCATTTTTTCTAAAATTTAAATGTTTACACTAATAACGTAAATTACTTTTTTAGGTTTTGTGTGTTTAGTTAAAGTAAAACGTGCTGTAGAGGATGCTACTTTACAAGAAAAAGGCCAGACACCACTACTACATACATTTAATTCAGGAAAGTCTGCTCCTTGTACTGCTCTTTCTATATATGGAAAAGACATTGCAAGTGTAGGTGAAGATGGTCGCTTGAATATAATCGCAGGCGATACTTTAAGCATTGTAAAGACTATTGAGGCAGACAGTTGTTCTCTTACTGCTGTGACATATATAAATCCACAAGAGGTATTTCTAGTAGTTGTTCAACATGAAGCATTTACATATACATACATTTTATTCACAGATTCTTACGGCAAATCGAATGGGTGTTATTAAAATGTTTGATATACGTAATGAGTCAAAAACGACTCCTCCATCTTTTATGATTTCTTGCGAAGACGATAAGAAATCTAATTTTGTTTCCTGCCTTACATATCATCCCACTCAGAAACATATTATATTAGCTGGCTCAGAGGAAGGTTCCATAACAATTTGGGACTTACGGCAACCAGGATTTCCAGCATCTTATCTAAGTGCTCACAATAGCGCCATTACAGAAATCGGATTTCATCGCTCACAGCCAACAAAATTGTTTACTGCCGCGGAGTGTGGAGAACTATGGCAGTGGTCCGAAAATTCGATAGCCTTATCGAATAATATCGAATCACAGATAGGTCGAGTTGCATCATCAGAGGCTGAAAATATTAATCCATGGCTTAATGGAGAACGCACTAAAAATCGAATCAATGTTACTTCGTTGATCTCTGATTTAAGCAAATCTATCAATAGCTTTGATTCTCATGGAACCAGAATAATATGTGGTAGCGATAGCGAAGCAGTTTATTACATTGACACCATTATTTAATAAATTATATTTGTCGCTTGTGGTATTAATATATACATATTTCGTTTTTATGGATATAAGGAAAAAATTCTGGTTTTTTTGATAATCAAATATTAAATTGTACTTTATGATGAAACAGATCCATTTCTTTCATTTGAAATAAATAATTTATTTTAAAGTACATATATTAAATTAGGTATTACAAAAAGTATAATAAAGTAAAAACTTTGACTAGAGTTATGAACTATCGGTTAACTAAATATATTCCTACATAAAGTGTGAATTTCAAAGCATCTCTTATTTTTAAGATATGGTAGATAAACACCTGCTTGTGTTTACATTTTGAAGTCAAGTGCTTTTCTGTTTTTAATTTAAAGTATTTGAAACTCATTTCCCTCAATAAAATCTATTTTAACATACATATACCTCATTCAATACTTTTACATATTTTATATAGAATATTGAATCGTTCCTAGAATATTTAAAATGTATTTGAGCAATAGATATTTAAAAACGCCATATCAAATTATTAATGTTCCATCGATCTATATATACATGTAGCGCACTGCTTCTTAGAGTTTAACCTATAAAACTATATATTTGCTTAGATTAAGTTTTTATTTATTTATTTTCAGTAATATCTCTCTAATTTAGGCTTGTTTAATGAACAAAAATAATAGCCTGAATAGTTTTGTGATCCGGGTGAAGTGTAGTCACTGATGCCATAGTTATCATAAGTATGATTTGCTGTTAAGTGTGGATGGGGATGATAATTTTGGAAACCGCCCCCAGTGCGCGGTTTTTGTCATGTGATCATGCTGCTATTGTTGTTGGTGCCATGGACGCGCATATGTCGGTTGAGATTACCAGATTGCGAAAATCTATAACATAAAATACTTCGAAGTTATATTCACTTTGGTTATATCGTGAAATATGAAAATTTGAATATCGAAATTTATATTTATAACCCATACGATTTGTAAATATTTGTGAACTTATACTTCATGTGGTATATAAGGATTCAAAACCTAGATAGATATTCGTACCTGAGTAGACACAGCTTACATTGGTATGGTTTCTCTCCACTGTGGATGCGCAGATGCTTCGTGAGCGTGGAACTGTCAGAGAAAGATTTTTTACATGATGAACATCGGTATGGACGCTCTCCTGAATGGGTTCTCATGTGCGTGGTGACGCTGGAACTTTGTGAGAATCTCCTATCACAAATGGGACAACGAAATGGTTTTTGTCCGGTATGTGTGCGTACATGAGCTGTGAGATTAGCGGCCTGTGAAAAGCTCTTGTTGCAGTCTGGACATCTTTTCGAAACAAACATTATTTGCGTTATTTGTATACGAATGTATTCTGGTGTGCTCTCACCTGTACGGGCGTTCGCCGGAATGTGTTCGGAGATGTGTCTTCAGTGTGCTGGGTCGTGCGTACGTTTTGCCACAAAGGCGACAAAGGTTCGGCTTAGCTTCAGACCCCTCGTCGTTGCTGTCCTCCTCATCGAACCCTCCACCGCTTCCAAACGATTTTGTGTCGCGCAACTGTAAACGCATCAGTTTGTAATCGGAGTACATATGTATGTATTTCTGTGCAAGGTGCGTCAATTACCTGGGAAAATAGCGGACTTTTGATGGGCGGAGAAAAGCTTTGCCCAACTTGTGAGTTCGGGAAAATATTTGTATTTGTTGGGGACGGCGACTGCCTCACCGCCGTTTCGGAAAGTTGCGCCATGGCATTGGTCGGAGTTTGACTGTTTGGTAGCGTTGGCGTGCGAAAATCAGCAGTGAAAGAATACGTAGCAGCTGGGTAGTGGGAAGGACTGAGGAGTGGAGGGTACAACATATTCACTGAAGACGCTGAATTGGGCGGAGTCCATTGCATCTGGATAACGAAAATATAAGTTATTGTTGTCGACATTGCAGGAGGTAAAAAAACATGCATACCTGTGAACACGGCATTGGTACTGCTCCGTCCGCTCCGTATCCATGCATAGTCATGTTCATGCTGACATTCACACTCATACTGGGATACATCGGGGGCGGCTGAGGAGCACCCGTGGTGGTTAGGTGTGGATTGCAGCCACTCGAGCCTGTGGCAGCAATTGACGGACTTGATGTTGGATCGTAGTAACAGGTTTGTCCGGCAGACCCAATGGCTAGGGAGGATGATTGCACTTGTGTTTGACTGTGACTGCTGGGCGATACCAGCATCTGATGGGGGTGCACTGTGTACGAGAGTGAAGCCTGATGGGGATTCGTTGCAAAATTGTAGGATGCACCACATGGGGAGAAGGGAAACAAACTGGGCAAGGGATCAATATCTAGTGGTGGTAGTCCTGGGAAGGTGGAAGCCATTTCATCAGAGTTCCAGTAACCGGCGATGTTCGTATTGATGTTGTTGGCTTGGGAATTAGTATGTGTGGCTCCAAGTTCACCTACTGTCGAATCAAAGCAGGAGCCGCAGTCGAATTCATTCGCAGGCAATGCTGATAACGATGTGTTCCCTTGGCAAGATAAACAGCCAATGCAAGATGCTGCACACTCTTGCTGTACGAATGAAAAAAAAAAACACGTTTATATACATATATATAAAATTAACCATTCACTTATCAGTATGGTAATTATAAAAAGCATTTAAGATATATGTATTCTTTTTAGCAAAAAATTATGTATGTACACAAGAGTTTAACCACGTTTATTATTATTTGTTTAACAACGATAACTTATATTTAAAACTTATAAGCTAAACATAGAAAGGAACACTAGCAGCAAGGCTCAAACACGTTTGGATAACTAATATTTGCATTCGAAGCACAAAATTGAGGATATTGCACAATAGTTAAAAAATGACGTGCGGTTTCAAAGCATACCTGCGGACTCTCTAACGCCAGACCAAATAATGGATTATTGGGAACGTATCCCATTTCCGGTTCCACAGGACCTCCGTTCGAGACATCACACGATATGTACATAGCTCCACCCTCTTGTTCTTCCAGTGAATCTGTGAACCGCAATTATATAGGGGTACAGGTAAATAAGCAACATGATTTGATACCAAAAACCACCACCTCTGTCCGACAATTAAAGGGGGTGGGGCGTAGGGTGAAGTTGATCTTATGCCAACGAATTCTCAGTTGGAATAGATTGAGCCACATCAATAGTTCAATAGAGCACTATTATATTGAGACAGTACTCTATAAGAACTGCTTTATTGCCTTGCGTCACACTTTGTGACTATCTCTATTTCATAGACTGTGTCGCTAAACTCCACCCCTAGCCACACCCATATCTATCTATGTGGTGGTTTTTACAAGTTCGGCCAGCATTGAATCAGAAGATGGACATGTATTTACAAAACCTCACTCATGACACGCGTATACGCATGCCCAGGCAGCATCCTTTCATTCGTTTCGCAATGGAGGCGTCAAACCTTGTTTATTTACTGAATTCGTACTACACAAAAAACTTACCCAGAATGGTTTTCAAGAGTTTGGAATTTTTATATAGAAATCCCATGACATGACTCTCCAACTAAGGCCTGATGATTTAAGCCTAGTTTTGCCAGCTTTTCTACGCTTCATGTTGCAGGTATTTGGGACATCTGCCTCTAGGCATCATAATAGTTACTTCTCTACTCGAATTTTCAGTTCAAACATAGGGGCTACGGCTTGCACAATTAGATATATGCACACATTTATTTTAGATACACTTACGCGCCAAAGACATCATACCGTAACACAACCCGAGAGATTTAAAACCACAACAATATTCAATTTCCGACTTCGTAGCGGTATTCTGATTCGAGGAAAAGTATTTAAAGTTGTTTATCGGGCTGACCGATTAAATAATTCAGCGAAATCATGTTTTTGGTAATAGTTTAATGACTTTAGTAGAGTTTTTTTGTAATTACCACTACAGCGATCAGGTATATTTCGTACTTAAAAACAGATCTTTTTACTATTTTGAGAAAGTGTTTTAATAAGTTTTTCCACTTTTCAATGAATTTTTGAGTTTGTGATGCAAATTAACAACTTAGTGTCATAGCATAAGTAATTCACGTCTGCTTATTATTATGTTGACGGAACGCACGGTGCTTCGATGTACATTCATTTTAAATATGTAGATATCCAGGATAGGATATGTATAAGCTGAGCTGTTCTTCCAACTCTGAGAGTTATTCTAACTCTCCAAAATATCAGTTATTGTGCTGCATTTTGTTTATGAAATGTATTTGTACCAAATTTATTCAACACCAATTGTGAATTTGCTACAAAATAAATACAGTACAAAGATTTAAATATATTCTCCCAGGCCGACTACTAGCAACGAGCGTATCACGAAGACTAATTGCAACTTAAGTCAACACAGAAGTTGATTCAACTCAACGACAGCAGTCAATGAAACAATAGCCTAAGAATATGCGGTCCTACAGAGGACTCTCCTCACGCTCCGTCGCCATCGTCCACTCACACACTACCCCGGAATTCAGTGCTCGTCCACTAGTTCCAGTAGTAGTTGTTTGTCACCCAATATCGTTGCAATACATACGAGACATAAGATACTTTGGCTCAATGAGAGCCGATCGCATTTTGCTTCTCCCGCTGTTTAGTCCGTTCTTCACGACTGTTCGTATTCATTTTAGTGATTCGACGAGACGGTCGTCGTTCATTCGTCTGACACAACGCATTCGACATGAGTATGTGCCGTAGATGTGTTTGTAATGCCCACAACCCCTCCAAATACCCATGTCGGCGGTACTGCTCTTTCCTCTTGTCCTCATTCGTCGTTGTTGTTCACACCAAATGAATGTATTTCATGAATACTGTAAATTTCTATTGAAATTCACCACACCACGGCATTTTTATAGGCCGTCGTTCGACTACAACGTTCGAATTTCACCCCGCTATAGTCCGATGATTTGACCAATGAATGCGTTTCCTCTGCGTATTCATGGTATCACCGACATTTTAGCAAGCTAAATCTCTTGACATGTCTTATAATTATTGTTTTTGAAGAATATCACTTATGGTATATAGAATAAACAACGTTTGTGTAATAATGATATGGCCTGGCCTGATATGTGCAAATCAACATCCAAATTAGACAGCTTCTCACACAGAATTTATTGATTAGGATTTAAAGTTAGTAATATTTAAAAATAGCACACCGCGCATTTCTATCTCGACGTTGGAAGTCCGTATATGTTTTGTAGATGTTTTAAATATCCTATCCTGGTTTCGTGGCATTCTAAAAAATGCTGTAAAAATTGAATCGTGAAGATCGGACAAATGGTTTGGCAGCCTCACACAGTTTTCCGGTTTCACTTTTATTTTTACTAGTTTTTTGATTCAATTTACATCTATACTATACGGCTGAGGATATTTCAATTATTATATTTTGACTGGTTATACCTGAATACATAGGACATAGGCTATAGAAATTTAACATAAACCACAATTAATTAAAATTAAAAGGGATTTTCCATACAATACTCTCTTTCTCTCTCTCAAATGGTCATGGTTTTTAAATTATTTTATTTGTTTGAGAACAAATTCAATACACATTTTATGGCAATCAGGGCCGTTTTGTTCACTACCAGTTAAATTTAACTTCGCAATTTGAATGGGAAATTTGAAAAATCCGTTTTGTTCACATCGAATCGAACCGCGGCTTCGCTGGCTCGTAAGCTACACACTTATTATTATGAATTATTTACTAATTTGGTATATAAGATATTCACGAGGGATATTGATTTGAAAATACCATCCGCAGCAAAGCGGTTATGTACTAGTTTGATGTAAATGTAATGTTTTTATGCAACTTTAAAATAAATATAAATACATTATTGGACTATTTTTAAACATATCAAATATAATAAAAACTATGCCCTCATTATTAAAATAATTCACATTTTATACCCTTCTAGTGTCTGTCGAATAACTTTTTGAACGAACGATAAAACGAAATCAGACGATGGAAACGCCGACTTCACGTGCTGATGTTACATATATGGTATATGGTGCTCTATGTACAAATTCCATTTTTTTATCAATTGCCACCGATATGGTAGTGAATGGAAAAGATCTACCAACGGACATGTTCACTTCCCATGAAACATAAGTATTTAAAGATCTCTTTAGGAAAACAATAGAAGCAAACCACGAAACTCTATTTTCATACCATCTCCAAACATAATTACAAATTCTATGAAACTGTAGGTTTTAATATTCGAATCATAGGCATACGATTATCCAATTGTATATTTTTTATTTTAATGTGCTTTTTCAATATGTCATGTGTATATAAGCTTAAACGCTTTATAATGCCATTTAATTGTTAGTTTTAATTAAAACAAAAGAGCTCCGCTTTACTCAGGGAAGTGGGATTTTCTTAACTAATTAAATATACCTTTACATAGCTTCGACTTTATCCTTGATTATTATTTATAAAACTATATTTTTACTGAATAATAACCGTATTCATTGAAAAAATCCACAGAAGGGGGTTTATAAAAAACATTTTTAAGTGTAGCCATAGATAGTATAAGAGTTAATTTTTAAAATATGTTGTTTCTATATAAAAACTAACATATTTGAAATACTTGGGTCAATACGAGTGTGTTAAATGAAATCAATACTCTAGTTCGTCGTTGACGTCTCTGCTGCGTTGGAAGCATTTGTGGTCACACGTAGGGTATTATGTTTACCTCCAAGTGACATAGCCCCGTAGCACTAAAGGTGGTTATATCCAACTATGAAAATCTTGTTTTAAAATATCAAAGAACTTCACTGGAATCAACTTTAAAATACATTTCCATAATACACAAACGCAAAGATGGAACCTTTGTTCCCCTAAATTAACCATTGAGGTAGTAATTCATAATTTATTTAATTAATAATTAATTTGTATCCTTTCACAATTATTGTTTGTAGAGTGAATATTTGTCGGACTAGACTGAATGGACTTTATTATTCTGTTTTATTCTTGTCATAAGCAATGTTCAGCTATAATATTAGATTACTTGATGGGAAATGGTATGTATGTATGTATGTATGTATGTATGTATGTAAGTATGTATGTATGTATGTATGTAAGTATGTATGCATGTATGTATGTATGTATGTATGTATGTATGTATGTATGTATGTATGTATGTATGTATGTATGTATGTATGTATGTATGTATGTATGTATGTATGTATGTATGTATGTATGTATGTATGTATGTATGTATGTATGTATGTATATATGTATGTATGTATGTATGTATGTATGTATGTATGTATGTATGTATGTATGTATATATGTATGTATATATGTATATATATATGTATTCCGGGATACTTACATTTACAGAATACTTGGAAAGGACCTCTGTTCAAGAGATTTAAACTCTTTTATGTAGTTATAATATACCAAATATAATCATTTGTCAATTGCAATAAATATGTATAATGTACAAAAAACAGTTCTTCTTAAAATAGAGAAATCAAATATGAGTGAAATATCGCTGAGTGGTGGAGGCCGTAAATACAAAGATTGATATTTTACACCATTTTAATCTGAATCTTTCTGACTACGCATGGCCCATCTAAAGTATTACTACTTGCGGCTAAATAAAATAACACAAATGGACTTATTCCGAAAGAAATAATCTGTTTAAATATCTTGGAACACCTGATCAAATAGTTTAAATTCATTAGCTTTCGCGTTTCCCTGAGTTACTCCATGACAACGATTATATTAGATTCACTCAAGCATCCCTCAGATGCATCGAGAATCAGAAAGGTGGCCGGAAATACGACGAGACACGCTATTGTAGTTATTGTATCAGACAGCCACCAGTGGCTTGTGCTTGTTGACTCATCGCGATAACATCTATTATTCCTCTCCGTTTGAACACGTTTTATTTGTATGCTGTTTGATTATAAAAGGACTTTGCCGATGCCACATTGGTCATGTGGTTCAACCACACACATTTTTTCATACATTTTTAGAGATTGAAATTAAGTTTTCACAAACTCATAAAAGGACCATTTATTATATTTTATATTTATGCCAAGAGATGTAAATTATAGCTTCATTAAAAACATTGGATGCTTTATTAAAACTAATAATTGCTATATGAGAAAAAATAAATAGACGAATTCGACGAATACTGCGAATTCCACTTTGGTGTATTCAGCACCAAGTGTAATTGCACCGTGATAGAAATATTTGCTGGTACAAGTACTTTTTGTACTCTACTGCAAATACGTTCATACATTTTCGTTTACATTTCTGAGGCTTCATTAATCGATGAAATGCTTTTCTCATAGCACTCTTGGGGCTTCTTCCATTCTAAATACATTCTGTATGCCTTGTTGTCTGCCTTCTGCAACGTTTCGACAATGTAACTTCAAAATATTAAAAGTACTTAAAAGAATGATGAATTTGAATGCATTTAATAAAGGGCAAGGCTTAAAGAAGTTGGGTCCAATATTATAAAAATGACTATTTATATTATATTGTAGAGACGCACGATTTGGTGGCAGATGTTGCTCCTACATCGAATAGCTCCTTGACCTAAACATCAGCTACACAAAATGCTTTCAGTTTGTCGTCCATGCCTCCTTCCGTTCCGTCTCAACTGACCAGCCAAGAATTATTTTTTGTTATACCTAAAAGGACAATGATACTTCTAGAGTTTCACTTTGACTTCATGAATATGTCAACGTTTTTTCCAATATTTGGTTTTAATTTTGAAGTACCTACACTTCACTGAAACGAGTCAAATAAATGGAAATGTGATACCTTCTCATCTTATTTATAAAATATATTGGGGTTGAATAGCGAAAGGAGTTCAGCAATTTAAGTACTGCGGCTGTATAAATTTACGCGTACATGTAACTCGAAAACGTATTTATATGCACATACATTTAATTTATATATTTAGTAGTAATTATTTTGTAATTAAAAAAATATACGAGTTGAAACTATTTTCTTTAGAATGTAATCAGTAGTATACATTGAGAGAGTATTTCTCGAAGCATGCCGCATTCAATGCAAAATGTACGGGGATCATGAAACTTGATATCCTTTGGATGATCCATGAAGTTAAAAAACACATAACCACAGTCCGAACGGACGATATACTTAATAGCGAAATCCAAAGTTCCCACACTGTTGGATTCTCACCTGTTGCGAATCCAAATTGAAAATATCCCCATTAGACATTATGTACATAATATAAGAGTACACCAAACTCTCTTCGGTTCCTTCGTCCCCTTTTCAACACGTTTTGATTAGCTTCCACGGCACCAAGGACCTGCGGCAGATGACAAGGTGCTGATAATGTTAGCCGTCACACCGACACGTGGCCTGTTGCGCTATTATCAGTTGAGAGGAGTGCGATTATTTCGTAACGATTACAGTTATTTGCGGTTTTCTCATGGTTAATAATGCTAAAACAAATCTAATTGAAATTTAATATATCTCCCAGGATCATCCCAACTTGGGTTGTCTTTTAATAATACACCCAATGTTTGGGAGGGTTAATGACATAGTTGAATATGGTAACTGTGGAAGGAAACGTATGTTCAATATTGGTGACCAACCCTTAGAATTCATCGTTGAAGTGGATCTTACAAGAATGGAACAAATGAGTGTAAAAATACTATATCATATTGTTAACAGCGTTTTCAACCACAATAAGGATTTTTTTTTGAATAGGTAGAATTTACTTTTTTGTTGTTTTTTTTATATGAGTCGTTGGTTTGCCCAGCAATGAGCGTAGTGATAATCGGGGAGAATTTATATTTGGTTGACCGTAACGGGGCTCAAACTTGGCATCTTCCGATTCGTTGCTACGCAGTTAGTTACTTTTACTCCCTCACGATACATAAATTATAAATATCATACATTGAAAGCTCCCATTTTCGGACATTTTCCATAAGCACAAATTTCCCCGACACAAGCTTTTCTTAACTTTTTCTTAAATCCGCATTCCAATAACCGAACGCTCCAATAACTAGGCTCGGACACTACATTAAAAATGATATTGAACTTTTTCTTTATATGCGAAGTGTCCATTGATGGATTTCGCTCAAGTACTTATAAACTGAGATGTGCTAAATGCATTATTTCACTCTCTCACTCACTCTTTCAAACTCTTGACTAGCGGAATGGTAATGTCGGAAACGGTGAGAGCTAAGGGTTTCCATTTCCCGGCAAATAATATATCCCGGGATACGAAAGTATTTTGAAGATATTCCCATTTAAGAGTTTTAATATTTAATAATTTAAAAATATTTGTTAATTAAAAAAACAATTGAAATATATATTCAAACAAAGAACTGAATTAGAAAAAAAAGTTGTTTATCGGAAGAAGAGTTCTTAAAATGAGTTCTTAGACAAACTAGAGTATTAATGGAATTCTCGGTCTCATGGAGGTCATGCGTAATGAAGAAAAGCCCAGCAGTCGGTAATAGCATTTCACTTTCCATATAGGTTGTTAAATTTCACTCGCTTCAAAGAAATCAAATTCTGTTAGAGTCTTATATTTTATAACTCCGGTATTTTGTTGTTTTGGTGCTCATACATATATCACTTTGAAGTTATTTAACATTTCTAATTATATATTGTGTTCTATATCGGAAATTCTTACTAGTACTTACTACTTAGAAATGTATATCTATTTTCTGAAATTATGTCAAGTCTGAACAACTAAGTTCATTTTTTTTTTTCATGCACGACTTCATGTTTTGTAGTAATTCTTGAGGTATTGAATTATTTAACGCATTTAATGTTTCTTACAAAGGGCAGAATCCTAAATTCTAATGGAATTAAAATGATTGATCTTTGCAATTGAAAATATTGCAATAATTCACAAGATGTTGAATTATCTAATCCTTCGAAAGCAAATATTAATTAATTATCAATTCGGTTTGAAAGTTTTCTTGAACATCTTACTTCGGTTTGAATCAGCTATTTTGTCGATTGAAGTGAAAGTTTATTATTGAACGAACAATTCGAAAGCGATTCAATTCACATCGCATGACAAAAATTTGTATTGCGCACCTAATTTATCACGAAAAGTTGACTATTTAAAAAAAACAATTAGTTTTGAAAAATGTATTTTCCAGTGTTCCACTAAAGTTTTGAATCGAACTTTTATGAGCCTCGGCCAGGAGGAAGACGAGAATTTTCTTATTATTCATGAGGTCAGTAAAAAAAACTGCTCTTTACCTTTATGCGTGAAACGACAAATATGACATGATATACACTTCTCATCAAGGTTTAAATTAATTCTTTGAAAATAGGCGTATAATATAGGTGCATATATTAAACATTTTTAAGTTTTTCAACATCGCTCTTACACTCGAAATACACCAAATGTACCAAAATACCGTAATACTCAAACTGGCATTGCTTGCCGAAAACTGATTTTTAAGTAATTCTTGGCATTCCTACATACATGTATTCTCTTGACGACTTTAATTGAGGTTGTATGGGTAGAAGTTGAGTGTATTTTAAACTAATAAAATAACTCCATGGAATCCAATAATTTGGTTGTCTCTCTCTCTCTCTCTCTCTCTCTCTCTCTCTCTCATACCGTACTCTAAAGTGAGCAATATCAAACTTTGAAGCAAATTTACCATGAAAGAGCTCTAACATTCGTATAAAACTGAGGTGTAAAACAAACGAAACAAACAAACAAAAACAAAAAAAAAAACAAACAAATTACAAACGCATAAAACCAATTATTGCGAATAGCAATAACAATTTTGAACAAAAGCATAAGTAATTTCAATACAATATAATCATAAACACATTAAAATATAATTTTGAATTTAAGAAAAAATTTTTTTCTTATAAGACTATTATTAACATTAACATTATAGGATTGGCTGGACCTGGGAAACAGGGGCTTCGACGAGTGTTTTCCGTATAGCTAAGACCGTCTCACTAAAGTGAAATTTTATTCAAATTCTTAAATTTTTTCTCGATCAAGTCTTCTGAGAACTCGCATAGTTGAATAGTTGGATTATATCTATTCCGATTTTTGAAAAAGCAGACACAAAATAGTTGGTAATTTTTGCACCTCAATTGGACCGGGATTGGTGTTTGTACTTTGTTTAAAGGTACATATGTTTATTTTGATAATATGCTGCTATCTTGATTTGTTTCAAAACTAATTTTTATGCAATTAGGCTTTTTGTGAAGACCGTTTGTAGTCTTAGAGGCTAAGCTTAACAAAACATTGTTTTATCTCCATATTTTTTGGCCGGTCTTCTTTGATATTTACCTTAATCAAACGAGTTATTTATTAGTAAAGGTGTTTTATTCTATAGAAAATATCGTGACGATATTTGAGTGATGAAAAAATTGCAGTTATGGTAGATTCAATTGAGACTGATAATGAATTCAAAGACTTTTATTACAACTTCGAAGAACCAGATTATGATGAGCTCTTACCAGACGATGATAATGTGACAACCAATTGCAACCAATTCTTTTACATTTGTGAATGATAGAATTTTAATTGAATTGCCAAAATCGAATCCAACCAACCACAAACAGAACGTCGTTCGAGCAAACAAAAATCTCGTTCACCATTATCAATTCCAGAAGCCTCAGAATCACAAGTTCGACCAACAGATGACAGAGCTTTATTGGAGGTGGTTTGTATTTCTATGCTTATTTCATTCGAAATTATGTTATATAAAATGATGTAAAATATATTCTATATTTCTCTTAGATTCTTGAGAGTGAATATCAACTTGCAAGAGAATGAGAAAAATAAATTAAAATAATAAAATAAATTCAGAGAAAAATAAATTTACCACCTGTAGTGAACAAATTTCAAACACCATTGGATTTTTTCTCTTATTTTTTACAAACGATCAAATCGACGTAAGGCTAAGAGACTATTCATCGAAGTACATTGGATCGGATTACGCTCTCGGCATCATCACAGATTTGCGGAAGAACACGAAGAATGTCATGACTAAACTCAACGTATGTATGTTGGCGTTAAACCGCTCCAAAGATCTTTTCCCGTCAATCAGTTATCAAAAATTGCTCGCTATTATAGACATTGATTATCCACAAATCCACGTGAGTACAACGGCCCCATGAGCGGTGTCGATCAGATAGACTCGTACATGGCTAGAAATTGGCTCAAAGTCAATCCAGGATTTTTTACTATCTTCTCGATATGACTATTATAAATGCCAGCTGTCCAAACAGCTGTCCAGTAGCGTGTGAAGGGTTAACGAAAAAACGTGTAGATTATATAAAATATCCCATACACACACTATTTGTACTAAATGTATAATCAATTTGTTTTTCTAATGCAAAAATTGATTGACTAAGTATCACGTACATGACTGACTCATTGTCAAATAGTAATTTCATATTCATAGTCAATATTAGAATTAAACAAATAAATATTAGAATTAAAAATAATAAACATTTTTTTATAATTGAATTATACAGCACAAGTTTCATTTAATCTCAGCTAACCGACTAATACAGTTTACAGTCGGTCTTTTGATTGTTTCATCTAGAGCTTCCAGATAACATTTTTTGACAAACAGACTTCATATTCGTGTTTTTATCCCAAAATCATCGTATAACCAAAATTATCATATATTTCTCACGTATTTTGATTTCATTGGCTTAAGGCTGCGTGCACACCGAACCGGCAACGTGAAGTGCGATGCGAAATTTTCGCGACAAAAAATACCTGTTCCCACCGAAAAGCCATTCGCAAAACCCGTTTACACCGAAAAGATGTTCTTGTAACTCACGTTACAAGAACAAACGCCTTTGTTTCTCGTTAGTTTCAATAGTTACATCATGTTCGTTCAAGTTCGGCATCACTCGTGTTTCGCGTCTATTTTCGCTTCGCTGGTTAGTGTGAACCCTGTGCTTTATATGAATTCGCGTCGCGCTTCGCGTCGCCGGTGTAAACGCGGTTTCAGGATTAAGAGTACGAACTCGATTCGAGTGAAAAAATAAAAAGTGTCCGGAAAAATTGGGTCCAACACGTTACTTTTTGGTTTTTGTGTTTCTTCCCTGTCTTCACTGAAATTAACGAGTAGTTCTCAGTGAACCATTTGAGAAGAACTGTAAAATGTGAGTTCACGATGAATAAAACCAACTTGATACACTAACCAACCAACCTATTTTAGCATTTGCACAAACCCAAATTCGCTAACCACGTTGTAAATTCGGAGTAAATACGCTTCTTCGGAGAAAGTACATTTCTTCGGGGTACATTTTACCGAAGTGTATTTCTTCTTACTCCAATTGAAACGTTTCTTTGAATATACATATTCTTTTATTTATTCCTTCAGCTAAATTGTTACTCTAAAACGGTCTCAAGGTTTGGAGATAACGCCATCGCCAATGGTTTATATCAAATATTTTATAGAAAAATACTAGTGTCTAGTGAAACCTTGGCACGGTTCGGATACGGACCCACGCCCATTAGTGCACTATAGAATGCATACATTTGAAATGGATGTATTTACTAAAGAAATATGAAACAATATACCATATGAAAATACACATTTTTATTCCAAAACATCGCAATGCTTATCTACATAACACTAACACTATTAAATGTACCTCTTACCTATAAACTTTCGAGAAGAAATTTGTATATATTTTGTTTAAACGCAAGTATACATCTTATATCTTTGGGTCCTGTGGAGTTAGTTTCACGATTTTCACTGATTCATCCCATATCAGTCTTCCCTTTTCTTCATCCATAGCAGCAGAATTTAAGGTGGCCTCCTTGCAGTCCATGAAGTATTTGCCCGAAACGTTGGCAACTTCATCAGAAGTAGACAAGTAAATGGTAGTTTGCGCACCAGCTTTTGGCGTTTTGAAGAAACCTTTAGTGATTGCCATCATGGGTAAATTCAGTGGGAAGGGAACGTTTCTCCAAATGCCAGAGTCGATCATTCCCGGATGCAAGAAATTCACAGTAACACCGGAACCCTCCAAACGCTTGGCCAATTCCCGAGCGAAGTAGATGTTGGCATATTTCGACACATAGTACAAGTAGGCTGCTGGGAAAGTGCCAATAGGATTCAGTTTGTCTACGTTCACCGAAGCGAGGCGGTACAGCTCTGATGCTACAATAACAATTCTAGCTGGAGCACTCTTCCTCAGCACATCGATTAGCAAATGAGTCAGGAGGAAGGGGCCGTAATGGTTGGTAGCCATAGTCAATTCAATGCCATCTTCGCTGGTCTGGCCGCGGAATGCTAATGCCATCCCAGCATTGTGAATTAAAACATCAATTTTCTTCTCACTTTTCACAATGTTGGATGCGAATTCGCGCACAGATTTAAGCGAACCCAAATCTAGTTTCTTTACGATCAAGTTGTTGTTTCCGGTTTCCTTAACGATTTCATCTAAAAAATTATGTTAATTACATTTAAATTTCTTGTTACCAGATAGCTGGGAAAGCTGCAACATACCTTTGACAGCATTAGCTGTTTCCAAATTTCGACATGCCATAATGATGCGTGCACCTCGCTTGGCCAAGTCCCTCGTGGTTTCCTTTCCAATACCACTATTGGCTCCAGTAATAATAACGGTTTTGCCATCCATTTTATCCTGAAAAGTATATGTAAATGTTATACACACTATCATTTTCAATGGCTCTGCTATTGAGACGTGAACTGCATAGAAAAGGGATTTACATAGGACATACAAGTAAATACTTTTCCAACATAAAAATGTATATAGAGTGTTTTATGATTCAATTGAAGCACATTTAAACTATATATGTATAAGTATAATTTCTACACAACCGAAAGTGGAATGTTTAAGTAGAACTAGATTGATTAAAAATAATAATAATATTATATTTATTATTTTGGGGAGTTTGCAGAATTTTAGAAGAAGGGTGATATGGTTACCTCGTTTATGCATCGTCCCGAAGAAATACATAAATAAAATCGAATGCTCATTATGGTAGCAACAATGGCCGAAATAATAGCAATAGCGAAGAAATCTCGATTGTAATTTTCACTTGGCAACAAACCCAAGAAACCCATCTATAATGAAGAAATAAGTTATATACATACATTTGGAAAAACAAGCTTTCAGCATAATTATGCACAGTATCTAATGCCGAAGCTACGTAATGTATTCACATGGCATATAAGTTTATAATTTTGTGAATAACATATTTCATATGACGACCTTCGAATGGCACCTAATACGTTTATAGATCTGTTCGTTAAGAGTTTGAAACTGCTTAACGAACTTATGATATTTAAGATTTTCTTCCAATAATACTTAATACGTTCGTCAATTTGGAGTGAACGCACCAACAAAAAACTTTCTCTTTCTTTATCGGGTATGCTTTTTCAAGTTACCAATATGCGAGAAAAGACAATGATTTCTTAAGATATCCAACAACCAAATAGTATTTAGTATTAGTTATTTACCCACTGTAGATATAAGCTTTTAAGCTTTAGTTTTGTATTTTATAATTTATAAATACTGAAATGGAGTGCAATTAAATTGCGAAACGTCCACGTCATTGGAAATTAGCTTAGTTTACATTTTTCTCTTCATATATGAATTGTTCATTCTTGATTGTAATAAAAACAACTACAATTAAAGAAAAGTTTTTCCGAGACATATTTACTAAAATTACCGAAATGCACACTTACCTTTATATAATAATATTAACTTCTATGAAATAATAATATCACTTCTATGAAATCTTTTCTTTTAATACAAATCAGCTCAACCTTCCCCTTGAACGTTTCAACTTCGACTGGTTAAAAAAGGCAGAGTCGCAAAGAAAACTATTCATTCAACAGGTTCATTTTCAGATTGAGTATACCTCTGTCAAGGTTTCAGGCTTTGTTGACCAAGCAGTTACTTACCAGCAGGTAGTTACCTCTTTTCTGCTCAAATTTTCTTTCTTTCTTTCTCTTTATTTTCTTGTTTACTTTGTTGGAAGGAGAATAAAACTGTGATTAAAGAATTCGTATAGAGGAATCGTATATAGTTTTGAGTTTTATTTCTCTGCATGTTTCTTAAGTCTTTTGTATATTTATTTAAACTTTTACATTATCTCTTATTTCTAATATCTACATTTAAAACGTCACCAAAGCGTACATATTGTGTAATATATGTCACATAATATTTGTTTTTATCTATCGACATTTATTGAAAATAACAGTGAGGAGAGTGGTATCGCGAATTATCTATGTTACAATATTTGAAACGTCATTGAACTTGGTATTTGGACTTTCAGCTCTGGCGTGTGTTGCATCGTCAACCTGTTTCGTCAGAGTATCGTACCATTCGCTAACGTGCCGAGATACTATACTCATCAATCTAGATACTTTGTGTTTAACCTTTTTCAACAGACTGTTAGTAAGAGTTTCCTTGACTGTTGTGACTGTTTTCGTCGATGGCTTCACTTCATACCCGTAAATTGACATTTCATTGGGGTCATCCAAGCCCAACGGTGTGAGAGCATCATCCTTAGTGATCAGGTTGCTGCGCCATGTTTCAGTTGGAATCTTACCAGCCGCGGTGGAGCGTTTCTTACGCAACATACTGACATCCCACCAAGGAATTTCCGTATAGTCCTCTGTTAACGTTTCATGGTCCCTTAACTCCTGAGTATCCCCGATAATATCCATATCACCGAAGTAATTGTTTGAAAAATAGTTGCTTATAACATCTTTTTGAATAATTGGTTCGGCAGTGCTCTCCTCGCCGTCGTTTATATATTCATCGGCGTTTTTACTAGCATCCCCACCAAGATAACTGCGACTCAATTCCATTTGGGCTTTCTTGAAATCTTTACCCAATTGAGTGTTATCTTGATATTTTCTAGTTCCGATCTCATCAACTTCCGAAATTGAATCTTGTTGTTGTTCTTGTTGCTGTTGTTTTCTTGAAGATTTTGTGCTCTTATTGAGTTTCTTTGAAAATTGTTCTGGGAAGAGCAGCGAGTTAAGAGCTTCACTCAAGCCTATGTGTTTTGGGGACTGCATGAAAGTTCGTACGGGCAATGCTTCATAGAATTCAGTGGGGAGTAACCGTAGAGGTTTCATCTCACTATGAGTCTCTCCGGAGTCTTTCTCGCCAACCGATGAAGATCTACCCCTTTCAATTTTTATGTCTTCTATTTCGTCACCATCGGCGTTTGTAATATGTTTGAGATGAACATCGCCTTCGGGAAGTCTGCTGTACTCCTGTTCGTAATTGTCCCCGATTTTCTTGAAGAATTGCTCCTCATCAAATTCTTCATGATCAAAAATGGGTTTTTTCATTTTTTCTGGTTTCCTAATTTCAGTGATTTTTTTTATAAATCCCGTTTTCTTGCTTTCCTTGTTGGAAAAAAATGGGTGGAACGAATTTCCTGCACTGCGTGTATCACGTTTTAGGAGGGGTAAATCGGATTTCATTGCACTTGGCATGAATTGTTGAAGCCAGTTCCAAGCAGCTTCTCCTGCTGGTAATATAGTGGGTTCTTCGCGTTTCTCTAATACTTTTGACTTGGATCTTGCGGGTGTTGTGGGATCGGCTGGGTCGAAGAGCAATTTAAGCCCGTTCGTTAAATCCTGTCCACTCTCCAAAATGAAGCGTTTTTGTCTTTCTGCAAAGGTAGCATATCGTCGTCTCCTGCTCCTGCTGCTTATCCTCGAAAAGGAGTCCTGTGACAAGGAAATCTCCTGAATGAGCTTCTTCAAAAGCCTATCAGTCGAAGTGTGCCGCTTGTCTAGCACCTTCTCTGCTGAATCAACAGCCCAGTCCTCGGCTTCGATTTCGGTAAATTGACAGTGTTCAATATTGGCGGTGGGAAGCACCCAAAAGCTGACTGCCTTCGCAGGCGTTTTCAATTGTATGGGACTGTCAGGAGTCATCACCCGCTTTTGAGGCGACAATGATGAATTTAAAGTCAGTCGCTCATTGTTCAACAACACAACACTATTCTTCTTCAAAGTAAGCGTGTACTGCCATAGCTCTGCTCCGGCGAACTTGGACAACGATTTCAATGATATTTGCAGGGGCCTGTCGTCGGTATTGATTACCATGAAAGCAATTCCACCCGAGATGTCGTTGGCACAGTGCGTATAGAGCTTGTTACCTTTCGCGAACATGTTCAATGGCCTCGAAGGAAACACGCGCGAACCCATCACTTTCTTGAATAGCACTGTTATATAAAAGCTAGCGGTTGGTCGCTCCAAGTCTGACAAACTAATTCGCTTGAAAATTGCATCGAATCCTGCACTCGCGGCCTCTCCAAGCGTTTGCGCCCAACGAAAGGCACTATTGATCTCCTCAACTCCGACTCGGCTGTTGTTTGGTTTCGATTTTTGTTGTACATTCTGCGGAAGATTGAGCCATACCGGAACCTTCTTACTCAGCAGCATCTTCAGTGCAGCATCTCTCTCATAGATGCTGCCACTAACTAGATTAGTGGACTTTGTTTCAATGGGTCTGGACAAAACAGATATATGTACATGTAACACGTGGCAATTAAATTCAATTCCATTCGGTATTTACCCCGTGAAACCAAATGCTGCATTCAGGTCTTTGGACATTTCAATGTAACGCGCTGTTTCCTCCGCGCTGCTCCCAGCCGATATATCTGCACCCATTATTCTCCAGTTGTTCACTTGAGGCCTAAATGACTCGGTCATAAGGAGCAAAGTGTTCAGATCGGCCACATAATTTTCGGCACGTGATGATCCGAAATCTATGATAGAAACGAAGAACTGAAATCGATTACTTTCTACAAATTGTGCTACAGACCTGTTCCCAGCTGCCAAATGCAGTCGGTTATGTCAATACTATATGAAGTATTCAGAATTTTCAATGTTTGCATGGGATCCCAAGTATTTGGTGAATATGGCACTGGTATAATCATCGTCCAGTTGATGGCCCTGAAAGTTATTTTTACTGATAGCTAGCAGTGCGAAAAAATCTAAGAAAATCACAGGGACTAACCGCGACCAACGATTGAAACCTTTCCATATGATTTTGGTTGGATTCCGTAATTTTGACCCGACATGTGACACGAAATGGTAGTCACCAACAAATTTTATATAGGAATCACCCATCATTGAGGCCATGCGAGTCATTGACTTCCTAAAGTTTCAGAAAATGCTTCTGATTATACTTTTCTTGTTATTTATATTTCACACGTATAGGTTTCGGCAATTAGACTTACCTGCGCGGCCCATCCAGCGCCTTATACAAATCTTCGGGCTTTATAGAGAAGCTGACAAACTTCTCATTGACATCATTAAAGGGACGATTAACATGCAATTGCACCATAATATCACCAGAACTAAGTGAACAGCAAACTAAAAGAAGACCTATCGCTGTTAGTATGCACTTGGAAAAGGACATACTTAATAAGTGTCACTTGCAAAACAATAATATTAACTAAAACAGAACACCAAAGTTCTCCAACTGCCGTCTTGATGTTCTCCTCTGAGCAACTGAATTATATTAACGGGTCAAGTGTTCGAAGAGTTTCTGTTTATATCCAAGTTTATGGGCTTGGTGCGGAAATAGTAAAATACCGTTCAGAAGGTAAGAAACTATGCATGCCTATGCATAAAGTGTGATGGTCATTTTAATTGCATTGAATTATATACAAGAGGAGTGCACACTCAGCACAATATGTAACTTTGGCAACAAAAGTGGAGCCTATCAAGTTTATACATTAAAACCCAAAATTGTAATAAAATTATTAAAATTCAAATTATTATATATGTATATACTCAAACCCCGGTTTGCGTCACTAAACACAAAACAACGCAATTCAAAATAAATTTGTCTATGTACAAGATATTTTAATTTGTTTCAGAAGACAAGTGCAATATGTCCATTGAAACAAACATTTTTTTTAATTCATTCGAATTTATACATATGTATGTATGTATGTATGTATGTATGTATGTACGAATCTCTGGACTTTTGACAAATCAAGTTATGTCTTATTTTAAAATTTTTTAGAAGAGCGAAAATAGTGGAAAAATGTAGAAACAAGTTTTCCTATATTTAAAGACAAGTAAAATGTCCTATTATGAAAAACAATTTCGTATATTTTGATTTATCCCATATCCGAATATTTCTTGAAGACATAAACTAATTTCTTTTGTCAAACTCATTATTGAAACAAAATTGAACTTAACTTGAGATGAGTTGTTTTGTGAAATCTGAATTAGTTAATCTATAATCAAATTTTTCCAACTGATGTCGAGTTAAGTTCTTTTAGCATTAAAAATTAAGAAACTATATGAAAAAGGTTGATTCGTTCAACAACACTTCAAGTTTATATTCTTTGCCATTTATTTTATATTCATAGTCAAAATCTATCTCATCGATGTGATTAGTTAATTTTCTCGTTTGGTCTCATTTCTTTTCCGTGGTTTCTGCGTTTTGAATCAAGTTGTCTGGGAAACTGGATGTGAGGATTTCGACGGGTAGCGATTCGACGTTTTGTATAAAGCATTATATATTAAATCGATATATAGGGATTGAATTGTGATGAGGTCACTTTCTCGATGTTGGAATTTAGAAATGAAAGGGGTAGTGAGGCATACAACATACAAGTTTTAAATAAATAAGATATGTTTTATAGTGTTCTTGGGTTTTTTTATTTATGCACTTTTATTTACACTTTCAAATTAAAATTGATAGTTGTTTTACTTCTCAAACGTGTTGAAGTGTAAATGAACCGAACACAATATTTTTATATAATTGCAACATAATTGAATAGTAGGAAATTATTAAAACAAAATTACTCCTCCTCTTCTCCTTCTAGAATAATTTTGAAGCTGAACGGTTGGAAGGCATAGCCCAGACCCTCGTAGAATTTACTCATGAACTCCACCCTTAGAGGATAAACCAATTATTTTATGGATAAATTCAAAGCGTAAAAACTCACCAATGCAGACGCAAGGTGTGCAAGAATGCTGATAAACCTTCCATCATAACCAGAATGGCAAGAGTGAAGAACGTCCAGGCACCGAAAATGAAGAACAAAGCAATTGCAGCCACGTATCCATTCATTTGAAGAGCCAAAGAGAGCACCATGGTCCATAATACTTCAGACAACTCTGATTATCCGACAAGTGTGAAATGTTCTATTAGCGGATGTACTATTGAGTTATGATGAACAATTCACTTACGAGCATGAGCTAAGGACAAAGCCCATAAACGCAGATAAGACGCTGTGTGTGAAATAGTGCTGAGAACATATTCAATTGTATGAATGGCCTGATGAATGTAAATTTCACTCATCGGTTCGTCGTCATGTCCATGAGCACCAGCCTCCCCACTGTCGGATGTTGTTGGTATGGCGGTTTCGCCCTCCGCGATTTCCATGGCGCTAGTTAGTTCTCCGTTCTGTTTAGCCTATTTGAGAGAACATGAAAATCAAAAACATTCTATATTCTATATTATTGACTTATATGATTATTACAACTTACGTGCGAATTACTCTTGCGAGTGAATTTTATGTACAATGGTTTTCCCAAGAGCATCCATGGAATGCAAACCAGAGCGACCAGTACGAAAATCATCTCCAATGTTGGCTGGGCAGAGAACATGTATTCGTCGCAGCCGTCCAAAGGAGGAGTGCTCTTAAATAGCATCATGTTAATGAACATAATCAACACAGATGGAGCGCACCCGGGTGTGTCCGGCTGATAGGTTGCCTTCGGCGAATATTTAACCCACTTGAAAAACATCATGAACACCATGTATCCAAAAAGTAGTAGCAGGAAAAGAATCTGTGGCACGAACTCCAAGAAGATACTGGCCTTGCGTTTGAAGTGCACGAAATTTACTACAGACATGCACACACCAAATATCATGTGCAAAACGCCGGTGATTATAGACAACTTCATTTTGTAAGTGTTCAAAAAGATAATCTTGTTGTCGGCCATTTGCCAAATTGGATCCATTCCCATTGGATAGACTCCTTCAGAGGCGAACTGTGGATTTAATGTCAATGAAGGATTTTCGAGGACTGTAGATGTATTGTATCGAATGCGCCAGGTCGATCCAAATACATTCATCGATTTTGAAAACACATCATTGTAGATGAAGCCAGTGTAACAGGAGAAAAGGCCCATTAACAAAATGATGTACCGACCACCGAAAAAGATGTTCCAAATTTCACCACCTTTCTTTCTTCCTAAACTCTTTTCGCATATGCACATCCAGGCGCCAAATAAGAACAAAATGAAACCATGTCCCAAATCTCCGAACATTACGGCAAACAAAAAGGGAAAGGTAATGCAAGTGTATAAAGCTGGATTGCATTCTCGATATGAGGCCACGCCATAAGCATCGATTAGATTTTGAAAACCTCGAGTGAATTTGTTTGTGCGATTATAAGTCGGAGGCTGCTCATTGGTATCAATTACATTTAGGAAAGATGGAATGGTGCTACCAACTGCAGCCGAACCATCAGAAAGAGCTTTCTGTACCACTGGTAAGTCTTTTGTTGGTACCCAGCACTCGCCAATTAGGCACTTCTTAGTCACATCCATATTGAACAAGTTCAAAGTGTGATATATCGCCTTCATCTTCTTGACCATTATGGACCACGAAGGCAAATTCTTCGAAACGGTAGCAAGTACACGACTGCGATGATCCTCGGTTTGACTCAAAACTAATTTTAAATCCTCCAGGCGAGTTCTGACTCCCTTCACCATTTCTTCTCTCTCTGTATGAGAACTTGGACATGGATACATTGAGGCGTGGAATCCAGTGCACACCTTCTTGATGCGATTCTTCAGTTGCTCGCCTTGAAAGAAAGCCACAAATACGGTTTTGTATATTGGATGGCCAGTAGCTGGATCTTTTAATGGATCGTCTAGATCAGAACGCTTTAGAAAAACATTGCCGCGTGAGATACGCCAGAGCATGCGCTCGAATGCGAAAACACGTTCGCGGTTGATCACTCCGGCTACGAAACCCAAGCGACCTCTGTTCTGAGCGTTGTCATCAACGCCTACTGATCGATTATTGGAATCCAAGTTGAGAACCTCCTGGTCGGAAAAGAAGCCCTGCGTATTCTCAAGCACTTTACGTAATTCAGTCAACTCCAAATAATTCGACTTTAAGTTGACTTCATTCTGGGCCAATTCAAGAATTTCATTTTCGGTCTTCTCCAAGTGAGCCTCCAAATCAATGATTTCCCTTGGGTTGGGAGCACGGGGAATGTCGTCGATGATTTCTGGCATCACGATACCGTCCTTCTTGATTTCGGTCTCAATGTACCGAATCTTGCGCTCGAGTTCATCACAGCGACGTACCTCTGTGACAAATTTCCGTTGGAAGGAATTTACTCCATTGTTTAACTGTTGAAATATAACTTATTATGAAAGTAATTGATTTAACTTTTTAACTCACGTCACGAAATTGAACGCATCCAGTTTCACCTAGCTCAGAAACCGATGGATACGCTGCTTCAGGTTGTATGAACATCTGGCACAAGGCCATTTCCTCACTCCGAAACATATCCCCCATTTTGTTGACGTCCGATTAATCCTACGAAATTAGAAATATTTTCTTCAGCTTCAACTTGTGAGAAAAAGTGGTTTAGATAATAGTCGAAGTATATAGTTATTAGTAATTATTGCGTAAATGTATTATCTTCAGGAGGTGTTATATGGAGATCATAAGAGCGCCCTTATTCATTTTACACATATTTAACTTTATTGTCGCCACAGCCTCGAAGATGGATTCGACTCCTTGCGACTATTAGTTGCACATTTAGCGCTTGAGACCAGAGTCCGTAAAATATCGCTCGAAATACCAATCATTCGTACTTCATCTCAAGAGTGGAAAAATTGCGGCTTGAAAAAATAAAAACGATTTACGAAACCCGCTTGAGACTGCGAACACGACACCATTTCAAACCGATTTCGTAATGTACCACGATGTATTCATAAAGCGAAATTGTATTCGTAGTTGCGGATCGACAATCGTAAAGGACGATGTTATATTCGTACACCAAAACCTCTCTTTAAAATTCTCTTTCTGAAAAGTTGTATTTATAGACACCAATTTGTGTTAACAAAAATAATTTCTGTTCTTTCATATTAGTGAGTATTAGTTCAAAACTATTTAATAAACATGCCCTTTCGCACCTAATAGTTTATCCAATATTGTGAATTTGGGAAGTTGATTTCTCATATACATGTAGAACTAATGCGAAATTTTAACAAGTGGCCACTTGAAGACTCAATATTATTCCGTTAATGCTTGAATATTAATTGAATAATATTGTAAAAGCGACGCGCTACTGTGATATTTTTTCTTTAATTACGTAGTCAGCTGATGTCATCACTGAATCATGTGATGAACATTAATTGGAATCGAACAAAACCTTCGTATATATCTTGTTTTGTTTTCGATCTCCCGTTTTCGAGAACCTTTTCAATATTATCACCCCTACATTTTTTGACTGCATTAATTCAGATTTGTTTTCGTTTTGAAGTTATTCACAGCAGTTGCAAATTAAACTTGTACATGAATTGTATTTATATAATTCGTATTAATGAATGTTCGAACAGGCAAACAAGTGCTTTTTGTAAGACCTTTACTAAACTAATTATTGTGTTTTATTTCCATACGGAGATCTAAGTGTAGAAAAGAATTATATTAGTTTTTCTCTTTATAATACTACAAAAGATTTTGTTTCGAATTTGATGTTTAACAATTGTACACATCACATGCCCATCGCTCACACGTTCACCAATGCCCCACACACGGCCACACGTCACCACTACCACCATTGGTTTCTATAATTCTACAGTAACTTTGTACACCGATCGCACAGACATCAAATTCGTACGTGTGTTTGTTTTGTTATTCATTATTATGACATTGGAAAACTACCTCGTATTTTTCACATGACCGTCCCATAATCACGTGCTATGTGAAATAAAAATTCGTATGATACTGTTACAATTTAAGAAATGTACGTCTGTGTAACATGTACATTTTTAAAATGATAGTTTCAATAACAGATGGCAGTTTTGAACTTTAACTTAAAAAATTGTATAAAGTTAGTATATTTTTACCGAATGCCACTTACCTTTTATATTTCAAATAAAACTCAAGATTCGACGATAATTTTAAGAACCTGCCTCGTCGGGAGCCAGAACACGTCTGCCTGACCCAGCCAGCTGCTCGGAGAAACATGCACCGTCTGCGTTCGACTTACATATGTATTCGTACAGTGTTCGTGTATAGGTGTATGCTCACTAAGATACAGTGTAGTCTTATCTATGCGTATAGAGGCCACTAGGAAATGGAAGACTCGGTGAAGCAGTAGGTTGCGAATTCGACCGGTATATTTGAGAAATTCAAGTATTTTTCATAGTAATTGTGTGATCAATACCTAGTATTTTTACAATACATAAACTATAGCCCATATTGAACTACACTTACTCACCTATAGCCAACATAAACTTAATATGGCTTGGAAGTGATAGAACAAATCTGAATTACTTACAAAAACCAAGTGTCAAACACAGAATAATAAATTTTGGATAGTTATATTTGTATGTAATTTAATAAATTTAATTCGAGTGAATTTATTCTAATATCACAAAATAAATATTAAACTAAACAATGAATTTCATGAGCATAACTAATATCAGTAAATATAATTAGAGTAATAAATACAAAATTTTACAGGTTCTTCAAATCATTTGTAATACAATGTGAACTATATTTATAAATGATTTATAATAGAGAAATAAATAAATCTGACATATATTTCAGATGGCAGACGGTGATTAGTTCACTGTATATTTTTATTATCTGCACGACTTCATAACTAGTATGAAATAAATACCGTGAACTACTACCAATCATTAAATACATGTTTTACTTTATCGACAATTTAAATTGTCTTTAAAACAGTATGTATGAAAATAATCAAAAGGTCATTTGCCAGTCGTTCCAACATAATAAAAAGTTAACATGTTTCATAATATTGTATTGAACTAGATTTCTTTCTGTAGTAGAGTTTGCATTATGAATAGGAATTACCTGAAGCACATTTAATTACAACACATACATTTATATAGAAGTAAGCCAAATCTTATTTGCTTTGATAATTGAGTATTTTTCTAAATGATGGTGAGCAAACTTCATTAATTCATATCAATACTTCGGAAATATCAATTACGTTGGAAAGAAAATGTTAAGCGATAATACCGTTATATACACTTAGTATATTTAAAGTTAACAAAGTCTATTTAGCTCATATTAAATATTGTGTTCTTGCTCGATAACTCGGCTCATTTGAAACAACACAATATGTACATTTTCCTTAACATATAAAAAATCTTTAATTATAATAATTTAAATTTTTAATTGAATTATAACGTCGAACTCATAAACTTATTGTAAAAATGGAACAAAAAGTGTAATTAAATTTATGGACATTTTTTGCTAAAAAATGCAAATGGAATCCAACCGTAGTAAATAAATTCAATATTAACAAATACTCAATTATCCTAGCAATCACAATTGATTCAATATTATTTTGGCTCATTGTTAATGAAGATAATGCAACACCAAAATTGCAAATTATATTATTAATATTTTTAGTGCACGCAGGAAATCTATTAATGTATTGAAATATGTCTACAAATCTAGGTGATAGTGGTGCATTTGGTCTATTTTTTATGTCTGCATAGCATTTAAGTTCTCGTTTTTGTAAGAAACCCACAATATCAATGCCCGATAATGCATTGATATATTTTTGTTTTCTGCTATAGGTTTCCTCGGTAGCTTGAAGGAAATTTAATGCAGAAATGTGTTGTGAGTAGAAATGTAGTTTTAAAACATTTAGATTCAAAACGCTCAATAAAAATGTAGTAAGTACGTTGTGAACAACTTCCTTTGGTGTTGATCTCATTTCTAGCTTTTTTATGAAATACTTGAAATATATTTTCAGCATCTTTAGTTACGGTTGAATCTGTTTTTTGGGTTTTTTCAACTCAGCATCATCGTCGCGCCTAACTTCAGTATAACGTTCACCTTTAAGTGAAACTATTTTATTATCGCGATATCTTACAAGCTTTTTTGGCTCAACCTTTGGTACAACCGGTTTGTATTCTCGTTGAGTTGCATTTTTATCAACATAGGAATATCTAAAACAGTTTTAATATAATATATATAAACGCATATCTTTACAAAAGTAATAATATACCTTGCAATAATACGATTCTTTAGTTCAGCATCATCAACTACAATACTTTTTCGATTGCCAAGGCAATTAGTTTTATCGGTAAGACTCTGTCCCGTCTCTTGACGATGTAAGAGAATTTGGGTAGCACTATCTATATCGCCTTTGGCTATGGCAATGCAATGTTTTACCTAACAAAACAAGGTAAATGCCATGAAGACAATTTTAAATTTTAATTTAACAAAACACATTCAATTATTTGAAATATATTTATATATGTATTATATTTCCTTTCTATCTCACCTCGACATATGCAGTATCTGGAAACATTTCTTGAAGCACTTCAGCCTCGTCTAAAAAATAATCGCAGCTAGAACTGTCAGTGGAACCACAATCGCTGGTCTCAGATAAATGCTGAGATCGTTTCTGACTGCCATGTCCAGCACCTATTCCATTTGAAACCAATGTAAAATCATCCTTCTCTGAAATGGACAGGGGACGAGCGCGCAATTTGGACTCAGGTATAATATCTGATAAGCTCAAAGTACTAAAATAAAAATGTTTAAGTATTATATTTGATGAAAGTAGATATATTAAAGTAAAACCCACTTCAATGACAAATTTGTTGAGTTTTTATTTTCTTCATTTTTTTCCATTTCTGAAAGTTCATTTTCTAGCTTAAAAATCCAACTGCAGATGACACCCTGATCGATGGAAGAAAACTCCGAAAAATAAGCAGTCATCATCTCTACAAAACCATCTACATCAAAACACGGGTCCTGCGATGCCTCCTCCAATATCGAAATAATGTATGACAGCACTATGTCGTCCACAACACTAAAGTCAGCACCTGGAATGTGTGCACTAACAAACTGCACCAAACTGCGCTTCACAACTTCGTGTTGTTCTTCCAAGTTTGTCATGTTTTAGACTCTTGAGTTATATTCAAGAAAATTGTAGATCAGTGTGAAAACCCCGAAATGAATATATTCAAAGTGGATTATGCGAAAATACAAAATTCACATCAGATTCTCTGTATAACAAGAAGGCCTCAAAGAGGACACGAAAAAGGATATTCTGAATTAAAGATTTTTTATGTCTCCTAATCCAATCTATCGAGTTTTACTCTTTCACATAGTCCGAAAATTTGAAAACAATATTAAGCAAATAATTTCAATACAATTTGCAAATGACACCAAAATGCGTTTAACTGCATACACTGCACCAATATGAAAACGGAGAAAGAAAAAACAATCAATAATTCTTCCAGGGTTCGGACCAGGGTTGCCGGTTTGGTAATTTTTTAAAATTGTTTTGGTAGCTTGGTAATTTTTTTAGATTTGGTAACTTTTGTCTGAATATTTTTGAACATTTTTCAAATATCAATACCTTAAAAATATTTTTACATGCAAATTCTAAAACGAAATATATCAGTAATAGTATCAAAACTGCTATAACAATACCCAGCTTCTATGTAATGGCATAACTTTTTTTTTGTTTACATGGTTAGAAGAAAGAAATGGCAGAGCCTTCTACATTACCTACTTGAAATAGAAACATTATCGACTCACATTCAAAACTTTAACATTAACCAAAAGAAAATAAGTACGATTTTTTATAAATGATTGTACAGATTCTCTTCAACATGGACTAACGGAATTTACTTGAATGATGTCATTACAAATTTGTTTGTGAAATTTTGTAACTTTTGGTAATTTTTCATAATCTGACATGGTCGCAAATTGGTTCCTCTAGCGGCAACCCTGGTCCGGCATTTTGAAATCTACTCCGCTAGCCACTGCGTTTTAATTATAATTAACTCCGATGTTGGTGACAGTGACAACGATGCCCCCTGTGTTGATTTTTATGATATTTCTAAAAAAATGTGGTGAATTTTCTAAATTATTAATTAATTTATTAAAAAACGAAGAAATACCCACTGAGAATAAACCTGCGATGACTTTTTAGATTGCTCTCGTTTGAAAGGAAATTGCCACATATATCGCACATGGATGCTATCCATAAAATTTAAAAAGAATAAAAATATAAATATTTATTCACTCACCATTGCATTTGTTGATATGAGTCAAAAATCTTTTCTCCGGGACGTTGCACTATGGTCCCAAACACCAATCTAGCTGGCATAAAATCTAATAGTTGAGTAATCGTTTTGAAATTTCGTATGTGTGTTGCTAAGATACATAAAAACGATCTCTGAAAAAGTGGGTGATCGTGATCTGACCTCTGCCACGCCCACCACTATAATATAAACATGAGAAATGTCTTTCCTTTTAAGTTGAAATATTCGAATTAGAATAAATTATAGTTATACTGTCATTTTCTAAGCCATATTTTTTTGTGGTATTCCTTTAATTTCGATTTTTCATTATCCATATGTATGCGCTTCAAAAATTTTGGAAAAATTTTAATTTTAGTCACCAAAAATTTAATTTATGAAATTGTTTTATAACACATAGCGCTTTGGTGATACAACCACTTTAATAAAAACAGAATAATTGTTAAAAATTAAGAAATTGATTTAAGAATAAGAAATTTATTAAAATTTAATAACTGTTAATGTGTTAAAATGTATCATCAACTTAAAAAAAAATCAAAAAAATATTTTTATTTGTTCACATATGTAAATCTTCTTAAAATATTGATCGCATTATCCGAAGGATCTCATTTCACACCATGTATGCCTTAAACAGTAAAGTTGAGATAAAAAATAGGCTAGATCAGATAAAGGGCGTTGCACATTTACTAAAAAGTAATTTACCTGTTGTACTATGGTACCTCGCAAACCATTTGGATCCGAAAAGACTATTAAAAGATTCGTATTTAAGTTTTTTCCTCTTTCAGTATACTAAAATGTATCGGAAATATTACATTTAATGATATTACTTAATATATCTTGGCAAATAGCGTTTTGCTTCATATTTTTGCTTTATGTTCCTAAATAAAAATTGAGCAATTTATCAAATGGCGCATCGAAGTTGTCGTTGAAAATTTGAAAAAATTCAAGAAACGCTAAATATCGCAACACGAATTTTTGGATTTTAACTCTAAATTGAATGTATGAACGATTTGTAAAAGAATTATGGCAACCGAACGCAACCAATTTTTTGCAGCTCTACACAAAGTTGGAAATTGTCATCCAAAATAGAGTTAATTTTGACGCCATTTTCTAAAAAAAAACAACAACAAAATAATAGATTTGTAAATTTTGATTTTTTTGCAATTAGCTTCAGTGTTTATTTCCATATTGGATTCTTTTTTAAAATATCTTATTATATTAAATATCAAAAATTCAAATTTGAAAATATTTGATCTCGCAAAAACTGAACTTAAAATTTTTCAAAAAATGTTAAGTTTAAGTGTTGAAAACATGATAGCACATCATTTTAAATAAAAACAAAGTATGCAGTCGGTAGCATTGGACTTTTTCCTTCGTAAGAATAATAAAATATCATTAGAAATCCGAACTTAAAAAAATGAATTTATGCCAGCTAAATGGGTGTTTGGGACCATAGTGCGTTGGTGCGAAGTCGATGAAGTATGTTTCCTTTCCATTTAAGGAATAACATTGGACAGCTTATATTAAAATGATTCAATTAATAGAGGTTTTCAGACTGACTGATTTATAATTGTATATCTCCTCTAGTCTGAGCACACAAGTTAGTTTTTTCATTAGTTGCTTAGAATTTTCCCTTTTATGTCAAATTTCGCCAAAAATGCATTTCACCAAATATTAAAAATATGTTGTACAGTGGTGGTCCGTCGATATAACGAAATTCCAGTATAACGAACGCTTTTTTCTAGTATTAAGTATTCTATATAACGAATTCTAGTACAACAAATAAAAAAAAGAGAAAATGTTTTTCTAACTAGTAAAAGCGTTAACACTAGATTGCCCAAGCAAGTCATTTTGACTGCTTTTTAATTTCAATTAGAAAAAAAAGTATGTATATAATGCCACACTTTCTTAAATTAGTTTTATTAAATTAGTATATAACTTCCCCCTCCTTCATTTCTGGTATATACATATGTGCTATACCTAGATTGCCCAAAAGCAGAAATTTTGACTGCTGAGACATTTCAAATAATAAAATGACTCTTATTATTAAATTTAGTACATTTCTTATATGATCAGTTCGTCTCGATATTAAAACAATAGTTTTCATTACTTTTTTCGATTGCCGTCACATAATAACTCGTAAATATGTGTGATTGTCGATACTTGATGAGTTGCAGTTGCTCAATAATTCAAATCTTGTATTCAAATCTTTAGGTAGTGATACATGTTCTAATAAGGTGATTATTGTATTTATTTTTCGCTCAAAATTTATGAAAGAAATGTCGAATGAAGTGTTAATAATATGAAAAATATAAAAAAAATAATATTTAACCAATTTCTTTACATATTAGGTATTCTTTTACAAGGCAGTCATTTTGACTGCTTCTGGGCAATCTAGGTATATACAAAGTGTCGGTCCTTCTAGCGTTAACTTCCGCCGGGCCGAAGCTCATATACCCTACACCCAAAATTGCAGCCAGAGTACCTTTTTACACGAGTTTCACCTAACTGGCTGAACAGAATGAGCAGTAGTAGTTGTAGTACAAAGTCGTACGACATCAGCAGTTCGGCATGACGCTTACGACTACGAAAAATGCGCCCACAATGATGCGACACGTCTTTGTCATTTCACACAATAGTGACGCGTTATTCTAATACTTTTGGTATTTGATATTTATTAGTTCTATTAACAAAATATCGAAATACGAATCAAATATTTAAAATCTATTATATTTGGTTATAACAACATTATAAAGTAAAAGCAATAAAGTAGGGTAGGGGTACCCCTATTAGGGGTATTCAGACTCAGTCTCGTAGGCTCGTAGAATCGAAGAATACGTGCAAATTTGTTTTTGTAATCTACGATTCTACGAATCTACGATTCCACGCTCGTACGCGAGTTGTACCTCTCGTAGATCGCGTAGAATCAATTTTGCAAATGTTGCCAACCATTGCAGTGAAAACAAACCATTAATATTTTTGCAAAAAAGTGAAATAATTGTGAATAAAACAACTAACAATTGTACATAAAAATATTATAAAGTATTATAATACACAATTCCATTAAAAATTTCGTGAAAAAAATGTCCGATAGTACTATTTTTGGGCCGCGAAATTTTGATTCATATGAGCAAAAACAATGTAGTGGCAACATTCCTCAATTCGTCCTTCAATTATCATTTTTTGAGTCCGAAAATTTAATAAATTCATTCATATTCACATAAAACATCATGCATTTTGGAAAATAAAACTGTTTATGTCTAAATAATTATGTTAGCAACTAATAAAACGATTAAACAATGATGTCAGTATATAACAATACATTTTCTTTTGAATGAAAGAGATTTTTCAAACTATAGTTGGACCAAATTTTATATAAAATGAGAAAATTTATGTGCGAGGTTCGCACATTTTAATTATAATTTTTATAATTATACTAACAACAATTTTTTTAATATATTTATGCATGAAAAATCATAAATTATTATAATATATCTCAAAAACGGGCAATCTATTCAAAAATATGCAACACCTCTCCAAATCACTTTACGCCGTCTGATCAGGTGTCGAGAGTACGAGCCTACGAGACTTAGTCTGAATACCCCTAATGTTTTACACCAATATACAGTCTAATGCCGAATCCGAACGTCTGGGGTGAGAGTTTTTTCATTGCAAGTAACAGAGGCATTGCTCGCCGAGATGTGAAGGCCGTAAAGAAAAATTTATGTTCCCGAAGCGGGAAGTGAACCCGACACTGTCGACTCGTAAGCAATGCATTTAGCCACCGATGATACCCCCACGTGTTTTAAAGCATTTCATATCTGAGAATCATTGACTTGCACACTTTTAGTATGGCAGAGAAAGTTAACAAAATTCCAAATAATGTATTAAAATACCCACATTTATCAAAAAAAGATATGGCATTGCACTATATTTGATGTTTAAGAGGTGAACTCACGTACACAATCTGTGTATTCACCAATCGCATAAAAAATAGATTTTTTTTTACGTTTAGCCTCAAATGTCAGAAGTTTCATATTTGGACCTGCGCTAAGATAGCAACGTTGCTGAACTGTCAAAATCGCCAGCAACGCTCGGAGGGGAACTTTCACAGGGTGACTCAGAAATTCAAAAACTATAAAATAAAAGACATGTCAGGAGGAGTCTTCGATGGTGACAAAAATTTGAGTATGAGGAATGAAGGCCGACATAATTCCCTTCAATTTGGCATACTCCACATCTTCCTGACTAACTTTGTATAGGAGTTCCAGAGGATTCAAGGCGAATCCTCCAGTTGGCCAGGAGTGGTTTTACCGCGTTGCTGGGGGTATTCTTCGATGGTGACAAAAATTTGAGTATGAGGGATGAAGGGGGACATGTCTCCCTTCATTTTGGCATGCTCCACATCTTCCTGACTAACTTTGTATAGGAGTTCCAGAGGATTCAAGGTGAATCCTCCAGGGGGTATTCTTCGATGGTGATAAAAATTTGAGTATGAGGGATGAAGGCAGACATAATTCCCTTCAATTTGGCATACTCCACATCTTCCTGACTAACTTTGTATAGGAGTTCCAGAGGATTCAAGGCGAATCCTCCAGTTGGCCAGGAGTGGTTTTTCCGCGTTGCTGGGGGTATTCTTCGATGGTGACAAAAATTTAAGTATGAGGGATGATGGCGGACATGTTTCCCCACATTTTGGCATACTTCATATCTTCCTGACTAACTTTGTATAGGAGTTCCAGAGGATTCAAGGTGAATCCTCCAGTTGGTCAGGAGTGGTTTTTCTGCGTTGCTGGGGGTATTCTTCATAGACATGTCTCCCTTCATCCCTCATACTCAAATTTTTGTCACCATCGAAGAATTTCCCCTCCGAGCGTTGCTGGCGATTTTGACAGTTCAGCAACGTTGCTATCTTAGCGCAGGTAAAGATTGGAAACTCTTGACAGATGTCAAATTCTCGGCTCTTTTTTATGAGATTTCGTTCACACGTATTGTGTCCATGAGTACACCTAAATAATGTCAATTTTATAAGGCTACCATATCTTGTAATTAAGAATGGGGATATTTTCTTCTGTTATTGGCCATTTTTTTCTTTTTTGGATGGTTTATTCAATAAAAGTGAAATTATATATATTTCCAATTATATTGTTAATATTAAAATAATATCATTAAAATTAATATTTTGATTTGCAAATTCAATATAACTCATATAATAATTATACCAGCAAGAGACGAATTATTTCAAAAATGTATAAAAACTGAAAGTATAATAGTTTATGAGTATTAAATTCACAAAACATAACTATACATTTAGTTTTTTTCACAAGTTTTCTTATAAAAAATTCCCATAACAAATGAGAATTCAGAGAAAGGGAAATCCAATTTCCTCACAGTGGCATCACAAAAACAAAGCGTGGTGAAAAAAGTTTGAAGTAAATTATTTCATTTTCTGAAATGAAATTTCTCGAAAAATACCAATTTTTAAATTCGATTTTTGGGGCTAAAAGACCATATTTAACAAAAGTTAAAATCTAAAACTTGAGACGAAATTTTTTTTAGGGTAGACATGGAATATATTGCAGAAAACTTCCTTATTACTAATATTTCAAATTCAAGGTTCTTATGAATATGATGAAGAAGAACAAGAGTCAAAACAAAAATGACAGTTGTCGGCAAGGGGTCTACTTGAGGTGAATATAGGGTCTACTAGAGTTGAATATGGGGTCTACTAGAGTTGAATATAGGGTCTACTAGAGTTGAATATAGGGTCTACTAGGGTTGAGTTTCTGTTTTGTCTGCCGTGAATTCTTGGTATGTCACACACACCATCAGACAATTTCACAACCACATTGATGCGAAATTTCGAGTTTCCAATCTTATAATCTTTGATACCCAGGTGCAAATTTAACGCAATTTGGGGGTATTTTTGGTTTTTTTTTTGGGAGGGGGTAGGTAAACTGCAATTGTTCCTGAAATCAATATGAAAATATTTTATTTAAATTTTTGTAATATAATTCAACCTTTATTAAATAGAACAGAACATCGCGGCATTCCTGATCGCCTGTCTGTCAATGGAGAATTGGCGGTGTGTTCAGTTACTACATGTTGTACATGTTTACGAAATGTGCGGTGTTTTGTAGTCGAACTTTTATTGAATTTAACATATTTTACCGTTTTGTTCTTCTATTAAAGAGATTTAAAAAATATAATATAAAACCGCAGTATTGAAACGGCTGCATAATTTATTGTGGCTACCTTTGCTTTTCTGTTTGCAAAACTGCGCAATGCAATTCACCGGAACTCGTGAAGTTTCAGCTTTTTCAAGTGCATTTTGTTTCACTTGCATTCTGGATTAAACACGCATTATTCCAATTGTTGAATATATCATCTTATAAATTACACCAAAATAAATTGTGGTTAACCACATAATTAGTTATGGCGGTATTATTTAATTAAATTGGCCAAATAAACCTCTAAACCTTCCTTTCATCTCTGGAAGCTGACGGAGTAACTCTAAATCAACAAAAAAGAATATACCATCTATAAGTGTTAATGATATCTTTAAAATGTTGTCAAATTTGATTCGTAAGTTAAACATAATTATTAAATCAGGCATTGTCATGATGTTCATTGAAATGCATTTACTTTCTTGTAACCTGCGTTAACACTATATACCATTCATACAACAAGCGGTTAAATGAAATTAATATAAGTACCAGGTCAACCTTACTGAAATTTATTTTTTTCAGGATTATATGTATATTTAAACAAGTTCGTATTGTAAAAAATATGAAAATTATTGTAATTTGTAGCATTTTTTTAAATTTTAAAAGCGGTCAATGACGCCGCAATACTTTTAGTGTTAAAATCGGGCAATTAGGAAAAAAGATATAAAACAGCAATAATTTGTAATATTGTTTACTACTGATACATTTTAAACAGCCCTGTAATTTAAAATTGATAACACATGCATCGTGAAACTTCAAATTATATCACTACTCTAATTAACATTTAATGGGTAATATTACAGATCAAGTCGTATGTTAAGCTTATAGTACATATTTACATATTAATCTTTACATTAGAATTCTAAAATGTAGTTCAATCTATCTTATTTCAAAAAGTGTATACATAATAACAAGACTGAGACTAGTGAATTACTGGATAGGTTTGGGTGACTTTCGGAGGCGCTTTATCGAGGTTCTGTGATGGCATCTTGAGTTTCTGGTGCGGCATTTCACACACATTACTTTAGAAAATTTATCGTACAAAATCATAAAGAGTTTCACATCTGGTGATTAGTTTTAAACAGTGGCTCACACCTTCAATCCAGTACTTGCCACAAAGTTAATTTACTGTCACATGGGGTTATTAACAAAACCAGTAGATTATTGGTTAAACTTTACTAATTCTGCGTTCACAAGAGCGAAATTTTCGACTGAAAATCATATTTTCTAAAAAGCCGTTCGCACGACAAGTTTCGGTTTTCATGTGCCATATTTTCGTTTGGCTATAATTTTTTGGAACATACATGCTCATACAAATTAACATTAATGTTAAAGTTCCGAACAGGCGATTGCAAAATAGTTTATCTTTGCAGATATTGTTCTTTGTAGTTTTTTTTTTTTTTTTTTGTTGTCTAAAAGCTCATTTCCGTCAGTTTCAAGACTGAGAAATTAGTTTTAAAAATAAGTTGTTTTTTTAAGAATTTGTTTTATCTACGCGCATAAAAGGGACCAATGTGTAAGTTTATGTTTTTTAGAAAAATTAGTGAGTTGTGTCATCTATAGTCCATTGATTCGAATAGAGTGCGAAAAAATAAACTATTTTACGCTTGGTCCAGATTTCCACAGGCATTTATCCTATATCCTATATCCCATGCTCGCGTATAAAAAGAACCTTTGAGGGTTAAATTGACGATATATACGAAATAATAATTAAATCGTTAATAAAGAGCATTGTTTATTAAAAAGGGGAAATATATGTAGCATTTCTCGGGATGATATTAAAAAATTGATTGTCTTGATGACAGTAGACGAAATATAATTACACATTTACCCATGCTCGTTCTAAAATACCCCTAAACGAAAGTCTAAACGCACTTTTAAGTTCATCATGGTTCTGCCTTTACTACTTTTTCATCGCTGGTATTTTGTATAAATTCGACAATGCTGTTTTTTATACACTGTTTTTTTATCTGTCACTTTTAGTGACAGATAAGTTCGAATTCGAACATAGATTTGGTGGTCAATGCTGAAAAAAGTAAACAATAAAAACGATGGAAGGCGCACTTTTCGGACAATTTCCCGCCGAACGCGAAGCATCAAGCAATTTGTGTTGAAGTAAAAGTTATATTTTGTGTAAGAGTAAAAGTATGGAATATTTAAATAAGTAAATTCAAATTATAACTGCCTAATAAGTATTAATTGTAATTCATAGTCCAGTCCGACAAACAAGAACATATTAATGATTTAACAAACAAATATAAATATTGATAATTTTGAAATACGTATTCTACAACAAAAATATAATTGTTCGGAAAACATTAAAAGTTGCTCCTAAAAATCATTTCCGATAAAAAGAGTTTAAGTCTCAAAGTCTGATTGACGAATTGAAAATTAATAAATAATATTTAAATAATATTAAATTAATAAATAATATCAATTTTGCCACATGTCTTACATTGTCTGCTAACCAAATGGGTTGGAAATACATTCTGAACGCATCACGAAATCAACACAAGTGCGTTAAAAAGTGTAATAATAGTTTTCCAGCAGAAAAATCCTTCCTTGTTTTATTTTAATAATGTTTTTACAAGTTTCATGGGCGAGCAAATAATATTAAAGCATATGCATTATTTTCTAGGTCGGCGACAGTTCACCATGACAAACATGGCTTATCCCAAATATGCTGCAGATAATCAACCTTTTACAGTATTAATTGAGGGAAACATCGGCAGTGGGAAGACTACCTTTTTAAATCACTTTCAGAAATTCCAGAACGAAATATGTCTATTAACTGAGCCCGTTGAAAAGTGGAGGAATGTAAAGGGCGTAAATCTTCTTGTAAGAGCTAACGTTAACCTATATAATAACAGTTTGTTTTAAATCGAAATCCCTTGCAATAGGAGCTCATGTACAAGGAGCCTGATAGATGGGCTATGCCATTCCAGTCATATGTAACATTAACCATGTTGCAAAGCCACACCTTACATACAGATAAGCGTATTAAACTAATGGAAAGATCCCTTTTTAGTGCAAGGTCTGTGAATTTAATTGTTTCATATATTTAAAAAAAAAAAAAACAGCCATAATTTGTTTACTTTTCAGAAAATGTTTTGTTGAGAATATGTATAGAAATAAAACAATTGATGAGGGGATGTACCATGTATTACAAGAATGGTATCAATTCATCGATAAGTCAATACACATACAAGCTGATCTTATAGGTAAATATAGAAGAAAAAAACTTAGTTTTTTATTAATATTGGTATTTTATAGTTTATCTGAGAACATCTCCAGAAGTAGTATATGAACGAATGCAGAAACGAGCTCGTTCCGAAGAAAGCTGTGTTCCTCTAAAATATTTGCAAGAATTACATGACCTTCATGAAGATTGGTTAATACATAAACGTTCTGGTCATGAAACAAAAGTATAATTAACAAAATCTTTATTCAGTACTTTAAATAACGCAAATTTCTTTGAAGGTGTTGGTACTCGACGCTAACTTGGACTTGGAGCATATTAGCTCTGAATATAAACGTTCCGAACATAGTATTATTAACGCCAACTTCCAACAAACTTCTTCGAGCGATTTTTGTTTTACAAAAAAAAGAGACATCAATATTGTCTAGTTAAAATAAAACATAATTGTTAAAGCAGACGCATCACTTAGATATTTAATATACTAGCAATTTTATATTTAATCTATAATTTTTTAAACACATTACTATAACACCAAAAATTATAAATTTTTATTTTAAGATAATTGTTAAAACATCGTACTATAACGTTTAATTTCTTATAAAACATTCGTGTTATATTTATCGTAGTTATATTGGTAACATTTTGTTTGTAAACTAATGATATATTAGTTTACATTTAGAAACTTAGTGAATTGTAGCTAGTAAATCAGACATAATAAAATTGATATTTAGAAACAAATTTAAACAGTATAAATTTATTGATAATCATTTCAAAATTGTACACAACCAATTCACTGAAATTAAAACTCCACCGATTTTCTCTTTACTTGGATCAAAACTTGCACTATTATTCCGAATTAATCAAAATCATGAAATATGTATACTGTGGTAGTGAATATTTTTTATTTAGAATATAATATAAAGTTTGTTTTAATCTTGTGTTTACTAAAATAAGTTCATAGCAAAATATGTTCAGTTACTTCGGTGGAGGGCCATTCATAATTTGAGGTCGTACTCCACCAAGTGAACCTATTGGTGGTGGTGGACCCATCATACCCATTGGTCCCATCATTGGTGGTGGTCGCATTCCCATCATTGGTGGAGGAATAGCTCCGTGAGGTCCCATCATCATAGGTGGTATTCCTGGTGTACCTGGGGGCATACCAGGTGGTAACATGCCGGCACGGGGCGGTGGTCCCATTGCAGATGGAGGAGGTATAGTGATTCCACCAGGCTTTGGTGGCCCGGCTGCGAATGGATTCTGTGTGATTTTTCCTGCTTTGAATGCCGCTGTAGTAGCATCGATTAAATGCTGTGCCTGCTCTTCCATCCATTTCTGGTAATAGAACTTAACATTATCCCGATGTTTTCGACCGGTGCAGTGAGTCTTGCGAACAGACGGCGAATCATGTGTTAGGTACGTATCACAATAGTCACAATAATATTTCGGCATAATTATAATATATAAACCGCTTTTTCTTAGTTCGTCCAATTACTAATTAAAGCACACAAAATAAAATGACAAACAGTCAGGGTTCGGACCAGGGATGATAATTTGGTTTTATAATATTGTACCAAATCAATCCATAAATTGTACCAAATTGTGGCAAAATTGTTTCCCCACACATTTCTCAAAGAACAACACATTATTTCAAACACATTATGGCTCATGTGAACGCACTATAAAATACGAATAGAAATATTAATTGTGGTAAAAAAAAGTTCTGTATATCATGTTCACACGGAGCTGATTTTCGGGCCAAAATCGATTTTCGAAAATCTGATTTTCGCCTTGGAATAACTGTCAAATGAAAATCAGATTTTCGGTTGATTTTCAGAAAAAATCAAGATCAATCATTTTCGGTTTGCAACCGTGGTTTATGTTGAAAATAGTACTATTTCACAAAAATCCTTTACCCTGATGTCATATTCATTCCAACACAATGAAGAAGTCGACAACAACGTGTGTAGAATACACACCAATACAAAGGAAAGAAATTCCGCCAAACGAAAATCTGACGTATGAAAATCAATTTTGTCGTGTGAACGGCTTTTTTGAAAATCTGATTTTCAGCCGAAAATTTGGCTCGTGTGAACGCACTATTAGGCAGTAGTCACTACGATATCCGTTTTCACATGGTCGAACCCGAGAAACATTTAATACTATTCCATTAGGGGTATTCAGACTCCGTCTCGTAGGAGCGTAGAATACGTGCAAATTGTTTTTGTAATCTACGAGTCTACGATTCCACGCTCGTACCTCTCGTAGATCGCGTAGAATTAATTTTTTATATGTTGCCAACCTTTGCAGTGAAAGCAAACCATTAATATTTTTGCAAAAAAGTGAAATAATTGTGAATAAAACAACTAACAATAGTACATAAAAATATTATAAAGTATTATAATACACAATTCCATTAAAAATTTCGAATTTCTGTGAAAAAAATGTCCGATAGTACTATTTTTCGGCCGCGAAGTTTCGATTAATATGAGAAAAAACAATGTAGTGGCAGCATTCTTTAATTTGTCATTCAATTATAATTTCTTAAATCCGAAACTTTAATAAATTCATTCATATTCACATAAAACATCATGCATTTTGGGAAATAAAATTATTTATGTCTAAATAATTATGTTATAGCGTGCGAAAAGGAGAAATATGAGCAACTAATAAAACGATTAAACAATGATGTCAGTATATAACGATACATTTTCTTTTGAATGAAAGGGATTTTTCAAACTATAGTTGGACCAAATTTTATATAAAATGAGAAAATTTGTGTGCGAGGTTCGCACATTTTAATTATAATTTTTATAATTATACTAACAACATTTTTTTTAATATATTTATGCATGAAAAATCATAAATTATTATAATATATCTCAAAAACGGGCAATCTATTCAAAAATATGCAACACCTCTCCAAATCACTTTACGCCGTCTGATCAGGTGTTCAGACATGTCGAGAGTACGAGACTTACGAGTACGAGCCTACGAGACTGAGTCTGAATACCCCTATTGTTAATGTACATTTGACACGTAAAGTTGGATAACAACATATACAAAATTTTAATATTTGTAATTGGAATAATTTTTTTGTTTTCTTTTATAATCTCAATTAAATTTTCTGATTCATCATCCATTTTCACAAATCAAATACCCGAATATAAATTGTTATGAAACAGCTGTCAGAGCCAAGCCAAGGAAAAAGTTCAAGTTAAGTCAACTTGAAAAAAAATCAAGTATTCAATAAAAAAATTTGGAACGCATTAAAGTCAAAAAAATTTAAAAAATAAACATTTCAAAGGGGATATTATTCCCGATTTTCAGACACCAGAACGGATCCTGTATTCCAGTTCGTTCTGTTCCTATTTTTTTTAATTTCAATATTTATTAGTTTTTGATTAAGTTTATTTATATATTTTCAATTTTTGTATTTAATGCTATCATTTTTAATAGTTTTTGATTTTCTGAGCGACCCTGTGGACTTCCAGGAACCAAAATTCGTTGCCAACTTTTCGTTGCTATCTTGACGCACGTAGTACATTTCAACTTTTGACAGCTCGTACTTCTTTACTATATGAGAAGCTTCATTTTGTTCAGCCAAGTGAGTCGGTGGTAGTAAGAAGTACGAGCTGTCAAGAGTTTAAATGTACTGAATTGATGGTGAGTGAACAAAATGAGTAGTTGCTGGTAGTAAGCAGCAGCCGCCCAAGTTGACTCAGCTGAACTCATGGCGAGTACTTTCGGGTATTTGATTTGTGAAAGTGGACAATAATACAGAAAAATTAATTGAGTTAATGAAAGAAGATGATATGAGAATTATGTACTTCCAATCATACCCATCAATTTAAATAATCTCAAATCGTATTTTAACCTCTTCCGAGTGATTTGAATAGGGGTCACACCGGTCACACCGACCGTGATAATGTGGTAATTATTACCCGATTACTGTCTTCAAGATTGAACACCTGATTAATTTCACGGCCGAAAAGTAGTACCTTTTCATAACAAAAAACTACAAAATATGAATTAAATTAAAGATATAAATAACTAAAAATATTATTATACACAATTATTTGCGGTTTTATTCACTATTTTTCCATTGTACGTTGGCAACACTTAGAAAGTGGTATTGTAGTGCGTTCACTTGAGCCAAATTTTCGGCTGAAAATCTGATTTTTAAAAAAGCCGTTCATACCACAAAATCGATTTTCATATGTCAGATTTTCGTTTGGCGGTATTTGTTACATGAGTCAAATTTTCGGCTGAAAATCTTTAAAAATGCCGTTCACACCACAAAATCTGGATTGTGTTGTGTTGGATTGAATATGACATCAGGATAGAGGATTTTTGTGAAATATAACTTTTTGGGTTGCAACCGAAATCTCTTGATTTTCGCTGAAAATAAGGCGAAATACAATCAAAGCTTTCTTGCTTGCTTCGCTTTGACGTTTAAATTGAATACACGTAATCTTATGGCGGCGAATTCAATGAAAGATTGCCTCGCATGCTTCGCTTCGCTTCATGTTTCGAGTTCGCAAATTTCGACTTTTCAGGCCTTGGCAGATAGAAAACAGCTGATCTTCACTCTTGTTCTTCTTCTAGAAACATTACAATTTTTCATCTTTATGTTTTTTTCTCTCACTTTCTTCTTTTAATATTTTATTGTTAATAATATATAAACAAAATACGCTGATCACGATGGTACATTCAGTTTTTTTCAAGAACATAGAAAAATCTTAAATATTGATGTTAAAAATTGGGTTAATTTGCCAAAAACTCGAATTTGACAGATAACGAATATTTTCATTTTTGAAGCACGCTTTCATTGTAACTCAAAAATTTTGCTTCAAGCGAAGTGAGACAAGCAAAGCATGCGAGGCTTTGATTGTATTCATCCCTAATCAGCCGAAAATCTGATTTTCAATTGACAGTTATATATGTACTAAGTTGACGGCTGCGACTGACTACAATTTTCAACTTGTCGTCATATGCATTTAAAATAATCATCTCCATAAGAACTAATGTAAAAATATTATGACGTTTGGAGCACAGATTACCAGATATGGAACTTCTGACATTTGAGGCTAAACGTAAAAAAAAAAGTGCAAATTTTATTCAATCTCTCATCCGAAACATTTTGAGGTGAATTATTTGTTAAAAAGTAGCATCGCTAAAAGTCAACTTTTGGTGAAATAAATCAGCTGTTTTTCATCTCAATTATATTTACCAAAGATCAAAAATTTGGGATTATTACAAAAATGTAATTTGTGATTATGTTGGTTTGGGAAACCCAAATTAATTGAAAATTGAATTATAGCTTTTGGGCATTGCCTAGATTGCGTATATTGCCTTAAAACTCTAATAAATAAGGGAGGGACGATTTACAAATCTTAAATTTTTTCACATTCTTTCTCAAGAAGAACAAGAGATGCAAATTCAGATAGCGGAGGTGAATTTTGGTGAAAAGTCCGCTGGCGCTTTTCGACGCTAAATGTAGGTTCCAAAAAAATCCGCTATATTTCGTGTTTTTCACACACACCATCAAACCATTTTAACAACAACATACAAGCGGTATTTCTAGTTCATATCTGGTAATCTATGGTTTGGAGTGAGTAAGCGATTTTTGGTTTTTTTAAATTGTATTTAACCTTCCCTGTTCAACTCTTAAATTGGAATTTTATTGTTTGAATTTTACATTAATTAACCAAAAAAAATACAAATAAATAACAAATATAATACATGTTACACATTATAAATTAGTGGATATAAATTAGTGAATAGTATGAGTCTGCTGCGGAATAAAAGAAAATGACGTGTTTTCATAAAAGTGGAGTGGCGTACTGTTTTATCAAAAGTGGAGTGAAACAATTCGATTGAAGTGACTTTGACAACCCTGGGGCAACAATTGTCTCAGTTGTTTTCCGACCGGTGTGGATGGATCGTGTTGTTAGTATTGCGTTAAATTGGGAGTGTCTGTTTTGCTTACTAAAGTTATTAATGTTTAAAGAATAGACAGATGATATGTTATAAAGTTGTATCACATCAACTATTGTGCAGATTATAATTGAGCCAAATGCATTAACCCCGAAATTATAATCTATTATGTTTAACGCTATATTTCTTATACATACAATACTCACGTCAGCAAATATTGAGAATGAAAATTAATGGTAGAAACTGCCGCAGTAGATGCCGATACACAACAGCCTCAGACGCTGTAGCCTCCAGACAAGTAGAGTCACAAAGCAAAAGGTGTGGACTCGAAACCAACGAATCGGAGAAATAAAGGGAGAGAGAAAGAGACAAGCAATACTGGAAACGTTTAACACACTAGGGGAAAATGGAATATATTGTACTGAAAATAAAGGCAAGATCAGAAGCAGAATAGAAAAAAATAACCCGACCATTGTAAAGCAAAACTGTGCTGTGGGATAGGAAGATCATAAAATGTCATGCTGAAGTGGTTTTTCCAGTTCTTAAATATTTCAATATGAACTGAATATTTTTTTTTTGGAAAAAAGGAGTGATATTGCTAAATAACTAAATTAATTTAAATTGAAATATATTCCTAAAGAATGTGCCTACTGTGAAAATATTTCATTAACATTTTGTATTTTTCCTTACATTTTTGAAGATGCTTCGAAATAAGTAAATTTTAATATACTAATTTATTCCGATTGGCTTATAGCAGCTATAGTCCTAATGTTATAAAATGCCCTTCGTGCAACGCGTTGTGAAACCCACATACCTTTCACGTCTGTTGCCTCTGCAATCAAATGGCACTTCTTCCGATTCCGGTTTGTCAATATCAAAAGGCAAATGCAAAAACAATAATTGTTTTAAAGAATGTTCGTCAATTGAAAGAAATGTTGAAGAGTTCAATGGCGTTGCGAGGAGAACGATAAAAAACGTCACCGACAGTGCCAGTACTCCACGGAAAAATCAGCAAACAGTTGCACTCATTCACCAGTCCACGTCGTGCCCAACTCCGAGTTCAGGACTTGAGAATGAAATAATCAAATCGAAGGATACATCCAATTTTCTGGATCGACCATTAAGTCAAAGTCAAACGGGCCACAGATTCGATTTTCCTAATGATAATGAATTCCCAATTAAAAACCATACACAACATGAGTTTTTCTCTGGTTCGGCTTCGTCATTGACACCTGGTTACGCTGACGATGATGAGTCCAAAATGTGTTTGAGACAACAATGTACATCGAATGGTCAACTACAAATAAAATCACCTGAAGTTCAAAGAATAGTTGCTGGATACGAGTTTGAATCCATCAGTAATATAACACTTAGCAATGCATTGCGTCAGTTGGCGTCGCTGGTTTTGATAGCTAGTGATATTTTTGATGAATTGCAGCAAGAGCTCAACAGTGTTGCAGAGAGAGCATGCGCAGCACAGAGAAAAATATCCGTTGTTGAAAAAAAAGTGTTTGAATACGATCCAAAGATGGTCACAGTTCGTAAGTTTTAATTATTTTAATACCAACAAATTATATTAGTTATTTTAAATTATGGTTTGCATTTTAGACAAGTATTACCTTGAATTATATACCCATTTTATCGGGTTATATTTGTTGACTTGCTTAGTGGTCCAATTTTGAGCTTTTTTTTATGTTAATTACCTTTAACTGTTGTAAATACCATTACACAGGATAGGGAAATGTCATCAAAATCTCTATATATATAATATATTTGTATTATATATAAAAGCTGAAGGAGGCCGTGACTCAGTGGCTAAGTGCGTAACCTCCGAGTCAGCGATGCCGCGGTTCGATCCCCGGTTCGCCAAAATCAATTTTTCTTTACGGCTTCCTCCTCTCGGCGAGCAATGGCAAACTTCCGAGAGTATTATTTGCCATGAAAAAAGCTCTCATCCCAGCCGTTGGATTCGGCATTAAACTGTAGGTCTCTTTCATTGGTGTAAAACATTACTAACGCACAACACTATTATTGGCTGTAAAGATTAATAACACTACTCAACAAACTGAAAACATTTTTTTGCTCCAAGCAACTCAATAACTTTTTCTAAAGGTTTTTGGCCCGCTGATTCCAAAAATCATAATTATTTGAAAATTTACGGAACCGTTTTTGAGATTTTCGCGGTTTTTGCATAAAGGTGGTCTTACATTAACAGCTCTAACTTATGATATTATCGACCGATTTTAATAATTCTGAAACAATTGTTGTAGAAAGTGTTTGTGCGCTTTTTTCTTTAATACACATAAAATTAATTGGACTTGTAACTTTGACGTTAGAAGCCAAAATGTAGTTTGCAAACCTAAAATTTTTGTGAAAAATTGTATGAAAATCTGTGTTTACATCTGTTTTCCAACCATTTCCAAAAATAAATTTTAGCTTTATACAATTTTTGTTGGCAGATAGGATATATAAGCGATCAGCAGCCAAAAACCTTTAGAAAAAGTTATTGAGTTGCTTGGAGCAAAATGGCTGTTGACTAGTGTAATTTGTATATAAAAAAGCTGCCAAGCCGTTTGTACGTTATTCATGAAATTTTGTTTAAATCCCGGTGGGTTGGGTTTTATTGGTTATTTTTGTTTTTGATTTTATGTGTGTTTATTTCTATTTTACAAAAATCTTCGATTACTTAATATTGAATTTTAGTAATATTATTTTATATTGATAATAAATAAGTACATTGATAATAAATAAGTACTAATGTAAATAATTCATAACTCATGTAAAAAAATTTCCAATTGGGAATATTTTCACGTAGTGAAGGACTTAAGGCCGATATACCGATGTACACTTTGGAAACGAGAATGAGATTTAGAAAAAAATTCGTTAAGATTCTTCTTGACTTCGGAAATACTTCGAAGTTCCGGTTCTCTCTGTGTTTTTCGAACGTTTTTTAGTATTGTCATATTGTGTGTGTGTTTTTTTTTTATTTTGCAAATAAATTCCTTGATTTTTTGGTTCAATGATAAATATAAATAAAAAAATAAAATAAATAATAAAAATAAAAACAAACTGTTACATTTTCAACAATGGAAGACAAGTTTTATGAAAAATTAATTAAAAATATGCAATTGCATCATTTATTGAATGACAAGTCGCACAATTTCTAAATCTTTTTCCTTCATGTAAAGGAAGTGGTGAAGAAACCTTTTTCATCCCGATCTCTATTGATTGGTCAAACTGCTGAACTGACAATCGCTTTAGCACATGGGACTATGGGTGTACTTGGGGAATTGAGAAAATTTGAGAATACATTCGAATAGAATACACGAGTCCAAATGTTTCCAAAACAGAATTGTGTTCTTTTAAACAATTTTCGGCCGAAAATAATGAGAAATTTGCATAATTAAAAAACATCTACTATTTCTGAAAGGAAGCCGTATGAAACTATATAAATAATTTCTTTAAATATATATAATTTGTTTTTTCAGTTTCACTTGTATAATCATAAGGCCGATACATTCTTAACACTAGAAAGACTGAATTTGTATATACCTATGTATGTTGTTCAGAAGCAGTCAAAATTACCGCACTGTGAAAGAATAACTAATATGTAAAGGAATTTGTTTAAAATCAATTTTTAATATTATTTACACTTCATTTGACATTATAATATAATATTCTGGTTGTCGTAGACGACTCGAAAAACTAATAACGAGGATAGAAAACGACGTTTCGGTATTCTGGTTGTCGTCTTTGCTAAGTGACGATAGTTAGGTGACGACTGACAGTATTCTATATGAAGCTACGACGACGACTCGGATATTGTCGTTTTCTGTCGTCGACGTTTTTACTGACGACTCATATGGAAATAACGTCATTTTGAAGGTATTTTTGCAAAATTGGACACGAGGATAAATAAAAACGCGATAAGAACAACGTCGAAATTCTGAAAACGGAAACGGGGGGAAGAATGATGTATGGATGGCATATTTAAGAAGATCTTTGAAGGAGATTAGCCATGAACTTCATGAACCTATGGGACCATGAACTACATCCGAACACGACCTTCCTTCCGACCTTTCTATATGGGGTTAAAAGAAACAACTTCAAATTGGAAATAAATTAAATTTACAGTGCTAGTTCTCTAAAAATTCAAAATTCATCTGTCTCGTCTTTGAAATAGAATACGAGATAACTGAGGAGACGACGACGAGAGAAAAGCGACGACGACGCCAACGAGAATAAGGGCAATCGGCAATCGACAAAAATAATGAAAACTGTTATTTCAATATCGAGACGAACTGATCATATAAGAAATATACTAAATTAAATAAGTTTCATTTTTCGATGCGCAGTGAGAAATTATTTCTACAGCTTAAAATTTTTTTGGAGCGCAATTTTTTACTATTTTTGTACTGTTTTCTGAACTTCATGTTTTTTCTGTTTACAAATTCATGAATTTATGTTATTTTGAAGCGAGTGAAGTCGAAAAATTATGAAGTGTATGTATCTCCGGCTGATATTTTATTTTCTCACCTCAATTTTTTTCATATTCTGATTGGTTGATTTTGAAAAATAAAATTCAGTATTTCCGCAGCGCAGTTGCGATGAACAACAAAACGTAGGAATATACATTAAATTTATTTAATTTTTTTGTCTGATCAGAGAACGCTCAATTTTATTTTAATTTTCGACCAATCAAAATGAAGAACATTCTCTAATTTTTATACCCTACACCCTGTGGGTAAGGGTATATTCATTTTGTCCTTCCGTTTGTAACGCATTAAAGGAGAGGTCGTAGGTATGGAAAAGTATATATATTCTTGATCAGCGTCACCTCCTGAATCGATTTAGCTATGTCCGTCTGTCTGTCTGTCTGTCTGTCCGTCTGTCTGTCTGTCTGTGTGTCTGTGTGTCTGTCTGTGGAAATAGATTTTGTGAAGAAACGGTAAGAGATACTGACTTGAAATTTTGGATTTAGTATTTCTATATTAATAAGCTACTTGTATGTAAAAATGGACGTAATCGGTCAACGGACACGCCCACCTCCCATATAAAGCAAAAGGTTTATATGGGATATCTGGTGAACTATGGTATATATCGAGATGAAATTTTGTGTGTGATCATGTTCCACTGATACGAGTTTAAAAGACAAAAATGGAAAACATCGCCCATCGGACACGCCCACCTCCCATATAAAGCAAAAGGTTTATATGGGATATCTGGTGAACTATGGTATATATCGAGATGAAATTTTGTGTGTAATCATGTTCCACTGATACGAGTTTAAAAGGCAAAAATGGAAAACATCGCCCATCGGACACGCCCACCTCCCATATAAAGCAAAAGGTTTATATGGGATATCTGGTGAACTATGGTATATATCGAGATAAAGTTTTGTGTGTGGTCATGTTCCACTCATACGAGTTTACAAGTCAAAAATGGATAACATCGCCCTCCCATATAACGCAAAAGTTGAATATGGTATATATGATAAACTATGGTATATATAGAGATGAATTTTTGCGTCTGATCATGTACCACCGATACCAGTTTACATACTAAAAATTGACAAGCTACAGCTCAAAAGCTACAGCTCAATGTTGGATATGGTAAACCATATAGACAGTTATTAGATTAAATATTGCTACTAAGAGTTCCCAAGAATCAAATGGAAAATATCTCTTATAGGACACGAGCACCTTCCATACAAAATCGTAGATCTACAAGAAATCCAACTACTTTATGGATGTTATTAGCTGATGAAAGGTGGGAGTGAATCCAAGAAGAAAGAGACCACATCCAACTGAACCTCAATGGACGCCCATAAAAATTGATTATATCTTTTCAATATAAACGTAATGAGCAGGTGACGATTGAGAGAATACAATCCCTGCTGATGGGATCACAATCCACAAAAGTCAGGGAGCTACATATTTCCAAATGGCTGTTCATCTTCAAAGTGGAATCAATCACGCGGCACTATATGTTGCTTATAGTAGCGCAGCAAGTACTTCTGGACTTTATATTGTTGAAAATTTCTACCCTCCCAAGTCTGTTGTTGAATCAGATTTTGTCTGCATTGAAATGAACATCTAAAATAGGAAAAGCAACTAAAGGCACATTATGATTTTATGGCACACAAAAAATCATCGATTCAATTATTCTTCCATAAATTGCTGAGCTTTTATTCGCACTTTCAAGATATTAGCAATGGCACAATGCTGCAAACACCAGAACTACTTCGTTTTGTAGAAACATGGGCCCCTATAAGATTCCTAACTTCACTCTTATTCATAGATTAGACAATCGACACAAAAAGGGTATAATCGTGTTTGGAATACGAAAATAGCTTCAAATATATAATTTCTCTTTGAAAGAGGCCACAGTTGTGAAAATCGCACAATGGAGTTAATAGCATTGAAGTGTAATGATGCATTTTCACTAATTATTGATAGAAATTCACTCTTTTTCCTTTAATAAACGTTGTATGCAGGGTGTAGGGTATGTAAACTTCGGCCTGGCCGAAGTTAACAGATTTTGCCTGGGTGGACCAGGCAAACCGGGGGAGCGAAGCGACCCCGGTGCGCTAGTTTTCATTACTCTCAAACCTGCGTGAAAATGTTCTTCTGTTTTGGAACAGGCTATAAGAGTCATTTGATTATTTGAAATTTCCGAAGAAGTCAAAAGAACTGCTTTTGGGCAATAACAAATACATATGTATATACCAGAAATGAAGGAGAGGCAAGTTAAATACTAATTTCATAAATGCATTTATATGTTGTGAAAAAGTCACAACGTTTTAAAAAATGTGATATATAAAAAGTTATATACATACATTTTTTTCTAATTGAAATTAAAAAGCAGTAAAATTACTTCCTTAGGCAATCTAGTGTTAAATGTTCTGTTGTAATTACCGTTGGTAAAATTTCATTCAATGTAAATAATTAAATATACAGGTATGTTACCATTTTCAATTTAGATCGACATTCAATACGAAATCGATGTTCCAATTTTCGATTTGTCGTTTTCAACTCCGGTTCTGTATGTTCGAATCGAATTGAGACGAAATTGGTTGGTTCCCAATTCCGATTCTATAGAATTTTTATAGAATTCAAACCGCTGACAAAATGAATGAATCGAATTTGATTTCGATATGAATTTGGATTCAAATTTAATGAAACGTAAACCTATAACAGCGAATTACGTTTCATTTCAGCATTAGAAAATTGTCTACTGCTTTAGATCTTCTTGTTTGAAAGCCGTGGACATGCGATGTAAGTGTTTGTTTTGGCCTCAAATCGTAATGAAGTTTTATGAAATATATTTGTCAAAAATAAATTGTTGAACTATTCAATTTAGAAGTTTTAAAATGTCTTGCATCTATCTCGTCTTGGAGAAATTCATGTTTTTAATTTGTTTGTTATTTCATTTATTGCCCACAACAATTTTATAAAATTTTAATTAATTTATTGAAACGTCAATATTTCATTATCAGTTTGACTTTTGGAAGTGGATTCGAATTCACATTGAATTCGTTCGAAACTTTTTCCAATCAACTTTAAAATTAAAAAGAAAAAAAAATTCGTTGAAATTGAGAACACGCCTTTTGAAATTGGGAACATGCCTGATAATGTTTTGTAACAGTGACAGTGATAGTGTAAATAAATTAATAAAAAAAAAACAATAAACAAACAATTTGGATTTTTTGTGAAGAATATTAGAATAATTAATTTCACTCAAAATTAAAATAATTGAAGAAGAGTGAAAATTATATCAAATATTTTTCTGTATACATACATATGAATATTTCAAAAAGTTTGGAACATTAATCCCCCATCGCAGAGATGAAAACTACAACATACAGACCCGAAAACAAATATGATTACAGATGCGATTGCAATCCAGCTGTTGCTTGTATATTTACTGGAAGTGGTTTTATTTGTTCCCTTCGGAATATTGAAGTTAAAAATATCCTTATATAAATATAGATACAACTTATACATGGCATTGTGCACATCGGAAGCACTTCTTGTTTGACATGTTTTTGATAATCCAACTTTATGTTTAGTTTAATGGTTAGTGAGTTTGTCTGTTATCTATTTTTTTATTTAATCGATTATTAATAAGGCAAGGAATTGCTTTTCTTATATAAATAACTAACATATTCATAAGGAATGAATTATATGTACTCTGATGTATGCACCGAATGAAGGGATAGCCTTTTGGGTTTGTTGGGGGTATAAATCCGCTCATAAATGAAAGAAAATTTAAAACAACATGTTACTAAAAAAAAATTAAAATGTATAAAATTTAAGAATCCGATCATTGTTATGTTTTTTATCACTGTCAGCAAACTTTTAACTTAAAATAATTTCAAAATAAATAGTTCAAAAAAAAAGTTTAAACCTACAATTTGTATAATATCATCAAAGTCCAAGGTGAAAATGTGCCGAAGAAGAAAGAAACACATTGTAAACACAATATGAAGTATATTTCGAAAGGGAAAAGTTTTTTACATCGTCCACTTTATTTACATTACTGTGTAGAAGAGGAATGGAAAACAAAAGAGGGAAACTAGTATACATCAGTTGGAGTTCGGTACTGACATATAAATACATATGTACGTATGTATAGTAAGAAAAATTGTTAACGCTTGTATAGTGTTAATTTTCTATATTTTTATTTTATAGAGATATGAAAATGAAGTTAAAGAAATGTACACTCATGGTCAATAAAATAAGTACACCCCTATGAAAGTTACTTGATTGTAATAATTTTAGAATCTAATTTATATTCAAGTAGTTTTATAATTATAATATTTCACAACTTTAGACCATTTGAAGATAGTACGGATTGTCAATCCTTCATTTCAGAAATTGATTTCTCTAAAAAGTGTCTGATTTGGTTGTCACAAAAATAAATTCACTTGCTATTTTTCAAAGTTTAAAGCTTTTTACCCCATAAATAATTATGGTTTCTTTGAAAGTACTATTTTCCGTAGAAAATAAAGAACTTTTAGTATCATATAAAGGATTGGTCGTCTGACTAAAACAACATGTTTAAATGAGTGGTAGATCGAAAAGGACATCCTTTGCAACAAAAAATTACCTCATTTTGCCCGTTCTATGAACATCCTAGTATCCTTCAGGGTCAAAACTACCTTCAGGGTTTGAAACTATTCGTTCGTTACATTTTTCTATTGCTCTTTTCGACTTGCATCCTCTAAAATCACTTAAAATTGCACACACAATATTTTTATAAAAATTATATACAGTAGCGAGCATAAAAAATGCAACGATTCTATAATGTCTAGTTAATCAGTCATATCTTAAACAATTGTTGACTAAACCCTCTCAAATTTTGCCAGTATAATTAGATACCCCTCACCCTTGTTGTCTAGCAATTTTGCTGCATTTTCACTAGTCTAAGTCTGCGTATAAAAAATATGTGGAAATGTCACAAAAATTTCGCGAGCAAAAAAAAATGCAACTCCATTTAAATTTATTATTTTCGTGTCTGTGGTAATAAATACTAAATCAAACTTCATATTTTGCCAAAAAATATCGTTTTCTATTATTTCGCACTGTCTTAAAGGCATGCAACCAACTAAATTTTTCACTTGTTCCATAGATATCAGTCTCCATTCTGTATCCATGATTTTTGGCAAATCCTTCAAAATTTATAGAATCTTTCATCATAATTTCACAATCTATAAGTTCCCATATGTTTTTCATGTCGTGAAGATCGTGAATCTTGGTTATTAACTTCAAAACTTCCACAGTATTGTCACTCATAACACCATTATCATATTAAAAATTACTGTCAGCTTCCAATTTTTCTTAAAGATGGACAGCATATTTTTATCGAGAATTCGAAAATACATATTAGTAAACATTTTTACAAACAATTTGGAAAGTTAATCCACTTTTACAAAAAAGTATGCATCTACCAACAAAAGTAATAAGGAAAAAAAAACCCGGGTTTTTTTGGTTTTATTGGGTTTATATTTGTCATGTTTTTCTACTTATTTGCACAAAAGTGTAAATTGATTAAAAGTAATATTAATTTTGTTAATATTTTACATTAAAAAAAATATATGTACTAATGTAAATTATAAAATTATTCATAAATCAGTAAAATACAAATACAAAACTCCAATCAGGTATGTTTCCAAGTAGGAGCCTACATATTTTCAAAACACGTGCATTTTTTTAAACAAAATTTACTTTCAGATTAACAGTTTACTTTTATCAGATATTATTAAGTGAGATAAATATTTTCGAAGCAAAGTCAATGTCAAGAATCAATCATTTCATTCATTATGACAAAAATGCAAAATTTTCTTACTAGACAGAAGTCACGTGCACGCTATGAAAAAACCATTTAGGCTGAAATTTTTAGATATTTTCTAAATAATTACTCTTTTAGTGAACCTATTTCGACCAAGAAAATTATATCCAATAATCTCAAAAATGTAATGAGATATAAACTAAAATTTTTGTTTTTATGAACTAAAAACAAAAAACCCAATAAAACCCAACAAATTTTGGTTTAATAAATTTAACAGCACTACCTTATTTTGCAAAAATCGTGAAAGTTGACAATTGACATTATGACAAAAATGCAAAATTTTCTTACTAGACAGAAGTCACGTGCACGCTATGAAAAAACCATTTAGGCTGAAATTTTTAGATATTTTCTAAATAATTACTCTTTTAGTGAACCTATTTCGACCAAGAAAATTATATCCAATAATCTCAAAAATGTAATGAGATATAAACTAAAATTTTTGTTTTTATGAACTAAAAACAAAAAACCCAATAAAACCCAACAAATTTTGGTTTAATAAATTTAACAGCACTACCTTATTTTGCAAAAATCGTGAAAGTTGCACAAATTTTCTTTGAAATTTTGTATAAGTTAATTACTTCAAAATATTATTAGATTTATATAAAATCCAGATAGAATGGTTCAAAAAGGCTGAACTAATTGTACGTTACCACGAATTTCTCATCATCAGTTTGAAATAAATCAGCTGACTTTAACATTTATTCCCTAGTATCGAAACTTTCTCGTGTTATTATTCTAGATTTAATAACAAATTTTGTTTTGTTAAGAGAGAAGTATGCATGTTTGATTTTAAAATTTTTACTAATTTTATATATTGAAATTTTAATTAAACTAACATGGTATTACTGCAGTATTGTTTATGGGGTTACATTATTTTTGGCATATGCCAGTCGCATACAATCACGTGACGATGTCAAAAAACACAAAAATATTTTAGATGTGAGGAAAATAAATAAGGGAGAAAATGCAGGAAGCCATATTTTAACGCTTTTAGGCATATTCAATTTTATAAGTATAGTTGTAGTTTTACCAAGGTATTAAATGTAAGTTAACTATTATATTACAATGCGAACATGGTGAAAAAACATGGCGAAGAACTCCATGGAATACAAAATGGGGTAGCATTTTTGCTTGTTGGCAAAAAATTTGGTCTAAACAACAACAAAATACATTTACGGCAAATTTAATACCAATGAATCAAATTACAATTACAATTTATTGGCCTTTACAGCCCCACTAGCTTTGACCGAGCTACTCTCAATCAGATATATCTCTGCTCGCAATCATTGGTCTTGTGCGTTGGTAATGTTTTACACCAATCAAAGAGACCGTCAGTTTAATGCTGATTGATGAACAGAATGAGACGCTTGTAGTAAAGAAGTACGAGCTGTCAAAAGTTGAAATGTACTGAATTGATGGAGAATGAACAGAATGAGTAGTACTCTGTTGCTGGCAGTAAATGAAGACGCGCAAGTTGACTCAACCTGAACTTTTTCCTTACTTCTTGGCTCTGACAGCTGTTTTATGACAATTTATATTCGGGTATTTGATTTGTAAAAATGGATGATAAATCAGAAAATTTAATTGAGGTAATAAAAGAAAACAAAAAAATAATTTCAATCACAAATATTAAAATTTTTTGTATGTTGTTATTCAAGTTTACGTGTCAAATGTACATTTACAATGGAACAGTATTAAATGTTTCTCTGTAATCGGTACCGTACAATGTTGTGAATAATATTATTAAATTCAAAAGCATATCAATATCTGAACCAGTTATCTCTACTTTATTGCGAATTTTAAATATTAGGTTCGTATTTCGTTATTTTGTTAATAGAACTAATACATATCAAATACCATAAGTATTAGAATAACGCGTATTAGAAAGTACGAGCTGTCAAAAGTTGAAATGTACTGAATTGATGCAGAGTGAACAGAATGAGTAGTACTCTGCAAAGATAAATGTTATATGGTATGTGTCAAAATCCAACAATTCACGGCAAGCAGAACCCATATTCACCCCAAGTAGACCCCATACTCACCTCAAGTCGATAACTGTTATTTTTGTTTTGTCTCTTGTTCATGAATTTGACATATTTTTAATATAACTCTTTATTGGACTATATTTCCTTATTTATCCAAGAGAACATTTTTGCTATAATTTTTAGACTTTAACTTCAGCCTAATAAGGTATTTTAGCAGAAAAAATCCAATTTGAAAGTTTACATCTTTAGAGAAATTTCATTTCTGAAACTGAAATAATTTAGTTAAAACAGCTGTGAGTTTTTTCACCACACATTGTTTCTGTGATGCCACAGCGAAGAAATTGGATTTTCCTATCCTTGAATTCTGATTTATTATGGGCATTTTTTATAAGAAAACATGTGAGAAAAACCAAATGTATAGTTAGGTTTATTGAATTTAATATTCATGTATGTATCCTATACTCAATGTTTATACATTTTTGGAAAAATTCGTTTGATTATTAATCGTTTTTACGATATTGAATTGATAAATCAATATATAAATTTTAATGCTAGAATTCTAATGTTAACATTATAATCTGAAATATCTATAATTTTACATGTATTGCATAAATTGCATAGAAAAAAAATCTTTCGAAGATCTTAGTTTAGCTCTTTCGAGGATCTTATTTAAGATCTTCGAAAGATCATATTTTGCTGTTCTGAAGTTATCTACGATCTAGCAGCGCGATCTAGCAGCGCGACGGCTTCTCGGGTTTGAGAAGAGACCCGAACCAGAGAGCAGGGTGAGACCGGTAGTAAAATGTTCAAGAATTTTTGAAAATATTCAATAATTTTTTAAATATAAAGAATTGTGACGATTACACCATTTCAATCAAACACAGGTCATGTTATAAAAATGTATGAAATTGTCTAATCGTCACAATTTTTTATATATATAATATTCTTACATTTTTTACTACCTCTTTCATTTTTCAAACCCGAGAAGCCGTCGGGATCTAGCAGGTAGAGAACTTCAGAACAGCAAAAATCTTAAATAAGATCCTCGAAAGAGCTAAGAAAGATCCTATTTTGCTGTTCTGAAGTTCCCGCTGAGAACTTCGCGATTTTAGCTCGGATCGTTTCGACCCCTGGAAGAGACCATCTGTTGGAAGATATCACAGAAGCAAGGACATATACGAAAGCAAGGAAAGAAGAGGGATGAAGTGAAGGCGGATGTTCTAAACTTTCAAATATGGTTTCTCGTTGTTTAGGAAAAACTTAAAATTAAATAAATATCTTTCTTAAAACAATCAAAAAAAAGTGGGCGATATTTAAAAAAATGTTTCACTTCATTCTTCTATTTTTTTATATTATTTTAATTACTATTATTATTTTTATTATTTTTTGATTATTCAACTGTTTTGTTATCGAATGAATGTTCATGTTTTTAAATATGGTTTTAATCAATTGTTACCTTTGCATTTGCAGCTGAAAGCGACCTGTTATTATTTTCACAACGTAAATCTCATTACGAGAGCAACAAGTTTATTCGCAAGGAACTTTTTACTGTTGATACACGTCCATATAGTGTCAAGGCACTCTACGCAGATGCAGGAAGAGTTTGCTCGGCAACAACAGAAATTACTGCTAATATTACTACACGCGAAACCAACACTGATGGTGCCTTGGACACGTCTGGCACTGCAGAGGTTCCCAGTAAAGATGAGCTGGTTTGTACACCCGTGTTTGGTAAAGCGAATCGAATAATGAGAACTAGAATTGACACTGATATAGAAATAAGATTGGTAAGTTCATTAAAAAGTACGGTGTCTTCGAATGATAACTTTCAGAAAAGAATTAAGCGTAAGCGTAAGATAAATATAGAAGAATTTTGTGTAACCGTAAAGTAAAGAAGTAACAAACTACCAATAACCATAATAAACTATACGGTTTGATTTCATACACGCTTTTTGCATATTTCTTATTCACATCTTTAATTAATTTAATATTTTATTATTCTACAAAGCCCGCAGCTCTAGAAGATCTTCGTAAATGGACTTCAAACGAGGCATTGGGTGATATTACCGTCACCCCAGATTGCATGCACCACGTTGACACATCATTAAGCTCTTGTGTTATTATAAGTGATAATGGCCTTCCTTCGCCAACTCTATCTCCGTCCCTAATATCAGCCGATGCTGTTGATGCTCTTTATTCCATTAATCTTAGTAATGTCAACGATAACACTGAAATTCCTAATGATATAAACAAAGATGTGCCTTTAAATCATCGATTGCCTTCACCAGAGGAACAGTGTAAAATTATAGCTTTAAGGTGAGTAAAATAAAAAATTAATAATATTATACTGGAGCGAATGCAAATCCTCGCATACACATTAGACTGGCACTTTTGTTCCGATACACCCTCCTGGATTAAAAAATAAAGAACCAGGTAATACTTTTGACCCCTCTAGGAGTCACACCGGGACAGTTGTAGCGATTGCTGAATTGTTTGAAGATGTGCATTCGTAATGGGCACCTCCATATAGGGTGGAGATAGGAATAAGTATATTCACGAGGAAAAGTTAATGGGACCGGTCAGACAATCCTCTACTCAACGGACTATTCCTGGTTAGTTGTGAGCTGATTTAACGGCGAATCTCCAAAAAGTTTAACCATTAACAGGGCAGGGATAAAAATTATTCTAATGAAAAATTATTCTAATTTCTCGATTACTAACCTATCGACATCAAATCCGAGGAACGGGTTTCGGGTCACTTTGATAAGCCTTTCGATAAACATGCCTGAATCAATTCTAGATATCCTGCCGAAGTTATTTCCGTGGACACTTCTGGAAAACGATTTGAACGCATGTGCCTTGCTAGAAAATCAACGACGGGATATGTTATGAACATCGCTGATTCGAACAACTTGAATGACAACATACAGACAGTGAGTCGCAGATCACGATCACGTAAATCGCGCGGCAAACGGCGCAACACAATTGCAGGAATCGGCCAGAAGGAAATACACGATGCTGCTAATAGGTACGTAAATCTGTTATATTTGTATATACCTTTATAAATTGTCCGAATAAGAGTACACAATGTATATTAATGTACAAAATTAATTCGAATCACTAAGAAACAAATACACAAATTTTCATATGCATTTTATGTATCTATGTAGTATATGTCACAAATGCATAAAATATACATTATATATTTAATTTAGATATACATGAAATTAAAGAAATTATTGTGATTTTAATGTTTTGTTTGCAACTTATGTGTTACATTTGATGAGGTTTACATTTTCAGGTAAATGTTTGATTAAAACTTCAGACTATTTAATGTAACAGGTATTTTTTCTATAACTTTAATGGGGTGATGTAATCATAAATAATTTAATCAGGGTTAGTAAAGAAGTTTTCTAATAGTTCTCTGATTTTGTATACCCATCGTTATTTTGTTCATACGTTTTTCGGCACATGAGCGATATTTTATGAACTTTCAATTCAATTTAAAATAGAAACAAGACACACATTTCACTGGAAGACCAAGAAAAGGCGCAAAATTTACAAAATTTTGAAGCGTCTGCATTTATTGCATGTAATGTTTGTTACTTTTTGTTGAGTCTAAAAATGCAAATGCTTGCTGATGTACTGAAATAACGCATACTAAAATATTGTAGGCTATTTGAGTATTTAATCCTCCCTTTTTTCCCAAGTTTTCGTCGTTGTCGGATGTATACGATTTTTTTCAAAGAAAACATCCTCGTACATTACTAACTAGTTATGGAAATAATGTAGTGGGGCATCGAGACGAACGAAAATATATTCGTAAAAGGCAAAGTTGTATTAGTATGAACAAAAATTAAAATGGAAGTGTAGCTTACGATCCAGCGGAGGTGCTGATTCCCGACTCAGTCAACATAAAATTTTCTTTAAGGCCTCCTCCTCTCGGCGAGCAATAGAAATCTTCCGAGAGTATTACCTGCCATAAAAAAGGTCTCACCTCAACCGTTCGGATTCGACATTAAACTATAGGTCTCTTTCGTTGGTGTAAAACATTACAAATGTACAACCAATAATTGCGAGTAGTTCGGTCAAAGCTTAGTAGGGCTATAAAGGACAAAAATTTGTATTTTGTATAGTCTCCATCCAAATTACACCGACCAAGTCAATTTTATTTTCAACAGGGTAACTAAATCTTAAAGCTTATAAACAGCCCAAATCACCCTCCGCCGCAACAAGATATTTGCGTTTCTGAGAGTGAAGCATACAAGTATACATAGAGCACAGATATGATGATAGAGTACAGAGCTCCCGGAATCACTTCAATTGATATGTTTAACTTCTCTTTCGACTGAAATACACGTCACTCCACTTATTTCGAAAGCACTTCACTTTGTAGTGAATGAAATTGCCAATATAACAGGACAGATTTCGATACCTGATTAACTTTTTTTTTTGGCTCATCGAAATTTTTATATAAGTTATAATTGTAAGGACATTGATCATACGAACAAAGTTGGAGAAACAGCCTGTTGTATAATATGTATAATTTCGGTTATTCTCATATACTCTTGCTAAATCTGGAGTTTTCATCTTTATAAGTAAAAAAGTTTGAAATTTTAAAAATTCTTATGTTGACCTAATCATCATAATAAATTAAAATCACAATAATTTAAAATCTTTCGCATATTAATATCTTCAAAATACATACATATACTAATAAATTTTAAAAAGTTCATTTACTCCCACTTCATTATTCATTATATTGCTAAAAAATAAATATATTTTCTTTATTCCCATTTCTCCTGCAACCACAAAATATGTTTGTTGTATTGTAGTGACTCCAATACAAACATCATCGAGATAAAAAATACGTTGACAGACGTAGATTTAGAGGGTGCGGATAAATCAAAGAAATTCAGCCGCAGCAGGTCCAGCGATCTCTTAAAAAAAGAATCTGTTGCCTTGCTCTATGACAAAGGGAAGAATACTTTAACCCGCCTTAATTCCTTAAAACAATGGGGTCGCAATCGTTTTAAATTCATGCATCGCAATGAAGCTACGTTAATGGCAAATGAAAAGAGCGATAGCTCTCAAAGCACCCTAATGGACAATTCTGAAACTGGAAAGGCCTCTCTCAACACAAGTCATTTGCCCATATCGTCATCAAATACTGCTAATGTACGCGATGATTGTCGAGTTCATAAACTTATCCGTCAGCAGAGCGAAGGTCGGTTTTTGCATGAACGAAAACCTTCATATTCCTCCTCGGAGAAAAGTGTAAGCATAAGCAGTTGTGGGCAATTAAGAGGTAAATTGGTCTTGACTGCTAGTGGAAATGTAAAGTTGCGCGATACCTCGTCGTTGAACCGGCAACGACGTAACGGTATGACAGGCAATTGCCTGGGGGGAAAGGAAGATCAACCGCACTCGTCTAGTGGAAATTGGAGTGCGAGTTCCGAGTCAGGACGTGCATCGATAGGCAGCGAAATAACAATTCAACCTAAATCCAGCATATCGACCACCTCGTTAAATGCCTCATGTCTTCATCCAGGCAGTGGCCCTCCTTCGTCCATGCTGAGTCGTCGGCGGTTTCTTAACACGTCTGCTACAAGCAGTGTAACAAGTGAGGGCACCGCAACACCTGATCTGCAAATAGGCGACGCTTACAGCAATCACCTCGATGATGAGACTAGTTCGGCTTACTCGTGCGATACTGAAGGCTATTACACCTCGTTCCATATGGATAGTGGATTGCGAACCCTGAAAGAAGAAGAGCCATTACTTCAAAACACCCAGAGTTTGCCAATAAATAATTTCGCCTTAACTTGTCAATCTAATCAAACTGTGTTGAGCGCTGATAATGAGTACGAGATATTTGGAAGAGGTTCTACTTCTACAACAACCAGTTCGGCAGGCACGGTTTGCACTGCGTTAATGGTCAATGAGCACAATAGCTTGAATTCCATTGGTCCTGATGTTGCTGAACGTATCAGCTCCTTGGGCAAACTCAACCGTAGTAATCATAGCAACAGCACCAGCACTAGCACTTTAGAGCGAAGTTATTCGAGTAGTACTATTGGAAGTACTCTGGAACGAACCGGAACTATTAAGCGAAACGTTAACAGTGGTCTAAAGTTGTCTAAAGAAGTAGGGGAAAATAACGACGTTAACAAGAATTTGCCATCAACTGGTACACCTGAATTTCAAGAAGCAGAGTTAAATTTTCAACATCATATTCGCAAAAATTCCACTTCTGCAATATCTGCAATGTCGAATGTAGTGGCAGAGGTGGAATTTTCGGAAAGCTCTGATTTGGAAGGTGTAGAACGAATAGAACGTCTCAAGCAAAAGACTGCTATTCATGCCAACAGAATTCCTTCCATGTGCATCATCACACCCAACACGAGTGACGACGAGAACCAGACAAACGATAACGGTAATGTGTTCGATACAAATGAAACACGTATAAGTTTAACGACTATAGAAGACGGCGAACGCGGATTACAGTTGAAAATAAACGAAGTCACTGACCACTGCACAGTCGAGCCAACATCTTCCAATCACAAATTTTCTTTTTGTTCGGCTAGTCCACATGCGGTCCAAAACCTAAATGATCACAATCTAAATTTGTTGAAATTAAACAATCGCTCTGTTAATGTCACGAACGAATTTCAAGATGTGTCGCCAAATACGTCGCCTAGTCGAGGGTTGCAAATGTCGTGCATTGTGGACCGGGACGAGTTGTACGACACAGCCGGCGAATACGTTACTATTTCTGACATCAGCAACAACAACCAGTACAATAAGCTGCAGCAAACGAAAACTGCCAATTTTGGGAATCTTGGAATATATTATTCCAATGATGTAGTTCGATGCAAGCAAAGTAACGTAAAAGCTCCGGGGGATTCACCAGGTAGTAACGACACATTGACTACGAAAGCAACAACGGAGTACATATCTTTTAACGAATTTCCACACCACCTGCGTAGATGTGATGTCAAAAAGAATTCCGCAGTTAATGAACAATTCTGTACATACGATGAACCATCCAAAATTGCAACTCTGCATCGATCCAGTGTATGCGCACACTCCGAAACGAGCTCGAATGTGGCCATGTATGAGGAAATTACTGAGCAACCGGAGAGGATACTTGTATCGCCCAGCACACATCGGAAGGGTGCGCCAGTTCAAATCAATGCACAGGGCAAAGTCATTTACGATTCCGATAGTCTAAAAAGACGCAAGGGCGCGCACACTACATTCACGCCTGGTCCGTTTGTAAAAGAAATCAAGAGTACAGAATTTAATACCACAAAATCAAGAAATGATAACAGCGAATATGCATCAAAATTGCCTTTCCCAAATATTGGTGCTGTAGGTACACGGAAAATTGCCAATGTTCGTCCAATTGTCTCCACTTCAATATCACGGCGACCGACGCATAACACTACGACAATGATGTCGCCTGGGCATTACCAAAGTGCAACCATCATTACAACCTATGCCGATGCTAAAAATCAGCAAGCCAACGCAATTCCGAAACCTAGCCTCATTGAGAAAACTGCCGGTACCACGTACGATGCTCCATCCATCGCAGGGTCATCAGCGAATTCTAGTGACACCAATATCTCGTTGCCATCTTCAATAAAGGATGAAGGTAAGCAGCTACGCGTAGACCTCAAATTTAATTCTAATGATAGTTCTGATTTAAAACATGATTCCAATACAAAAACTAAAATATATGAAAACAATAATGATTTAAGCAGCTCGCATAGCTCATTAGAAAATAACAACTCCGAGTTTAACATATCCACTAGCGATGTACATAATGTTAAATCAAATAATATGATGTTTACTGGGAATCCCGCAACCGTGGTTGATGAAAATCAACAAATACATGTTCTCTTCAATTCGAATTGTACATCATTGCAGCAGTCTTCACCATTGTCAATGAGGTGTGGGCAATTAATTAGTAAACAAAAATGTATTCGAGAATCCTCGCATTTTCTTCCGAACCGATTTATTAATGAAAATATATCGAGTTCAAAAACTATCGATTCAGACGGGTATAAAGATCTTGAAATTCAGAATCCCACTCTTAAGCGTAACAACAGTTACAGACTCGCCAATGAAGATTTGAAATTTGAAACTAACAAAGATAATCATCGTTTGACTGGATCATTAGGGGATCATTTACAAGTACATGAGACCGAATTAATTATTAAAAATGACTTGAATTCAAAAAAAGCTGTTTTCAACCAGGATACAACCAATTGTGCAGCTATGAACTCCACAGGCCAAGGCACGCTAGCTAAATCATTTGAGCGCCTGGTTGATGCGTTTTCACTTTCTATCACCTCTAATTGCACGGAGTGTTCATATTTGCGCAGCAAGTCTGTCGAAAATATCGAAGAATCAGTATCAACGGTATTAAGTCGGTCAATTGATACAGACACTACAAACAACGGCGACGATACCACTGCAAACGATTTTGAATTTATGTCAACACCACTACAATTAAATAGCAACAAATTTGGCAAGTCGGTTCCTGAAAGTATTCTATTGAATCCACTTAAAATTATTCTTCCCAGCCACGCAAATGGTATGAGAAGGACACGGGTTTTAGAAAAGTTGGAAGCCACAGACATTTGGTAGTCAACTGCTTTTGGAATTCATATGAAAGTAATATAATGCGCATCCTGGTCGATATGTAAAATAAGTTGCTTTTTACCCAAACTGTTTTTAACATTAGTTTTATTTGTCATAAAGTGATGTGAGTTAATACGGTTTGGTTTTTATACCCAAACTGTTATTAATATTAGATTTATTTGTCATACCATAACTTCGTCAAATATCAAACTTGTTGGGATACAAAATATTTATAATATATGCTCAAGTATCTCAATTGTAGTTTGCTCAAATTCAACAGCTTTAAGAGTTAACTAAAAGCCTGAAACTTGGAAAATGTGAATTCGAGAACTGGATGTCCCAACACCCCACCTTTGTTGTCTAACAACACCCCATATTCGAATATTTTTCCAAAATAACTTCTGATTATTTAAAAGCAATCGACCCATTTATCTCGGGAATGTTTATGAAAATAACACTAATACAAATAATAAAAATATTTTCTTAGCACGATTTAAAATCAGTGTTAGTAGAAATACTTGGAATGGCTGTTTTAATGATGAGATCATGTCTAAAGAACAAACTCACATTAAAGAGATTTATTAGAGTGATCCAGCATGGAGGATATTAACTTGTCTTACATCACCCCACTCTACATTATTATATTATATTTTAGTTTGTCACTAACTGTTATACTTATAAAAATATCATGTAATTTGAGTTTTGTAAAATATGCGTTTAATTAACAACTACAATTACACGATTGCATTAAAAACTTGTTTGAAATTTAATATATTTTCTGAACTGTAGTAACAAATATAAAATTTTGTACATTACATGCATAACTACATAAACTCATATAAAAACTACAATAAAATTAGATTTTAAAAATGAAATCATTGAGCCCACAACTTAAAAACATTATAAGAATCTTCCCTCTCTCTCCTTAATCATTTGGCTGATTTAAAATAGTGTTTTAATTTTAAATTCAATTTTAAATAGTAGTTTTAACTTTCTTTTGTTCTAATATTTATTTATAGTTGATTGTTTTGTTAGTTTTATATTACTTTTAAAATAAACTATGATTGTACTTATGTTTTGGTTACGATTTAAATAAACTACAACACATTCCGTGGCAGCAGTAACAAGTATGTATACATTTAATAAGGAGAAATTAAAATTAACATATACTAACGATGTTTTGAGTTTTGCCAAGAAATTTATTACCCTGCCTAAAATATTGAAAAAATTTTTACAAAAAGTTGATGTTTGTTTTCACCATCACTAAAAAATAGTACTTCCTCCTCATTAATCTCAATGGTCTCATTCGAATTCCATATAAGATATGGCATAATCTGATTGTAATTAACTCTTCACATCCATTATGCACCTCGCACGCTGTATATATTGTATAACGGTCATGATCATTGCATAATATCATATTAAATCAGCAGAATACAGTGTATTCCTATAAATGAGGTAAGCAAAACATTTTTTTCCAATTTTAAAAATATGTTTTTTCCTCCATATATTGTTTAAGACAATTAATTATTAAATATAGTGCTTGTGCGTATTTTATTTATAATTCTATATCTTTAAAACTATATAGCTTTTATCTTAATTAACAGGTTATCAACACGTGTACGCACCCAGCTCCAAAAATTTGTCGACAAGTCCAGCGATGGGAGAAAGAATACCTGATACCAATCCATTTCAACGTAATGCTCCTAACTACTGGACTCTCCAGAGTAGGCCCACGAGAAACAGAGTGAACCACAATGCAAGTCAAGATGATTTATATGCTACACCTATACGACGTTCTGAACGAATTGCCCGAGGATCCATTGTTGCCACACAAGTCGCTACAGCAAAAATGTCACCCCGCAATCGCAGTGGTTCGCCTGGTTTTTACACTTCAACACCAACGAAATGCGACTCTCAATTGCCACCTGCAAATATTCCTGCAAAACAGCCGTTTACAAGAAATGTTAACTGGGACGGAAATGCTTCCGAGCGTTTGAATACTTGCGCTGATCGCATCGGACAAGCCAAAACATCTCTCATGGATTTCAAGAAACTGCTCTTAGCCAAGTCAGTTAAAAACAGTCCCGTACAGAAAAAGGTTTCCGCCGTGGAACTTCTAAAGAAATCATGTTCAACTTCAGATAACTTTTCAACAACATCGAATGAAGGTTCCTCGAATAGATTAACGCCGCCAAACCATGGTGTTCCAGCTCTTGATTCCAGTATGCAACTATTGGATTTAAGTAGTTCACCAAAAACATTTGCGAACCGTCGCATGTTACGTCAAGGTCAATTCGGATCACCATCAAAATCGTTTTCGCCAAAAATCAAATCATCTGGCGCATGGCGAGGTCAAAACACTTTGCAAAGAACTGATATAATATCCACAACCATACCAGAGGCTAATAGCGAAGAGGATCAATCCAATCCCAACTCGAATGTGTCAATATGTTCTGAGAAAACTAATGTAGATCGACAAATGTTTGATTTAAAACAAAATTTTTTTTTGCAAACTGAGGAAAATAATTTTATGCGCGGTGAATTGAAGTCGTATAACAAAAGCAAAATTACGAAACAATTAGGAGAAGGGAGTAACGACCAATATGTCAAAAGACCTGTACCAAATGTAATAAAATCAACACCTCTGGTCGATACAACGAATAATAACGGTTTATCCTCTGTTTCATATACTGGTAAATTCGAATCCAAAACCAATGCCTCTACTCGAGCTAATGAAACAGATACACATGCCAGTAAAGGCCATGGTACAACTAATGTATTGCCCGCATTGGAGACTGCCCTTTAAATAACGCTTTTCACATGACATGACTAATGAAATATTATGCAATAGATCTATATTATAAAGTAAAGGCATTTATACTTTCAGATGTTAAAACGAAAATTTAAAATTGATGATTCCTAAAAAATATTATATCTAAGACCTAATTCTACTTTTATTCGACGACTAATCTGCATCTACTTATTAAATTTTGTTGGTAATTTATTTTTTTACTATGTATATTTCTCTTTAATTTTTCTTTTTATTTATTATTTATTTATTTTTCTAATATTTAAAATCTTTTAACCGATTTCAATATTCCGTTCACCATAAGAAAAAAATTATAAACACATATTGTAAAATCTTTACTTTAAATATACAATTGAAAAATTGATACAAAAACGTTTAAATACAATTTAACTATATTCAGTACCCTTTTTTTTGCAATCATTAGCCCATTGCTGAAATTCACTTAGTTCACATACAGCTAAGTTACGAGATAGCGCCTTGACACGCAAATTACGATCAGTTGTAATAAGAACTAGTTCGGTCTGCAAAAAACATTTTCCGTCTGAAGAAAAATAATAAAAATATCTTGAAATACATTATAATTTCAATGAGAAATGTGTTACCTTTTTTAGTTTCTGTGCTCATTGTTTTAGAAAGAGCCAGTGCAGTAGCTAAAATTTTGTCATCATTTGATACATGCTCTTCTTCCACAAGTGCGAAGAGTGATGGATTTATGATCGAGCCCTTGGTTGTTGCACATCTAAATATATTGGGGTAACGTAGTAGTAACGTATACTATGCAATTTAAAATAAGACATTTATTTATTTACTTCACATTATTGTTGGTTGTTTTAATAAAATTTAAAGACTTTTTGGCACGTGTTGAAACATCGTCAAAATGATGTATCCGACTATTTTTCCATGACATTTCGTAAGATTCTATTTTTACACCTTTTGAGAGTCCATCAAGTTCTTTTACCACTGTAATTGTTACGTAAAATTAAATTTAATAATAATTCAACTTCAGAGGATTAAAATTCGACATAAAGGGATAACCATATAAATATAACCGCATATAAATAAAACCTGTGTTGTATGGTTCGGGTCATTAATTGTTGAAAGATAAATTGTCCCTCCATAGCTTAAACTTTCATAAACTTTCTTAAAAATTCTTTCTAAGGTGTGTCAGATATTTTTCTTGGATTAAGCACATCGTAAACTATTCTCTACAACTTTGTCATATTCATCTGACCAATACACGTTCAATTTTCTTTCGAAAATATAACAATTCCAGAATTTTTATAGTGACGATTTGGTAATGATTATGGTGTACAATAATAATGAGTCCATTGGTTATTTTTCGAATTAAATAATTGTTGTATTACAGGTATGACTAAATCATCAGCATACCGCTATTTTTAAGAATTTACCTATCGAGAGATACGTTAAAAAAAAACTGCGCAAATCAAAACCGCGTAATCACGAAAAATACAAATCAATACAAATTTCGCAAAAGTAGATATGTAATTCGAAGAAGCATAGACGATAGGTAGTCAAAAACTCGCGTAAATGAAACTAAAAATACAAATTTTTTATTAATGCAGCGACCATATTTTCTTCCTAAGTAAATTAAATTTAAAAAAAAAATATCATATTGGAAAATAAAAAAATGGATACAAAAATATTATCCAAAAATAAATTAAAAAAATATATAAACCATTTATTGTATCATTAAAATACACTGCACCATTTTAAAACAGACTCCGAAAACAGTCTTCAGAGAATCGATGATTTCAGAAAATCGAAAAGTGATTTAACAAAATTGAAAAGTGATTTCAGAAAATCAAAACCGACAGAAACAGATTCTAAGATTGTCGCTACCGTAGTACACCATTTTAAATCTAAAACTTAGGGGGCATTGTGGTATACCCAAAGGATTTTGACCAATACTCCGAAACTACCGTGTTTAATACTGATTTGCAGATCGTTTTACAATGAACAAATTGTCAATAAGATTTCTGTGGCAACACGTAGATTAAGTTGTCATAAGCGAAAACTTAGTTTAGATGCAATTATGTTTATCCTCCTCAGATTCAACTTTTGATGCTTAAATCGTCTACTTAGAAAACGTGATATACCTCTTTTCTTCTGATTACCATTGTATTTAACATTACGCTTAAGGTAAAATAAGTATTGAAACATTTTCCAAGTAATTTTAAGAGGTATGTGTTTCTTCAAAAAATTGATTTATACAGATAGAATGACATCATTGGATACAATATTTTGAGTACCCAATAAATTTTATATTTAAAGTTCTCAAGTACATACTTGTTTGTTTCGCTCACCCAGACCGAAGATAAAACTTGTACATATTTTTATTTTTGTAATGAAACTTCTATGAGCGCGTGGTCTTCAAGCTCGCGTTAGCTTTTTAAACAACAATGAAAATGTTGCTTTGTCTAGGAATTAATATCGGAGTATAATAACATTTAATTTCAAGTATTCTGTTGCTTAGAGTGTCTGGAACACTATATGAAATAACGCATATTAAGTGATAATCGACGTATGAAAATAATTATCGTAAAATGTTTTTAGGAATTAAAAAATAATAAATCCGAGAAAATCGTTTGATTTCATATTATTTGAAATCAAACATATTTAATTTCTATAATGTTCCAGTCCCAGTCGACGCGAAGCGTCAATTCAGCATGAATTATCGTACCAAAAGTTCGCAACTTTTAAATTTACTTTGGATAATATTTGTCTTTCGATTAACAGAAATTAAATGTTGTTTTATGGTGATGCCCATCGAAGTTTCACTTCTTTTGCATGTACTACGGTGCACGTAAATATTTTTTTATTTTTGTATTACCTGTAAGTGGTATGATTAATATATATCTGATATGGTCCTTTATGAGTACCTCGAAATCGTCCAAAAAATCAATAAAACAATTAGTGTCCAGTAATAAATATTTCGGACGAACTTCAATATAAAACTTAGTGTCCATATATTTTAAAATTTGCTGCTGAAATTATAAATATATTAGTAAACATTTTTAATTAAAAGCAAAAGTTTACCTCTAACTTATCAGTATACATTTTGTTAACATTTGTTTTGGCTTCTAATTCTTTTTTTAATTTCGATAACTCTGAGACTTCAATGCTGTCCGCATTCGGCTCTTTTAGTGAATTTAACATATTATATTCATCGTCATTTCTTCTAAATATGCTCTTAGCAATATTGTCGCTTTTGTCCGCATCATCGACACATACATCAGTAGATTCCACTGATGCGAGAGCATTTTTCATTTGTGAATTCAATTCTTCTAAACGAAAGTTATTATCATTAATGCTTACAAGACGACACTGATGTTCTCTGAAAAGTTTTCTAAAATGTAATATTGTTATAATTCTGGCATAAAATTGAACTTCTTCATTTGGCATTGATTTCTCCAGCGATACTATGTTCATATCAGATATCGGATTGAAACCCTTAAGAAAAATATCTTCATCTAAAATTATAGTATCAATTTCAAAACTAACTGGTGCCGTATTTAAAATGGTTTCAATGTTACTAAAAAGCAATTTTAATTCGATCCAAGGATCAGTGATGTAAATTCTATAACAAATTAATATTATAATTTTAATTTAACCGTTTAAATCAAGAACATACTCTGTATATCGTATAGCTTCCCAAACATCTACATTTTGTCTTAACCAATCGCACCATATTTTCGAATATTGTAGTAACGTATATAAGCCTGGAACACTATATCAAATGTTTGATGTTATGTTTACAACAAATTTTCTTGAAAAACATTACTTACATGTTTCCACCTAACAATTGAACGGATATATACTCAGTTAATAGGACGTTAGTTTTACGAAGTAATAAACCAAACATTTGATTGCAAAATATAAATGCATGGTAGCGAATTTCACGACGTGTATCTAAAAAAAATTATTTAAAATTATTGAATATGTTACCCAATTTACAAACCTTTTTGTTTATTATGCTCCATAATAAATATATTTAGAGCTACCATCTTAAGAAGACGATGAGAGGAAAATACAAATGGATTTCGTTCCAGAATAACACTTAATAGAATGAGCAGCTTTCTTTGATGTTCATTGACTGTTTCCATACTATGTAAATTATAATTAAATATATTAAGTATTTTGAGATCAAAATATATAACATACCCAATGCCTGTAAATAATTTTCCAATAACATATAAATATAAAGATGTAAAACGTCGTAATAACTAAAAGAATTATAATATTTAATAAGATTATTAAATTATTTATAATTTTGATAATACCTCTTCCGTTATTAGTTTGTTCAATTCAACTTCTTCTGATGAAGTTGACTTGTTAATGTGTAATTCAGTTCTATGAAAGCGTCGGGCCCTATCAGCACTTATCCAAACTTCTTTGCGAACTGATTTTGATTCTTTGTTTATATCACTGTGAGTTGATGTTTTTAATTCATTTTCTTCATACTAAGTATTATATTTATAATATATTTATATGTGAATTAAATAAATATAAATATTAATTACCTTTTTTCGAATCTCATCAAAAAGTACCTGTAAACTCTCTTTAGCCGAGTAAATAGCATTGGAAGACATCAAACTACGCATATGATAATATATTGCATCGAATTTCTTACGCTATAATATGGTGAATTTATTAGTTAATATTTTTTACTTATTAAACAAACATTACATTGTAAATTGATAGTATTGCGAGTTGATTGTATGGTATGCCATTAGTTGGTATCAACTTTTGTGCACGTTGATAATAATTGAAGGCTTCGGAAAAATCTTTTACATTTAAATACTTTGATTTGTATCGACTTAAATCACCAAGGCATATTAACAGTTTTTGTGCAGAAACTTTTGCAATCAACTCAAATCTGTGGTGCGGATGTCCAGATGTCAAGGAATACTTTATACTAAGTTTTGAAAGCAAGTTTTCATAAAACTGAAGACCGCTATTAATGATAACAACTGTTTGATTCGTACTCGTTACAGAATTTATGTTTTTAAGGTGCTCAATTACATTGTAGAATAATAATTTCCAAAAATACGATTCCACCTTTTGCTCACAACAAAATTTCAAGTGATGCAATAGCAAATTTGAGAAAGTTTCTTGAAGATTTTTGTGATACTCATAAAACTTTTGCCAATCCTAAAAAAACACGAATATATAGGTTACCAATAACTTTGAAACCTAATGACCACAAACCTCTAAAACAGAATTACGATGAATAATCTCAAGTAGATCATCATGTAATTGCGGCAATGTATTAGCATAAGAAATATTTTTCTTAATCAGTTGAATAAACCAAGGTGGGTGCTTGTGTTTTGATTGGATTTGCGTTGTTGTAGTTCCACATTTAATTGTATGTTTATTTTTATCATAATAAACATCTTCTGGATCACATATATTTTCCTCTAGTGTAGCATTTACAGGTGGTATACGTAATATTCCAGGAATGGACGTCACTTCAGTCGTTTCTTCCTTCACTTTTCTTTCGTTTGTTGTGTGCTGTTCAATCGGACAGCTTTTACTTTTCAATGCGGATCTCAGAATTTCCGATTCATTTTGGTATCGTACTTCACCTAAAGAATGAAGCGCATGTGAATATGTGGACAGATGTAATTAATTTAATAGAAATCCTACTTCTTCCTGATGACAGATTCGGTACGTTCACATCCGAATCCTGAGCATGTGAGGAGCTTGTATTAATATCGTTAGCTATTTTTTTCTGTAGACGTTTAGGTAAATTTTCAATAATTTTTGATATATTATTTTGATCCGTTTTTATGTGTCGGTTCATGTTATATTATTTTTTTATTCTTCATTAACAATTTCTATCGCCAACAGGATTACAAATTTAAATCTAAATTTCTTAGATTTATTTTATTTATATCAGCGCAAAGTTCGCAACCTAAGATAGCAACGTTGCTCGCTTTTTAAATGCTTCGGAAAATGTTCACAGGGATACTCAGAAGAAATGTTGTTTTGGTTATTTTTGGAAAAATTTTACTATACCCCACCGTAAAATAAGAATGTTTTTTCCAACACTTTTCCTCATACTCGGATTTGTGTCACCAGAGCTGGAAACTCCCAGAAACAGGGGAAAACATGTCTTGACCAAGCCATTTTTTAATAGTTATAATAGTTTTTGAATTTTTTGGTCACCCTGTATATGTCGCCCCTTTCTCAACTGTCAAACATTTTGGTATAAAGCAACGTTGCTAACTTTGCGCTGGTCCATAGATAACAACAGCCAGGCATATTGTTTTGTTTTTGTTTTAATATTATTAGAGAACTACTATCAAGTTTATTTTATCAATATGGCTCAAATTTCATATTTGGATAATTTGATGAAGGAATATCTTGTATATCGTGGATTTTCAATTACTCTAAAGACTCTTGATATTGAACAGAGAAATGAAAGAGATCAAAGTTTTAGAGCTGAAAAAATCCTAGAACAATTTAATCAATCAATTAACACACAAGACTTACAGTCACTACGATCATTATGGGCGCATTTGGATATAAATTTATTTAGCAAATTGGAACATTCATATGCAGTAGGTGGGTGGCAGTAGTTTTTGTATATCCAATATATATCATTAATATGTATTATTTTATGTAGCCATTAAAAAGTTGGAAAATAGTTTGTTAAAGCTATACTTAGTTACTGCTCACAACAATAATAAAGTGGAAAAAGTGCAGGAGTTTTTTACCAGTTTAGCAACAGAATTGCACCAACAAAACGAATGGAAGGATTGGTTTTGTAAGTTTTGTTAAACTATTATTTAAATTTTATTCACTTTAGGATTAATGTTCTAGATTTTCCGTTTTGTAAGAATGTTGAGGAATCACCCACCTTTTCGAACTATTTTTCCAAACATTGGCAGGACACATTGCAAATATCACTTAGAAATTTTCTTACTACAGTTTATCAATGTATCCCCCAACCATCTTTTGTCCGGGCGGAAGAAGAAGCAGCATTAATACATCGTTTGCAAGAAGAAAATGTTAATTTAAAAGCTAGTCTCAAATCCCTACACCAACAACAAAATCAGTTAATTTCGACTGGAAGTACACAGAACCTACACATGAGTGGTTGTGAGTCGAACAATAAACGTCGGTCGTTTTACAAGACACAACAGAGTTTAAGCGATATAATGCCATTCGACGTCAGCCCTCCAGGACATGTTGTAGATGACTTTTATATAATAGCATCTGAAACAAATAACATATCTCAAGGAAGTGATGCTCAAGCTCGAGGCCTAAAACTCTTGATTAGAAATATAGGCTCTGGAAATAGCCCCGTAATGGGACGAAAAGAGGGGAATGACAAATTGAACAAAAGACGATCGGGAAGTGTTGGAAGAAATTGGGTATAATTACCTAATATGATTAATTATTATTCTATGTCTATGCTTTAGTTAATTTGAAAAATATATTAAACTGCATGTACGAAATAGCTTAGCTAATTAAACAGGTTTGAAAGAGTGTTGAGGATATTTTAAATATAATTCATAAAAACTAAAACATATAATCAATACTGTACCGTTCTGATTTCACATTTCAAATAAAATTATATTTACCGGAAAATATATTATTTTTTATTTATTAAAATACTAGATATTGCACATGTTCAGTTTTTAAATGATCTGTAAAGAAATGTACTAGAAAAATATATGTAATATTATTATATTTAAAATAGATTTGTATTAACATCATTTAATAAATTATACTGCTTTAATAACATTTGTAAAATATTTAAATATAAATACGATTAGTGGTTTTTTAAATCGAAAATTTCTCTTAACAAAGGCTCAACTTGTGAAGGATTTACATTTAAATAGACTCCAATTATAACTTGATTCAAACGTTCAACATCTGAAATCTTTTGTATTAGTTTTATAAAAGTTGACTTGGCTTCGCAACCAGTATAGACACTTTCCAAGTACCTTCGCAGAAGATAATAGTAAGAATTCTAAATGATATCACAAAGTAAAATAGTGTATATTAAAGAAAACTTTTTTAAACATACTTGCTCCAATTTGATTACATCGGAATGAATAATCCTAGATCTGTTAGGCGTGAATAAAACGATGGCACACATTATTAATACAATATTTTCATCCATTCGCCATTTTTCATCAAAAGTGCGTACAAATTGCAATAGTTCCTCATACAGATTTCCTTTGGCAACTTTTAGTACTTCTGCACGTATATTGGACATGTCCTCTTTTGTGTGAGGTATCTTTTAAAATTAAAGATTCACTATTATTACAAATCTTTTATATTCAAGCGGTTATCAATACCTTCCAAGTGTTTCGATTATCGTCGTATGTCATAACAGATCGCATTATCATCATTTCTGTGCATCCTCCTTTAAGTAGGGCTACTTGGTCTTCCTGACACATATTTCTGAATGCGGTTATTTTCTTTGCCATTTTTATAAGTCGTTTAATTGCTACTGCAGTTAAATTTATAACTTGTAATAATTTGGGATCCTGTTGCGTATCTTCGGGCTTAAAAGTATATGAATTAATTAATTATAAAGCCAAAAGTTGAGGCAATTTTTATAGTAGCCTTATGGTGACAACTACATATACAAAAGAGTAACGAATCAACACTCTGTCCAAACCCTTGGACCCTTGGATGAAACTTGGTAAGTATATAGCCTACATTGTGTAGATGTACACTATGAACGGATTTGGAAACTTAATACGTTAAGGGTTCAAAAGGTGTAAAAAATTATCCTTTATACCTATTTAAACATCAAGAATATATTAACTTTTTCATTTCAATGCGGTACGATATGGTACCTATTTCTATTACTGTATATTGGACCGCTCACACAAGTGAGGTATGGTATTCAAGTACGCTGCGTACAAAAATCGTACAATTGACCGCACAGGCAGCCATATTTGTTTGAAGAGGGAGAAGAGCTCAAACTTTTGACAGAGTGTCGCACGAGAGTCTAATGCAGGGGTCGAAACGATCCGAGCTAAAATCGCAAAGTTCTCAGCGGGTACTTCAGAACATCAAAATAGGATCTTTCGAAGATCTTGTGTTCGCTCTTTCGAGGATCGTATAAAAGATCTTCGAAAGAGCGTACTTTGATCTTCTGAAGTTCTCTACCTGATAGATCGCGACCGCTTCTCGGGTTTGAGAAAAGAAAGACCCGAAGAGAGCAGGGTGACCCAGTAGTAAAATGTTCAAGAAATTTTAAAAATTTTCAATAATTTTTGAAATATAAAGAATTGTGACTATTACACCATTTCAATTAAACACAGGTCATGTTAGAAAAATGTATGAAATTGTCTAATCGTCACAATTTTTTATATATCTAAAATTATTGAATTTTTTACTACCGGTCTATCAGGTAGAGAACTTCAGAAGATCAAAGTACGCTCTTTCGAAGATCTTTTATACGATCCTCGAAAGAGCGAACACAAGATCTTCGAAAGATCCTATTTTGATGTTCTGAAGTACCGCTGAGAACTTTGCGATTTTAGCTCGGATCGTTTCGACCCCTGGTCTAATGTACAATGTGCTTACTTCCAGAAAACTACCATCATATCAGCGATGCCAACTACACGGATATTTCCGTGTTCTACGGAAATTTGACCCCTTGGCGGAGACACGGAAGTTTGCGTTAAAATTCACCAAATCTACGGATATTTCACTTCGAAAGATTTTGAAAATATGTGTTAAAAATGTTTTATATTTTTTATCATTTTGTATAAAAATTATCAAATTTGGAATTTTCTATGAAAATTATCAAATTTGGAATTTTCTATGAAAATTATCAATTTTGGAATTTTTTATGAAAATTATCAAATTTGGAATTTTTTATGAAAATTATCAAATTTGGAATTTTCTATGAAAATTATCAAATTTGGAATTTTCTATGAAAATTATCAAATTTGGAATTTTCTATGAAAATTATCAAATTTGGAATTTTCTATGAAAATTATCAAATTTGGAATTTTCTATGAAAATTATCAAATTTGGAATTTTCTATGAAAATTATCAAATTTGGAATTTTCTATGAAAATTATCAAATTTGGAATTTTCTATGAAAATTATCAAATTTGGAATTTTCTATGAAAATTATCAATTTTGGAATTTTTTATGAAAATTATCAAATTTGGAATTTTTTATGAAAATTATCAAATTTGGAATTTTCTATGAAAATTATCAAATTTGGAATTTTCTATGAAAATTATCAAATTTGGAATTTTCTATGAAAATTATCAAATTTGGAATTTTCTATGAAAATTATCAAATTTGGAATTTTCTATGAAAATTATCAAATTTGGAATTTTCTATGAAAATTATCAAATTTGGAATTTTCTATGAAAATTATCAAATTTGGAATTTTCTATGAAAATTATCAAATTTGGAATTTTCTATGCAAATTATCAAATTTGGAATTTTCTATGCAAATTATCAAATTTGGAATTTTCTATGAAAATGATCATAAAAGAATATTTCATTGTTTTTTCTTCAAAAATATGATTTTTGTACTAAACACGGATATTTTCAGTGTATCGCACGGATTTTTCCTCTGTTTAGGTTGGCATCGCTGCATCATATCTTAAAATCGTATCTCTCACATAGGATGAAATATAAGGGTGAACTATAAGGAATAAATAACATATAACAAATCCTGTACATAATATTCACGTCAGACTTACCAACAAATAGTAAGCTAGTCACATCAACATTTGCTGATGACACAGCAATACTAAGCACCGACAAGTGTCCCACAGAAGCGACAACTGAATTAGGAGACCATTCAAAAGCCGTAGAAAAATGACTGTCGAATTGGCGCATACAAATTAATGAGCAAAAGAATAAACATGTGACATTCACACTAAAACCAAATACATGCCCAACAATAACCCTAAATAATATCCCTATTTCACAAGGATCTGATGTCACAAACCTTGGGATTCACCTAGATCGGTTTATTAACCATAGAACTCCACTAAGCCTAGAAAACAAGGTACTCCTATACAATAGCATCATAAAACCTATCTGGAAATATGGTATCCAACTATGGGAAAACGCATTTGCAACTAATATTGAACATATACAGAGAGCGCAAACAAAGATACTAAGACATATAAATGGGACTGAAAGGGGCGGAATTGCCAAAAATATAGATAGTTTGTCTCAGAACGGGAAATTGATAAATAATATATCTAATTTTCCATATTGCGTTGAAAACGTTAAAATAAAATAATTAAAGATTAAAAATTACCTTAATTCTAACATCATCCATTACTAATTCATTTAAATCTTCATCAACCGGGTAGTAGAGTGCTTCGCTAGCAATCTTCAATTCACGAAGCTTTGATAATTCAACTTCATTTAAATCGCGACCCGTTAATATACTTGAAGGAGAGCATATTGGTTGTTGATCGGTATGCAATAATGGTCGCTCAGCAATTGGATTACGTTCTTGTTTAACACGTGACTCCTGTGGAAGTGCATTGAATGCTTCATACTCAATTCGTATTACTTCCGTCAAGACGGTTTCTAAAGAGTGTGTATTATCAGGTGGAGATGCATTATCTGGAAAAGATGTTTGCATAAATGCCCTAATATCAAAATTCACTGTGGAGAAATCTGTGTCCGAAATATTTTGTGTAGTTGGCAATACAACTGAAACTGTGCCAGGTAACTCATCATGTTTATTTCTGGATGAACTATATTCTGGGGGGTCTGATGAATTAACCATTGGAACTACAGACGCATGTTGTATTGAAGAATTTAAAGGTCTCACTGTTTCCATTGTATCGTTCATTGAAACAGGGTTATTATTTAGCATAGATTCAATAAGCATGTTATCACCCTTGGGTGAAGAGAACATACGTGTTTGAGTGTCTGTTATATTATTTTCTGTTTTCAATTCCTCATTTCGGAGCGTATTAGAACCGTTTATAATTTTGTTTATGATTTTCAAAGCTTCTGCGGGAGTGTTCATGAATTTATTCATTATATCCAATGCATCTTCAGGTGAATCCATGAGCTGTTTGGTAAACTGTAATACGTCTTGTGGAGAGCTAACAACTTTTGAAATAATTTCCAATGCATCCGTAGGTGAACTCATAAACTTTGTAAATACTGTTAGAGCATCGAACGGTGAATTCATAATTTTACTTATTATCTTCAAAGCGTCACCTAGAATAATATATTATTTTTATAACACTAATATATAATTTATATTGTATTATATTTACCTGGGTATGCAATTAAATGAGAAATAAGACGAAGGGCGTCAGATTGCGAGTTAATTATTTTTTCCATAATTGTCAGTGCTTCTGCTGGTGTTCGCATAAGTTTGTTAATTGCTTGGCTGGCTCTGTCTGGATCACAGACAATAAATTCAACAATTTCAGAACCAGTCATAGACTCCGATGATACATCGGCCATATTATTGTTTAGAGTTGATGAAGAAAATCCATTGCTATGTCCTGTTGAACTTTCAAAGGACCCACAACTAAGTGAATCATATGAGGTGGTAGAGGTATCATTTACTACAATTCCACTGCTGTCTGCGGCAGCTTGAACTTCAGATTTATTTTTGCTATTGCTTACATTTGGGTTTTGATCGATTGTTTTACGCTTGGCTCTATTGCTTTCAATTTTTCGACGTTTAATTAGCTTATCCTCATCAGACATTATATTCTCGCTCTTCATACCAATGTCTAAACATTTTTTAAGGCGGCATTTCTGACAAAAACGACGAGTTACCACAGTAATTTCACAATTTTGATTAAAAGGGCATGTGAATTGTTTCTTTGCTAGTGCATTTCGTCGAAAAAATGCTTTACAGCTTTCACAGGTGACGGCATTAAAATTGTAACCAAGTGCCTTATCGCCACATACCATGCAACTCTTAGGTGGAGACATGCTGTCGAATAGTTGATTACAGCCTTTATGTGGCTTTTGAACTGAATAATAGAGTTATTTTTAAAATACTTGTTTACATGATATCAACTACAAAATTCCTAATTTAATCAGGATTTCTAAATTTAAATTTTTTACAGTAACACCAAACTTTTTTAAACTTTTTTGTATTTCCTTTCGAACATATTTCTATCGATGTTCAATGTTTCCACCAGTATAATGCGTTAATATTACACACCATAATGTTAATTAACTCGACCAAATTCCATCTAATCTAAGGAAATCTATGAGCAATTCCCATATGTCAAAGTCAAGTGACGTGCACGTCCGTGAAGATTGCAACGAAAATTTCCAGCAACGACTTTAGTTCTCAGAAAAAGCAGGGTGAATCAGAGTCACAAAAAGTAGTATAAAAATGATTTGTTAGACTTTATTTTGTTAAATTTTTAATAAATAACGTACTAAATAGCAATAAAAAATATATTCAAAATCGAAATTAATTTAATTAACCGAAATAAACCAATTTTGACCACCAGAATATTGTATTTATAGTACAAAGGGGGGTTTTATATAGAATTTAATTAAATGAGAACCACATTATCTAGCGAGATTGTACCGATATTAAAAAATCGGTAAAATTATTATCTTTAATACGTATAAGCTGTCATAGCGCTAGATAACTTTTGAAGCCTGTAGGAATTTATCAACGATTTTCACGAAAAATTCGTTGCTAACTTGCAAATAAATTTTTAAGGTTAGGAGGTGAAAGTGCATGTTCAAAGATGCAAGGCTTTGGTTTATTCGCCATTTCAACCATTTTCGTGTTCAAGGAATCTGAAAATATCTTTAAAATTCAATAAAATTAGAACCACAGCACCTAGCAAATTCGTATCGATATTCTAAAGTCGGTAAAAATATTCTCTATAATACGTATACGTTGTCATAGCGCTAGATAACTTTTGAAGACTCTAGGAATTTATCAACGATTTTCACGAAAAATTCGTTGCTAACTTGCAAAGAAATTTTTAAGGTTAGGAGGCGAAAGTGTATGTTTAGTGATACAAGGCTTTGGTGTTTTCACCATTTCAACTATTTTCGTGATCATGTGAAATTATTTTTGTAACTTTTAAAATATTATTAATTATGTGTGTAAAACACATTCGAGCGGCAACGACATTACCCCAAGCGTCATTATATACATATTTACATTTCACAATATTTTATTATGAAGACGAATGCAACACGACGACAAGCTGAAAATTGTCGCTGTCGTCAACTTCGATTTATTTTTAATTAGAGAGACGACGTCAATAGTAAAAAATGCTCTCTTTTATCTCAGTTTTTTTCCCAATATTGTTTTATTATGTTATATGTTTTATTATCAATTTATGGTAATTATTTCAACAACATATTTTGTCGCGTTCAAAAATATGCACTCCCTCTCACGTGTTGGCGTGTCGTTACCGCTCTCAGACATAGATATTTGAAATACTCATTGTGAATAAACATGTTTGGGAAACCGGACTTTTTATTGTGGCAATACTGTTATGTATGTTTCTTCCACAGATTACCAGATATGAAACTTGAAATACCGCTTGTATGTGGTTGTTAAAATGGTTTGATGGTGTGTGTGAAAATGATGAAAATAGCGCCAGTGGTAGTTTTTGGAACTATCGTCATGTCCTTAAAGCGCCGGTGGTATTTTTTGGAACTATCGTCATGACCTTCCAAAAGTCACCTCAATGCCTTTATTCACCTTCCCGCTCAAAATATTTCGCCTCTTCTTCTTCTTACGAAATTATGTGGAAATATTTCAACTTTAAATATCCTAAATCCTCATTATAAGAGGTTCTCACAGTATTTTATGAAAACTAGATAAAGCCTAAGATCTTTTGAGTTATATTTCACATTGCTGTGTTTCCTTATATTCATATAATCTCAGATTCCATTTCTAATATTTTGCATTTTTTTGCCATTATGTCATGGCAAATAAATTGAGAAACAGCTGATCTTTATTCACCAAAAACGAGTTCAGGAGATGCCACTTTGTCCTAAACTTTTGAATGGCTTTTCTTTGAGTTCTATGTATATGCATGGACCATTTATTGTTCTTTTTTAGATAAATATATATATTTTTAAATATATATTATATTTGAAAATTTAGGAAACATATGCAAATGTAATATTCATGATATTAAATAAACATTGATTTAAAAGAAATGAAATTATGTAGCAACACGAACACAAGACCAAATTTCACCTTACAATTTCCCGCGCTTTTAAAAAAATATAAAAGAATTTGGGTCAAGTGCAAGCGCAAGGTGCATTGATTGTAAATTTGTTTTGAAGTGTTTTGCTTGTTTCGTTTAAGATTTGTTTAAGATGCCAACCGAAAGAAAGTGTGTTCTTAAGTGTATGGATGCTGAAATACTTCACGTCTTTCCTGATGACAAGACACAAATTTCAAGGTAAATCAACTTTAGACAAAATTAGAGTTGTATATAATAATTTCGATTGATATGTGTAATGTATGTATATAATATAGTTTCATGTATATATATTGAATTCCGCTTTTGCTAATCCACCTCCTGTTGCATCCCAGTAAACAAATTTGATTACAATTGTTATTTCAACGTTTAGCTATGTTGTTTGCTGGGATGGTCATTATTGAACAATATATGTTAGAGCAGTGCAGCTGTATGTATGTTGATATCGATACGTCTTCATTATGTATTTTATTAATTTAAATATGCATTTAATTAATATGTAGTTTATGTATTTTCATCTAATTTATTTTATGCGTAGAAGAAAAGAATGGATGCTTCTACTTGGGGTGAAGGGGCCAACGCCCAAACGCATTTACGCTTGCCAGAAGCACTTTTCCGATAAGATGGCATTCAAGAAAAGGCTTAAGGTTAATGCTGTTCCAGATTTGAATTTAGTTAATAGCATTTGTACTAATTTGGCAGTTGATAGTGCATTGGTAGATTCAGGAGTTACGGCGGGTGCAGATTTTTCATGTCCTCAGCTCAAATTTGCATTTAATGCTGAGCACTCTTTTGATATTCCTTTTAAGATAACACCTCACTCTATACAACCTTTTAATTCAAATGGCGCTTTGACGAGTTCTTCTGCACTCAGTGAAAGACCTCTGCCAACATACAATCTCTTGAGTTCCGGAGAGGTTGATAGCACTTTATGTGCGGTTGTTGGTAGAGAGGTGCAGACTGACAAATGTCTTAGTGATCATACTCCTCGCAAGTTAAAACTTCGCGAGGAGATAAAAACAACCAAACGAAAAATGAGTGAGGAAATTGCATATTTAAAAAAACAAAACTGGAACGTGATATAACCATTGAAAAACTGAAGTTAGATTATAAGGAATTATCTGATAAGAGTGCTGTCAGTTCGAGAACTGATGAGCTTCCCATTGAGGAACTATGTTCAAAACTTCCCACACATCTCGCGGTGTGTGTAAAAAATAGTCTTCGTAACAATTCTCGTCATCCAAATGGGCGTAGGTATGATGAACAATTGAAGACAATGGCACTGGGAGTTTTCTTTTTATCGCCCTTAGCATATAGGTTTTTAAAACCAACATTCAATTGGCCACAAGAACGAACTCTTCACGAATTCGTTTCTAATTGGCCAAAGTCTCCAGGGTGCTCATCTAGCACCATAAAAGCTTTGGAGTTATTGAGCCGGGGCTTTACTGCAGAACAAAGATTCGTTTCAATAGCTTGCGACGAAATGTCGTTGAAAACGCATCTGCAGTATAATAGGCGAAGTGATATGATAATTGGTCTAGAAGACTTTGGTGATGAAAACCGGACTTCTAGACTTGCTAATAGTGTTCTGACACTAATGGTCCAAGGTATTGGTGGAGTACTTTGGAAACAACCATTCGCCTATTTCCTTTTGCATGGCTCTTGCAAAAGTGATATATTAAAAAAATATGTTTTTGAAGCCATAACACAACTTCAAAACATTAATCTGCATCCAGTCCAATTTGTTTGCGATCAAGGATCGAATTTCCTTAGTTTTGCAAGACTCTTGGGGGTTAATGAAGAGCATCCATATTTCACCGTAAATGGTGAGGAAATTATGTTTTTTCATGATGTTCCTCATCTTTTAAAGAGTAGTCGGAATTGTTTAGCCAATTCAAAGAATTTGATAATTTTTAATAATGGAAGAATTTCGTGGCAAGACATCGTTAAATTTTATGAAATAGATTCTAAGTCCTCAATACGATGTGCACCTAAACTAACTAACAAACATATATACCTCGATAATTTTCTTAAAATGAGGGTGTATTTGGCCACACAACTTTTTAGCCAAACAGTCGCGTGCGGGATGTTAACTGCATACAATTCAGGGGTTATAGATGCTTCACAAGCACCTACAACCCTTAATACCGTAAAATATATAAAATTTTTTGATAATTTATTCAATATTTTTAATAGCATGGAACTTGATGTTGTATTTCCATCGAAAAAAGTGTTTGTGGGATCTGAAGAGCAATGGGAACTTCTAAAAGGAGCAAAAACCTTGTTACGCTCAATGAAAGTTGAGGACAAAAAGGGTTCTGACATTACAAAAAGTTTTTCATTCATAAATGGTTGGCTGTTGAATATAAGTAGTTTGACACGATTGTGGCATTTTTTGTCGCAGAGACATTTCCAATATTTAAAGACACGGACTCTTTGCCAAGACAACATCGAAAATTTCTTTGGGGTAATAAGGAGGGGTGGAGGTAATTGTCCAAGAATAACTCCATATATGTTTTGTAACTTATTTCAACAGGTTTGGGGGCTTCGACTTCTTAAGGTAGTTGTCAATGGAAATTGTAAATCTGTTTCAGACACATTCGAAGCGCCCGAAACGCAACCTTCTTCAAATTTGGAATCAATTGATGTACTGGAAAATGTCTGTGATGAAAGAATTCTTCAAAATGAATATTGGCAGGATTTCCAAAGCTTGCCGAGACCAGATACATCATTTATTCAACAAATAGATATTGATATTGACATTGATAAATCTGTTTTCTTAAAACAAAATGCTTTTGCTTATGTGTGCGGTTGGTTATACTTGAAGTTATACAAACTTCACAATTGCTTACATCCTTTGCCTTACTTCGGAGATGAAGTTCTTTCCAATAACTTCATGTTTAGCATTGAAAAGCAATATGGTGAGTTTCGGCTTATCAAACCTCCGGACTTATTTATTACTTCAATCACAAAATTAGATGCCGAATTTTGTGAACTATTTCCAGGTGCTTGTCATAGAGTTGGCGTCAGTCAGTACTTATTTAACAAGATGAGGCATATATCACCATACGTTTGCTGTACAAATTGTAACAGCGATATTCTATTGGCCCTGTTCATACGGGTTCGAATATATTTTCTTCTTAAATTTTATAACAGAGATATATCTCTTCCTAACTCAAAGCATAAAATTTTGTGTGTAAAACACTTATAGAGGTTTACATCTCCGTATGTGCTCTGCATTTGTTGCAGCAGTTCCTCTAGTAAATGGGTTTAGCGATGTCAGTATTAACTTCCGGTGGTTGAAATCCTCTGTTACGTCTGCACGTCAGTTTTTGCTGTCCCATAACTCTATTTTGGTGAAATGCGCATTGAGTTCTATGTTATTTCGGTATATTACGATTAAATGTAATTTTTTAATAAACTTTTAGTTTTCTAGCAATTCCGGCTCTTTTTTCGGTTATTTGTCGGTGCTTTTTTTAATCTTCATATGCTTTGCATTGCTTTGGAAGATAGGACACAGATATCTGTGATTAGGGTTTCCATCATTCACTGATTTCTCCATGCATTATTTATTGCCTTATTGTACTATGTATTTCTTTTTCTTTGCTTCTCTATGCTTTTCTTTATATTTATTTTTCTTTGTCTTTATATTCTTTGCTTTTGTTTCTTTTCTCTGGTTTTCTATCCTTTGCTTTTGCCTTTCTTTGCTTTAATTCTTTATTTTCTCCGCTTTTCTTTTCTTAGCTTTTCTTTCCTTTATTTTCCTTTGTTATGTTTTGCTCTGTTTTATTTTGTTTTGTTTTTATTTAGCTGAATGTTAATTGTTATTATGTTTGTTTTCTTTTGTTATGTTTTATTTTGATTGTATTTAGCTGCATGTTGTTTGTTGTTATGTGTTATTTTCTTTTTTTTTTTTTTGTTATGTTTTATTTCGTTTGTATTTAGCTGCATGTTGTTTGTTGTTATGTGTTATTTTCTTGTTTTTTGTTATGTTTTATTTCGTATGTATTTAGCTGCATGTTTGCGTTAACTTTGCATGAGTTTATTTTGAATTAAATTTATGTCATAGACATAAATTATATTTTTGTGATAAATGTTCTAACGTTTTTTTTTTATTTTCAGAACAAAAAAAAAGGGTGATATAGGCCTACAGGGGAACCGAACACCTAAAAAAATCGGTAACGCGCCAATTTGCATACCTCTATGGTGGTGTGGAAAGTGCAAAAATATCTCTTTGGGATCAACTTTGGTATAGAAAAACCTACAAATGCCTGCAGAAGATACGGCAACTCACAAAATTTGATGTTTAAGAGGTGAACTCACGTACACAATCTGTGTATTCACCAATCGCATAAAAAAGAGATTTTTTTTGACGTTTAGCCTCAAATGTCAGAAGTTTCATATCTGGTAATCTGTGTTTCTTCTTTCTTCTTATCGGATTGTATTTTAAAAGTTTAAATCGTATTTTATCTACATATTCATTTTATTAAATTTTTGTTCAATTCAATTTGTGATAAAATTAAAGGTTGAAACATACATCTAATAATAAGTACTCGAAATAACTAAATATGCTGTAAAACTGTACATATTTTGTGTGGTGTATGCTTGTAAAATTAATATTATTTTTTTATTAAAAAGTTAATGAACTTTTTTATTTTAGTTAAAGCCAAAGTGAAAACATCCAATTCATCAACGGCATTCAGTGATTTAGACATCCTTTCCAAATTTCCAAAGATATTCTTCCAAAGATCTTCAAACAATTGCATGACATTCGTTATAAGTTTACTAGATATTATTTAAATATATGACATAGTTTGATATTGAAATGTGTGCATAACATGTCTTATGCATGTTTTTATTGTATTCATTAAAAACATTGACTGTTCATTTGTGAGAGTTTGCTTCACCCATGCTTTATACATCTTCATACATCTGACTGGACAGGTTGTTACCAAGATTAACCCATCAAGTGTGCTAAGATTTATGCATTATATATGTATTTATTTTCAATTCAAATGTGTGCGTCGTTTAAAAATCATATAGCATCGCTTATACACAAATGTACTTTGCTTGTTTCAAATTGTGATCATAGTATGTAATGTAAACAAAAAATTATTCAGTAAAATAAAAAAATAAAATGCAGTTGTTAAATATATATTGTTCAAAAGTGTTTTATTCCCTAAATATACATGGCATACAGGATTTGAATTTTTTTTTTTTATATTTGGCATATTAAAGTGCCCAACTTGAGCTGCTCACGCAAAGAGTCCAGCCAAGGCAGATGGTCAAGTGAGCAGCTTTACATTAACTAAATATACTGGATTGGGTAGATCGGCTCAACTGCTCATTCAGCGTGAATACCCCTAATGATCTTGGTATATTTACAATTTAAAATTATTGTAAACAGTCTTTAAAATTGTTTATTTAAATTATATTCATAAATGTTTGAATTCCATAGATAATAAATTAAATTTAAATGTTAATATGTTAATATGTTAATATGTTAATATGTTAATAAATGGTTCAAGGACAACTTGCAGTCAGAAAAAGAAAAAATTAATATTTATATAAATATTCAATTTAAGATATATATTATATGAAAATAATTTAGAATTATAAAATAATTGCAGTGAATTGTATAGTAATTCATACTTCCGCCAAAAATGTATTCTTTATGGCAGCAAGATGTGGAGCTATGGTTGGAGAAAATGGAATCAAAGGTAACTAATTCATGTTATTCAAAATTTGAGTACATTCCATCATCGTGTTATTGCAATTAGAATGAAATAGTAGTATACAATCATTGTGAATTTCGATGGTTATAGTCAGAATGGTATCGAAATTTGCTAATTTTACGGTTGCATGAAACTTCGAATAACGGGAATTCTTCTTAGAATTCTTCCTAGAATTTTGAAAATTTCTACATGATACAAGAAAAAAAGCTTGTGCGCAAAAAAACGAATTAAATTTTTATAATATATAAAATATCACATTATAAAAAGGAAACGGTAATAACGGATAGTATGTAATATTAATAGTTTACGAATTTGTTTCAAAAATTGCGATGTTATTCATATTTGTTTCATTAAAACATATAAATTCAATTTATTTAGAAAATGCGTCCAAACGACTTTTTATCAAAAAAAATTAATGAAGCTGCAGCGATGGCTTCATGGTTTTATAAAAAAGCCTCTTCATATATATTCCCACGAAGAGTTCGAAATTTTAATTAAAAATCTTAATGTAGATGTTCCAAATAATAAGAAGATGAGACTAAGGGTATACTCCAGAATATGTTATGTGAGTATTTTAAACGTTTATAAATAAAAAAATGATTTTAAATATTTTATAATGAACGTCATCAATTAGATTTTCAAGAAAAAGGAATCTCAGAACAAAACGAAATATGAAGCAGATGAATTCCAAGTAGCAAATGTACTTATTGATATGAAAGGAAATTCAGAAGTGGTGAACTTAATTCTTTTGTTATCCTATTTACATACATCTTATACATGTTTATTTTTTAGGGCTCTCGATTTCTACCCGGGTAGCTAGCATTACCCGGGTACCCGGATATGGCATTACCCGGGTAATAGCCAATACCCGGGTAATAGCTAATACCCGGGTAATGCTATTACCCGGGTATTAGCTATAGCATTACCCGGGTAATGCTACCCGGCCTTTCATTACCCGGGTAGCAGGCAAAGGCCGATATAAGCCTTTCGAAGCGAAACGACGCACATCGTTCGGCCTTTCAAGCGACGGAGCAGGTAGCGGGGGTTGGGTTTGAAGCAGAGTGCGTCGATTGTTGATGTTGTTGTTTTTTGTTTGTTTTGATGACCATTTGATGCGTTGTGTGTTTGCCTTCGCACATCTTCGTGTTTGCTGCGAAAAGATGCATAGCGCGCGATGCACTCGAGGGATCAGGTAGCGTACGTTTGTTTTGATTACCTTTCGCTGCATTATGGTGCATGATTCTAATTAAAAATACAATTTGACAAGTTTGTTTTTAAATCAACGTGAATTTGTCGATATTGGACTAAATTGTATATATAATAATTTAGATTTAAACATGGGTACTGACTCATTGGATGAACTTTTCAATTTGCTTCATAGCACTGAAAAAAGTGGTGAATATTTATTTAATTATCATTGTATATTTTATTTAAGTATTGTCTTTGAATCAAATATAAATCTTATTTTCGAAATATTGTAGAAATCTTCAGCAAACGCCTCAAATATAATTCCAAAAAAGTGTAAAAGTACTGATGTGCATACGGATGTAGTTGAGATTACCACTAATTTAATTGATGTAAGCAATTGATGTAAGCTTTTGATATCGACGAAAAAACATACAACTAATTTCTAAATTATTGTAGAACTCTTCCGCAAATGCATCCAATATAATTAAACTAGCAAACTCGGATGAAGAAGTATTCCCAAAGAAGTATAGAAGTACTGATGTGCATACGGATGTAGTGGAGATTACCACTAATTTAATTGGTGATGCAATTGATGTAAGTTTTTGATATCGACGAAAAAAACATATAACTAATTTCTAAATTATTGTAGAACTCTTCCGCAAATGCATCCAATATAATTAAACTAGCAAACTCGGATGAAGAAGTATTCCCAAAGAAGTATAGAAGTACTGATGTGCATACGGATGCAGTGGAGATTACCACTGAATTCAACAGTCTTGTTAAAACCAAACTAATTATATGTATTATTACTAATATGTATGAATTTAACATAATGAAAGTTCATAACAGTTATTGTTATTGTAAAGCTTCGTTCTTGCCGTACTGTTCAACTGCGCAGGTTGGAGCCCTGACTTATGTGTGAGGTTAGAGTATTTTTAGTTCTGACATTTAAAATTAAAAAAATTGTTTAACGAAGACATGAATATTTATTAATGTGATCAACGACATTCGGTGGCCATTGCGACACACTCAAATATAAAAGGGAAAGGGTATTCGCTGTTGAAGAATCTTCTCATAGTGACTGCTCATTTTACATATTTCAAATAACTTTTTTTCTTAACTTCATAAGAAAGATGAATGAGTCGTAGATATTGGCCAACAAGTTTATATGAATTTTAGTGATGTTCCGTCCGAAAACACATTGGCTAAATTTATATGGATTTCTTATCTAAAAATATTACGGTTTAATAATCGGTTTTTTTCAAAAACATATCTCACGATCAATCAATCGAGGGGAAGTCTGTCCTGGGGATCGATTCCCTCTATGAAATGTTTGAAATAAGTGTCCAAAACATTTGATATGCTAAGTTTCTTCTCATCGATGACTTATCTAATAGTGGAATTTTTGATATTTGTTCTTTTGGCCTTTGGAAAGGAAGAGCGTATTTCTATGTCTTCTTGAATAAAACGATTCGATGTAGCAGGAGGAGAAATATCAAGAGCGTTTAGTTTCATGAATTTGCATACGTATTATGTACATAACGTAGGGACTACGAGATTCTGATAATTATGAAAAAATATAGTTAAATGTATAAAACAGGCATACCAGAAAAAAGTACCTTATTTAGGCGCATATCTCTCGTGTATGACGGATGAACATAAAGATTTCCATAAAAACCATTTTATTATTGCATGAACAGATATGGAAGAGTTTGAGACAGTTTTTTTTACATTGGGATATCTTGTGTTTTCTTAACAGTAAAATTACCTTAAAAATTAAAATTATTAATAATTATTAGGGATATTAAAATATAAACATAATTTACCTTTCTCGTATCACATCGAATCTCAGTAATTGTTTATTATTATAATTACCGACGTTACTGCAATTTATATTATTCGTATTCAACGATTCCGGTCCGTTTTTATGATAAAATTCATCAAATTCATTTTAATTGAAAAGTGATAGGAACTAGGATTGGTTATGAAATCAGGCTAGATATTAAAAAAATATAATAATATATAAAAATATAAGTATTCAAATTTTTTCAAGTATGCACAATGTCTTTGTAGGAAGCAGAAGTGTTCAATTGAAAATCTTAAATGCGATAATCATATCAAACAGATGGATGTTCAAGTAAGACCTTTTGTTTATTCATATTAGTATTAGTTTTGTAATTTTTTTAACACCATAGCGACAAAATATTTTTAAATAATAATAATACATTCATTATAAAAACCATATAAATACCATAGTTTTTTCCAAATTCTAATTTGAAGAACCAACCTGACAATTCTTATCTTGTTCCCGTGCTGATTTCAAAGTAAACATCTCCATGAGAACTAATGTGAATATATTACATTAGGGGTATTCAGACTGAATGGCGTAGGCTCGTAGGAACGTAGAATACGGGTAAATTGTTTTTGTAATTTGGAACTGACAAACTTTACAAGCACAATTTACTCGTATTCTACGCTCCTACGAGACTCAGTCTGAATACCCCAATTGATTATATGTCGTTTGCGTGTCGAATATATTTCATACATTACGACCATATTAGGCATGTTCCGATCGAAATCTAATTGGAATGTTCCCACTTTCGATTTGTCGTTTTCAAATCCAATTATGTATGTTCGAATCGAATTGAGACAAAATTGGTTTGTTCCCAATTTAGACCACTGTGATTTAGACTCCGAAAATTCAACGAATTCAAACCGGTGACAAAATGAGTCGTGAATTTGATTTCGAGATGAATTTGGATCAAATTTAATTAAACGTAGACCCTCTAACAGCCAATTACGCTTCAATTCAGTATAAGAAAATTATCCACGGTTTTAAATCTTCTTGTTTGTCTTGTTTGACTTGTTATTTAAAGTTTTCGTTATGGTCTCAAATCGTCATGAAGTGTTATGAGCTACGGAGTACTGTATATGTTCTCTAATTTCTCAAAATTAAATGAGACTAATACTGTAAAATTAGACAAAAATGGCAATTAATTTAAAAAATTAATTGTTGAATTTTTCAAAATTTTATGAAATTTATGATATAAATTTCAAAATTTTTGGCTTTATTTAGCAAATGTCGCAACATTTGTGTTAGTGCACTATATAAAATTTTAATTAATTTATTGACCGTCAATATTTCATTGTCAGTTAAGGGGAAACTATATTAGAATTGAATAGCAGGCGGCTAGCAGCTACCTAATGTCAAAATTCGCCGCTCAGAGAGAAAGAGAACGGCAAACAATAATTTTTTCTCTCAGCACAACAAAGAAAAGCCGATCAGCGAAGCGAACGGTGTAAATATTTCAAAAATCCATCGTTGTCATAGCAACCATGATTTAAATGTCATTTTGCATTCTCAAAGACAGAGACAGAGCGGTTGAACTCGGTGCCCTCTCGTTCTAGCAAAAATCAACGAAGAGTCTCAATTTTCGAGACCTTCGTTAAACTCGTGAAAGTTCGTCGATTCTAATATAGGTTGTCCCATATGTTCCTGTGTATTCGATAGCTAGCTGCCAGCCGGACGCTAGCTACCCATCGGCTAATATAGTTCCGCCTTTAGACTTTTCGAAGTGGATTCGACCTTTTGAATTCGATCGAATTCCAATTCCGATATCGAATTGATTTCGATCGAAATTGGGAACATGCCCTTATAACTAGGTTCATATAGCTTTCTATCGAATTCAAATCTTATATGTGTTGAATACTCGGAGACCTATCGCTTCATACGCGAATTTCAAACAAATATTTTTATTATTCACGCGATAACTTTTATTTTATAAAATGCTATTATATCATCGGTTTGAGTTCAATCGGAAGTCAGAAGATTAACTTTTTCTGAGTTAAAAAAATACCTTTTATTTTAAGTAATTTTTTATTTTTTACATAGAAATTTCTACAAAACTCTATTCAAGAGTACCAATCTATTGGTACTGATGAAGAAACATTTAGAGTTGACAGCTTCAAAACATACAGGACACGAGCAAGCAGATACGAAAACTTAAATAGAGACGTTTTAATGGTAGATTATAACAATAGAACAAAACGTATATATAAGTGTAATATTTTAGATTGTAAGTTCAATATAGATCTTAGTAAAATAAATTTAACAGAAAAGTTTTCAACAAAAAAAATACTTGAAGATATTTTACGTGTACAGTTTAATAAATTTAATAATGCATGCGATTTAAATTTTAAAAACGCTAGAATTAATAAAAAGTCGTACACACTATATGCCTATTGTAAATACAGTACGTGTTGTACTTTTCAATTTAAAGTATCGAAATCTGGACACGTTACTGTACACAGAAATAAAGAAATGTTGACTCACCAAATACAAAATAAAAAATCATATCAACTTAGAGGTGTACAGCGGTACCTTCAAAAAGCCGAAATTTTCAAAGAATCTGCATTAATATATAGAAGAAAAAAAACTAAACCAAATTAATAAACAATTAAAAAAGGTTGGAAGACAACAAAATGTTAGAACATTAGATTGTTGCAGAAAACTGCGATCTGACGCAATGGCGGAATTTGATTACGACAAAGATGCTTTTATCGATGCCTACAAAATGAGTCAAGGGCCATACAGAAGTTACATTCAATATATTTCTACAGGTCTTGATGTCTATTTGTATAGTTACCGCCAAATTGAATTACTTGAAAGATGTAATAGCCATATTCTAAAGAAATGTGATTTCACGTTAAATATAGATGCTACAGGAGGCATTGTGACAAATTTAAAATGTACATCAAACCGAATTTCACTATATTCTATAGTGGCAAATGTTATCGATGATAAGCAAACGTTTACTGTTGCGGATGGGATATTATCGAATCATACTATGTATGATATTGGTAAATTTTTGCATCACATAAAAGTGTTTTGCAATCAACATAAATTAAAATGGCCAATATGCAAACGATTTGTAACAGATGTAAGTTTTGCTATAATTGGTGCTATTTTAAAGAAATGTAATCAAATGGATTCCGTCTTGGATTATTTAAAAGCCTGCGCAGAAATTTTGAAAAATCCCACAAAGAATGTGAACTTTGTAATAATTCAGTTTTGTACTAGTCATTATACAAAAATAATGATTAAAGATATTGAGAGAATTGTACCAGAGACAAATAAAAAACTACGTACATTTCTTATAGAAGCCTTGGGGGCTCCGTATAATTTTGCTTCCCTTAATCATATAAAAAAATGGTTTTTGCATCTGAATTATATTTTACTAATGCCAACATATAATGACATTGTTTACGAAAACTCGAAAGAATTTATTGCACATATCGATAACGTTAGGGATGAAACCGTTTTAATATCTCCTCAAGATATGAGTTTTAATATAAGTACAGATGCGACGAATATTGATACTATAGCTAAGGGAAGTCCATTCCGAAAAACATTTGAAACCATTCATTTATCAATTTTAAGTAATATTATGAAGCAAAAACAGAATACTGAAGTTGAAAAAAGGTTTTATTGCCCTGAAGCGATTAAAATTATTTTAGATAAATATATTGCCTTCTTGCCTATGTGTACGCAAATTGTTAGTTATAATATTACAGGAAAACTAAAACGAGCAAGTAATGGGGCAATTGAGTCTCATTTTAAAAATTTAAAATTGTATGTCCTGCAAATGAGGCGCTTACGATTGGGACGGTTGAAAAATATGAAAAATATATAAGGTTGTTGAGTCATCTAATTAAAAAATGGTTGCCCATGGGACCCTAATAAAAAAGAAAACTAATAAAACAAAAAAACAATTAGAAGTTAACGCGAATACGGATATGTCAACAATAACAGAGACATGGAATAAAAAAAAACAAAATAGACAAACTGAAACATGGGATGTTTGTACCACAATTTTTAGGGCTGCAAAAAACATGGAATAAAGGTCAACGCGAATTGGTTGATTTAGATCATTTATATATATCAGAAAAACCACTAAGGTCCACTTTCAATATATCAATAGATATATTAAAAGTTTGGAAAATATTGAATTTTATTTATATAAATTATATAATCTTTATAAATATTTTTATGGGAATAACCCTCATATTGAGTGTTATATAACGTTGAAAGACATAATGAGTCAATGGTCATTGGTTAACAAATACAGTTGTTGATGCTGGCATGCATTTACTTTAAAGAAAAAAAATGTCATCAGCAAAACTGTTACCCTGCCAAATTGAAAATTTTTGTTTTACCAATGGTAAAGTGCTGAAGCAAGCCTTCGGTAAAAAACCAGAAATATTAATAATTCCGCAATTATATAATAAACATTTTTATGTTGTATTGATGAATTTCATCGAAAAAACCATTGCATGTCTTCATCCGATAAATAACGCAAGAAATATGGATGTATTTATTTCCTACTATATGAAGCAATTAAATATGTTTCATATCGATTCTTGGTATATAAAAAAATATAAATATGACTTTCAAAAAGACAACTACAATTGCGGAATATTAATAATTCAATATGTTGAACGGTTCCTATCAAACGAAAGAATGACGAATTTAATTAACCCAGATCATTATAGGGAGATGCTCAAGGAGGAAATTATACGAAACTCTGATGTTATGACGAAAATCTGCCTTCACTGCGCCATCACCGTTCACGATTCCTTGGCCTGCGATATATGCTCTAGAAAAATATGCACAAAATGTTTGGAAAAAACATACAATATACAGAAATATAATTTTGAAGAATACACTACATTTTATAAATCATTCCTTTGTAAATTGTGCTCACAAACTAGGTAATTAATAAAATAAATCACAATAATGTACATTTCATAAACTACATTAACATTTTAATAGAACATTTGATCAAACAGCCGAAAAGAGCTTTGTAATCCAAGACGGTGCTGAAGAATGAATGGATGAAGTGTTAAGGTAAATCGCTTTTTGAATGCTAATCAATTGCTTATAAAAATTTAAACGTTTTTATACCCTACACCCTGTGGGTAAGGGTATATTCATTTTGTCCTTCCGTTTGTAACGCATTAAAGGAGAGGTCGTAGGTATGGAAAAGTATATATATTCTTGATCAGCGTCACCTCCTGAATCGATTTAGCTATGTCCGTCTGTCTGTCTGTCTGTCTGTCCGTCTGTCTGTCTGTCTGTGTGTCTGTGTGTCTGTCTGTGGAAATAGATTTTGTGAAGAAACGGTAAGAGATACTGACTTGAAATTTTGGATTTAGTATTTCTATATTAATAAGCTACTTGTATGTAAAAATGGACGTAATCGGTCAACGGACACGCCCACCTCCCATATAAAGCAAAAGGTTTATATGGGATATCTGGTGAACTATGGTATATATCGAGATGAAATTTTGTGTGTGATCATGTTCCACTGATACGAGTTTAAAAGACAAAAATGGAAAACATCGCCCATCGGACACGCCCACCTCCCATATAAAGCAAAAGGTTTATATGGGATATCTGGTGAACTATGGTATATATCGAGATAAAGTTTTGTGTGTGGTCATGTTCCACTCATACGAGTTTACAAGTCAAAAATGGATAACATCGCCCTCCCATATAACGCAAAAGTTGAATATGGTATATATGATAAACTATGGTATATATAGAGATGAATTTTTGCGTCTGATCATGTACCACCGATACCAGTTTACATACTAAAAATTGACAAGCTACAGCTCAAAAGCTACAGCTCAATGTTGGATATGGTAAACCATATAGACAGTTATTAGATTAAATATTGCTACTAAGAGTTCCCAAGAATCAAATGGAAAATATCTCTTATAGGACACGAGCACCTTCCATACAAAATCGTAGATCTACAAGAAATCCAACTACTTTATGGATGTTATTAGCTGATGAAAGGTGGGAGTGAATCCAAGAAGAAAGAGACCACATCCAACTGAACCTCAATGGACGCCCATAAAAATTGATTATATCTTTTCAATATAAACGTAATGAGCAGGTGACGATTGAGAGAATACAATCCCTGCTGATGGGATCACAATCCACAAAAGTCAGGGAGCTACATATTTCCAAATGGCTGTTCATCTTCAAAGTGGAATCAATCACGCGGCACTATATGTTGCTTATAGTAGCGCAGCAAGTACTTCTGGACTTTATATTGTTGAAAATTTCTACCCTCCCAAGTCTGTTGTTGAATCAGATTTTGTCTGCATTGAAATGAACATCTAAAATAGGAAAAGCAACTAAAGGCACATTATGATTTTATGGCACACAAAAAATCATCGATTCAATTATTCTTCCATAAATTGCTGAGCTTTTATTCGCACTTTCAAGATATTAGCAATGGCACAATGCTGCAAACACCAGAACTACTTCGTTTTGTAGAAACATGGGCCCCTATAAGATTCCTAACTTCACTCTTATTCATAGATTAGACAATCGACACAAAAAGGGTATAATCGTGTTTGGAATACGAAAATAGCTTCAAATATATAATTTCTCTTTGAAAGAGGCCACAGTTGTGAAAATCGCACAATGGAGTTAATAGCATTGAAGTGTAATGATGCATTTTCACTAATTATTGATAGAAATTCACTCTTTTTCCTTTAATAAACGTTGTATGCAGGGTGTAGGGTATGTAAACTTCGGCCTGGCCGAAGTTAACAGATTTTGCCTGGGTGGACCAGGCAAACCGGGGGAGCGAAGCGACCCCGGTGCGCTAGTTCTTTATTCATTGCAGGCAGATTTTATCATGAGTTTCATTTCCATTGCCATTTCCCAAACTTTGTGTAGAAAAATTCGTTGGTTATATTTACAATATCATAAATATAACTCAATTTCTTACACATTATATTTTCATATTTCTAAAATGAAAACGCATTTACCAAATAGCGATGCTTCGGATCTCACTGAGATATGAGCGGTTTCAGTTCGGATCGATTCGACCCCTGGTGAAAACAAAAAATTTCAATTAAAAGAATAGCCGTTTTCGATGGCATTGATTTTCCAAAAGTATATGACGGTATTTGTTAAACAATTCATATTATTTAAACTTATAAATCCTTTCAACGTTATATGACCATCAATATGAGATTTAATTTACAAGATATAAATATATATAAAAATTGTATTCAGCATGTATATATAATGTCCAATATTATCCAATTCTTCTTAAAATTTGTATCGATTTGTTAAAAGTGGACCAACGTGACTTGATGATGATAAATATTAATGATCTATCTTAATTATTTCTGTTTAATGCTATGTTAATATTCTAATAATCTAACTAAAAATAAATCTAAGTTAACGACAGCGACAATTTTCAGCTTGTCGTCGTGTTGCATTCGTCTTCATAATAAAATATTGTGAAATGTAAATATGTATATAATGACGCTTGGGGTAATGTCGTTGCCGCTCGAATGTGTTTTACACACATAATTAATAATATTTTAAAAGTTACAAAAATAATTTCACATGATCACGAAAATAGTTGAAATGGTGAAAACACCAAAGCCTGGAACATGCACTTTCGCCTCCTAACCTTAAAATTTCTTTGCAAGTTAGCAACGAATTTTTCGTGAAAATCGTTGCTAAATTTTTATAGGCTTCAAAAGTTATCTAGCGCTATGACAGCTTATACGTATTAAAGATAATATTTTTACCGATTTTTTAATATCGGTACAATCTCGTTAGATAATGTGGTTCTCATTTAATTAAAGTCTATATAAAACCCCCCTTTGTACTATAAATACAATATTCTGGTGGTCAAAATTGGTTTATTTCGGTTAATTAAATAAATTTCGATTTTGAATATATTTTTTATTGCTATTTAGTACGTTATTTATTAAAAATTTAACAAAATAAAGTCTAACAAATCATTTTTATACTACTTTTTGTGACTCTGATTCACCCTGCTTTTTCTGTGAACTAAATTCGTTGCTGGAAATTATCGTTGCTATCTTCACGGACGTGTGACGTGCGTGACGGTAGAATTTGATTGACTTTGCAGAAACGAATTTAGTTTCAAGAATGTGAAGGATGATTCAGAAATTAATTAACTAATTAATTAATTAACAACGTTCAGATTTTAATTTTCGGCCGAAAATCTGATTTTCAAAAAAGCCGTTTACACGACAAAATCGATTTTCATACGTCAGATTGGCGGTATTTCTTTTCATTGTATTGGTGTGTATTCTACACACGTTGTTGTCGACTTCTTGATTGTGTTGGAATGAATATGACATCAGGGTAAAGGATTTTTGTGAAATAGTACTATTTTCAACAAAAACCACGGTTGCAAGCCGAAAATTTCTTGATTTTCGCTGAAAATCAGCCGAAAATCTGATTTTCATTTGACAGTTATTCCAAGGCGAAAATCAGAATTTCGGCTGATTTTCAGCGAAAATCGATTTTGGGTCGAAAATCAGCTCCGTGTGAACATGCTATAATAGTGTATTCACACGGAACTGATTTTCGGCCCAAAATCTGATTTTCGATTGTATTTCGCAAAAACCCTTTATACTATGTTCACACCGAACCGAAAATGCGCATTTTCGGCAAACATTTTCAAACGAAATTGCGGCCGTTCACACTGAATAAAGACTATTTCGTTTGACAGGTCAATTTTCATTGTTTACATTTTTTCATTCATTTAAAAAAATGTATTTAAGCAAGCATTCTGAGGTGTTTGGGCGCAACCGGCGACTTCATACCGCCTGTATGATAAGCTCGTGCTCTGTGGAACGGCAGAATTTCTGCAGTCCTTTTGCAAACTGTTCCCAGTGCTAAAATTGTGAAAAGTTCATAGCCCGTAAGTTCATATATGGCTATTACTTCTTGCCCACGCCAATTTTTTGGGACCACAATTCCAGAATGATTTCCTCTACAATCCCTCATACTCGGACTTTTGTCACCCGAGCTCCTTCATGGCCAGCCACGCTAAAATAAATTCATACATTTTTATAACATGACCTGTGTTTAATTGAAATGGTGTAATAGTCACAATTCTTTATATTTCAAAAATCCTTGAATATTTTCAAAATTTCTTGAATATTTTACTACAGGGTGACCCTGCTCTCTGGTTCGGGTCTTTCTTTTCTCAAACCCGAAAAAAATTGAGGTGAGAAAATAAAATATCAGCAATTCACAATTTTTCGACTTCACTTGCTCCAAAATAATATAAATTCTAGAATTTGTAAACAGAAAAACATGAAGTTTGGAAAACAGTACAAAAATAGTTTTAAGCTCTAGAAAAAATTTCTCACTGCGCATCGAAAAATGAAACTAGAAATTGTTCTTCTGTTTTGGAACAAACTATAGGAGCGAAGAATACGTGCAAATTGTTTTTGTAATCTACGATTCGACGCTCGTACGCGAGTTGTACCTCTCGTAGATCGCGTACAATCAATTTTGTAAATGTTGACAACCTTTGCAGTGAAAACAAAACATAAATATTTTTGCAAAAAAGTGTGGTCTAAATAATTATGTTACAGTGTCCGAAAAGAAGATTCATGAGCAACCTCTAAAGCAATTAAACATGAATGAAAGGGATTTTTTTTAAATATAGTTGGATCAACTTTTGAATAAAATGAAAAAAATTGTGTGCGAGATTCACACATTTTAATTATAATTTTATAATTATGCATGAAAAATCATAAATTATTATAATATTTCGCAAAAACGGGCAATCTGTTCAAAAATATGCAACACCTCTCCAAATCACTTTACGTCGTCTGATCAGGTGTTCAGACATGTCGAGAGTACGAGACTTAAGACTGGAGCACATTCGGAGCGTTAGCCGCTTCGCGTCAGACTTCAACGTTGACAGACGAGTTGAAATACATTGTTTCTTACGGGAGCGAACACATAAGACGAGGCGCGTCAACAAGGCGTTTGAATCGATGCTCGAAGTTGAGAAATGTTCAACGCGCATCAAACGCTTTGCACATAAGAGCGTTGGAAGCGTCGCGTTGAGAGCGTTGCCGTCGGCGACGCAGAGCCGTACACATAGACCGCTTTGAAGTGTGAAAATTAAGAATGATTTTCTCTAAATTTTAGAGATTTTTATGAAAGCAAACGTTGTTCTTATATTCAAGAATTCATTATTTGTCAATCCCTCAAACATTTCATGAACAAATTTCTTTTTCATTTAATATTTTGATCAACAACGCGTTTGAGGCGCGTCAAAAGTTGAACATTTCTCAACTTCGAGCGTCGCTTCAAACGCCTCGTTGACGCGCCTCGTCGTATGTGTTCGCTTCCGTAAGAAACAATGTATTTCAACTCGTCTGTCAACGTTGAAGTCTGACGCGACGCTTCCAACGCTCTTTATGTGCTTCAGCCTATAAACATACATAAACAGCTGACCTGTTTTTCACCAAAAAAATATTAAAGCGTTGCCACTTTCTGTATAAAATTAGGTAAAATTTAATAAATATTTTTTTAAATTTTCATCAAATATATAAATTTTAAAGTTTTCAATAATTGTTGTAAAGGCAATTTGTATTTGTTTTGAAAATTTAAATATATATCTCACTTAAAATTGAACAATATTCTTTAATCTCTTAAATTCCAAGAAATCCGAAACATTTGGTGGTGAAATATTTGTAACGAAGTGGCATCGCTAAAAGTCAACTTTTGGTGAAACAAATCAGCTGTTTTTCGTCTCAATTAGATTTATCAAACATGAAAATTTGACAAAATAACAGAAATGTATTTCATGATCATGATGCTTTGGGAAACCAAAATTGATTGAAAATGAAATTATGGATATTGAGCACTGTAAATATTACTTATATTGCCTTAGGCTCTCATAGGTATAGGAATTACGATATTCAAAACATAATTAATTTCGGAAGAAGAAGAAGAGAGCAATTCTTTGAGCGGGAAGGTGAATAAAGACATTGTGGTAACTTGAGGAAGGGGTTTTTGATAGTTCCAAAAACTACCACTGGCGCTATTTTATGATTTTCACACACACCATCAAACCATTTTAACAACCACATACAAGCGGTATTTCTAGTTTCATATCTGGTAATCTGTGATTTCTAGTTTAATATCTGGCAAAGATCTTTGATATCTGGTAATCTGTGGTATCGAGCATAAATCTCTTATCTATGACAATATGCAATCTACAGTTTCATTATCTGATAATAATATTCAACAAGGTTTCATAAACATATTTGACGACTACGAACATTTAGAATCTGATTTGGAATATGTGCTTGAAAATGTTATTCAAGATAATGCGCTTGAAAACTCTTCCGAATATAAAGAACTATGTAACCAGTACAACTCAGTTATTGTAAAAAAATGCCAATGCTTCAGTGAAAGCCATTGCATTAATTGTGTTCATGGCGGAAATTACGTGAAAGACTTGAGCTCAAATGAGTTGGTTTTGAGAAGAATCACCAACAACATAACACATAACGCTATATATGAATGTTCATCGATGTGTGGATGTGATTCACTAACATGTCGAAATAGATTGGTACAACACGGTCCACGAAAGCATTTAAAAATCATACACTCTGAACGCTATAAGTCCAAGGGTTTAATTACTACCAAAGATATACCACGTGGAGGATTTATTTGCGAATATGCCGGAGAACTGCTCACAGTAAATGAAGCTCGTCGTCGAGCTTTAGAAAACGACCGCTCTAATAAAATGAATTATATATTATGTTTAAATGAAATTTCATTGAATAAAACAAACACAAATCATCTCACGATTATCGACCCTAGTCTGAAGGGTAATATTGGGCGGTATTTGAACCACAGTTGTAATCCAAATTGCGAAATCTACTGTGTACGCGTAGACTGTCCGATTCCAAAAATAGGTACGCCAATATTAAATAATAATTTAAATCAATATAACTTTATGTTTGTTTGTTAGCTATTTTTGCGAAGCGCTTCATTTATGCGGATGAAGAACTTTGTTTTCATTATGGGGATGGCTTAAGAGAGACAAGCACGAAAAGTTCTACAATTTGTTTGTGTGGTTCAACAAATTGTATTCAGTTTTTACCTTCGGATACATTTTAGAATATTTAAAAATATAATTTTAAATTATAATCAATTTCAAATTGATGAAAAATATATATTTTTTCAGTTTATGCTTTTATAATGTGTGTTTAGGTGCTAAAATGGAACTAATAAGCCAACAAATACAATTATCCGAATAATTTATCATAATTTATTCTGTAAATCCTTATTCAAGGGTGGCAGTTTTGCCTGAATCCACTGTTGAATATCAAGAAGTTCACATTTTTTGAGCTCATGCTGTGTATTGTGAAGTGTTGTAAACTCTCCTTGAACTCCTAAAGATGTCAATTTGTTGAAACTGTCTTTGCCCCAATTTATAGACACCAATGAATCTCTTTCGCCATGGTACATTCTTAACTCTGGTAGAACTGTCCCAGGTTTTGTGCGATGTATCAGAGAATCATATACGATTGAATCGCGATTGAGAAATGATGAGCATGCAAAAACTCCAGCTAGTTCTGTGTTCAAATGATAACCAGTATGCAAAGCCAATGCCCCACCCATCGAGAAGCCACCTACTATTATGCGATTAGCTGGAATTCCTTGTTTTAATTCTTCATTAATAAGTTCGTGTACTTTTTCATAAATTTTAGCCATACTTTTGCGACTTTCCAAAGCCTCAATATTTATAGAACGGCGATCAAACCATACATTAGAGAGTTGTCCATCGAAAGGTGTGTATGGCTGAAGGGGTGCCGTTGGATAAATCAATTTAATATGTGAGAATTCCATATCTCTGCCCAGTAAAAAACGAACCCATTCTATAAGGTTCGATCCTGTGTCGCCTGCAGTAGTAGAAACATTTAATTATTAGATAATGTACTTAACAATTACACAGCAATGAAATACCTGAGCCATGAAAAAATATTACAGAGGCACTATATGTTTTTCCGGTGGGGTTAAAGGTATTCACGAGTAGTTTCATTATATTAGACTATGTACTTAGTAGATAGAGCAGACTAAATTTTAATTATTTTAATTCTATGATAAGAAATAGCAAAGAAAAAGTGACAGCTTAATTTTTCGATGTTGAACATTTTGAAATCCAGCTGATTCTGACATTTATAATCTTATATTCAAACCAAATGTGAAATTTTTTCAGGGATGCAATTTTATAACTGTTGAATTAAATCTTTAGAAAATAATATAAAAGTACGATAAATCGTATTAATTATATGGTATTTTATCTATTAAGCAACACTGCTTCCTAATAATATGTGAATATTTTAAAGACAACTTCACACCGAAGAAAATGTCATGCTGATATTTAGACATTTTTTGTAACGTTATCGTGTTTTTTTGTATATTTATTTTTATTTCAAAAGGACTATTCGGACTTTTGAGAACTAATGTAAGTAAAATGTTTCATATGCCATAGGACGTTAACAAATTTGAATATAAGTGCAATTTCTAGTTTTCATGAATTAATTTTCCTTTCGGTTTCAATTACTAATTAATATAGATTATTAGATTCATCAGATTTCTTAATTCCTTTTGTACAAGTCTTGGTTGGCACATATTTCAACTCTGCTCATAAAATGATTTACGATAACTCTTTGTCTTAATTTTTTAATTTCGGCATGTGTAGAGTAATCAGCTGTTTCATTAAAATACATCTACGAATATTCTATAGACTTGCATTCCAACAAATGTTCGAAGCTTACAAGCATTAATTTTGTATGGCCGTAGTTAAAGCCACAAGTGTTTAACTCAGTACATAAAACTAAAGTATTTCAATGTTTGGCATCAATATCACGTAATATAATGTTACTCTATTTCACGCAAATAAGTTTTGTTTAAGGTACATATGAAGTTAAAGAGATTAATTCATATCATATTAACGATATCGCTCCACATTGCGCTCGTCACCATGATTTGACAAATTTGTAAATTTTTTTACTCTACCTCCTACAGTTTCTATCTGAATGATGTCTTTGCATTGGACATATTAGTAAACTGGTGGCTTTAGTAATAATGTTCTGTTTTACTTCATTAAAAAATTCACTCTAAGAAACCAAATAAATTTTTTATATGTTTACGTCAATTTAAGAATTTAATATTATATTATGAAAATAAAATCCCAGGTGCAACATGCTGAATCCCGTTTTCAATGAAGTATATTACTATTGTTTATGCAATTGAGTTGTGTTTAAATAGAAATTAATTAATTAAAAAAAATAAATTGTATTGGTTTTAAACATTCGAATTTTAGTCGTTCAGTTCTATTGTAAATAATGGTTATTTTATAAATGTTTGTGATGTCGGATTTTACATTTCATCAAATGAAAAGAAAATCTTAAACATCCCTTTAAAATTAGTCTATGAAAACAAATTGTTAAATATATAATAATGTGCTTACTCAATTAATTTCTCATGTTCTCATATAAATATCTATTAAAACTGACATTTTTTTCATTGCTGCACATCGAATTAGCCATTTTATATTTTAGATATAAGCACACGAATTATTCTATAAATTCTCATTCATATTGTTCTATAAGCTTTAACATTCATTGTTATGAAAAGCCTATTCATCTATCATTTGTGGTCTGCGTTTACAGGGAATATTATATGCTAAATTATTATTGGCAGTTATATATTGCTTTTCGAGATAGACGTTGTAAAGAACATTTTTTTCATTAATGATACATAGGATTTGAATATTTGTCATGGTTTCTATGCTTTGATATTTAAGAAATAAAAAAATCGCCCCCTTCTAGATATTAAAATGGACGTTCCCTCCAAAGCTGGTTCCTCTTCAGTAAACTGCCAAAAGAAAAATTATTCCTTTACTGGTGTGTGTACGTATGGCTCTCCATCAACCACTTTAGATGAATCAGATGACCTAAATGGCAAAGATGATGACATGACCTTTTGCATGTCAAATTATGCAAAAGAAGCACTTCGTATGATGTTTATGATGCGTTCTCACAACATGCTTACAGACGTAGTGCTCGAAGTGAAACAGGAGCTCTTCCCTGCACATAAAGTAGTTTTGTCGGCAGCAAGTCCTTATTTTAAGGCAATGTTTACTGGAGGATTGAAGGAGGCAGAAATGTCTCGTGTCCAGTTACAAGGGGTATGTATAAGTGTGTATAGCGCAATTGGGTGGGAGGAGAAATTAATCACATCCATAAAAAGATGAAGGATTTTTACTCTATAGGTGTGTCCAACAGCTATGGGCCGAATTATTTATTTTATGTACACTGGCCATATCCGGGTAACAGAGGTTACAGTTTGTCAATTATTGCCGGCAGCCACAATGTTTCAAGTGCCAAATGTAATTGATGCATGTTGCGCCTTTCTCGAGCGTCAATTAGATCCAACAAATGCTATCGGGATTGCAAATTTTGCCGAACAACATGGATGCGCAGAATTACAAAAAAAAGCGAATCATTTCATTGAACGTCATTTTACACAGGTATTTTTGTTTAAATATATACATTTTTTATAATATATAGAATCTTTTTTTTTAAGATTTGTCAAGAGGAAGAATTTTTACAACTGTCAGCATATCAACTTATTGCTCTCATACGGCGAGATGAACTAAATGTACAAGGAGAACGCGAAGTTTACAATGCAGTACTTAAATGGGTGAAATATGATGAAGAGAATCGTTACCCAAGAATGGAGCATATTTTATATGCAGTTCGGTGTCAATTTTTAACACCCACATTTCTTAAGGAACAAATGAAAAACTGTGATGTTCTGCGTAAAGTGCCCGCTTGTCGCGAGTATTTGGCCAAAATATTTAAAGATTTAACACTTCACAAACGTCCTATAGTCAAGGAACGTACTCCGAATACCACGCGCATGATTTTTGTTGCTGGCGGATTTTTTCGTCAATCTTTAGACATATTAGAAGCGTACAATGTTGATGACAAAAGTTGGACAACTTTACCAAATCTAAGAATACCCCGATCTGGTCTTGGAGCTGCTTTTTTGAAGGGGACTTTTTATGCTGTTGGCGGTAGAAACAATTCCATTGATTCATCATACGATTCTGATTGGGTGGATCGTTACAATGCAGTATCGGAACAATGGCGCCCGTGTGCTCCTATGTCAGTTCCACGTCATCGTGTTGGTGTCGCGGTAATGGATGAACTCTTATATGCAGTAGGTGGGTCTGCTGGTTCGGAATACCATAACACGGTAGAATAGTAAGTTTATCTATGATATAGTGATATCATACACTGACCTTGATGATTTAGTTACGATCCTGATCAAGACCGATGGACATTAGTTCAGTCCATGCATGCGAAGCGCTTGGGAGTCGGAGTAGTTGTTGTTAACCGTTTGCTTTATGCTATTGGTGGATTTAACGGAATTGATCGCTTAGCAACTGTAGAATGTTACCATCCCGAAAATAATGAATGGAATTTCGTTCCCTCTATGAACTATGGTAGAAGTGGTGCAGGTATAGTTTGAAATTATTTTTGTTTTTCGTAAAATAAAAAATTTGATTTGAAAGGAGTTGCAGCCATTAATCAATATATTTATGTTGTCGGAGGATTTGATGGAACTCGTCAACTGTCTTCGGTTGAACGTTATGACACTGAGAATCAAGTCTGGGAACACGTTGCACCAGTGAAAATTGCTAGAAGTGCCTTATCACTTACATCGTTAGATGGGAAACTTTATGCGATTGGGGGTTTTGATGGAAGTAATTTTCTCTCTATAGTAGAAGTGTTTGACCCAAAAACCAATCAATGGGAGCAAGGCACCCCCTTAAGTTCTGGTCGGTCTGGACATGCGTCTGCAGTTATATATCAACCATCATGTGCCGTAAGCTTTATGGACTGTATTGAGAATGAACATTCTAAAAGAGGGGGCAATGAAGATTCTCGGCCAGAAGAACCCAATTCTGAAAATAACGACTCAAGTATCCAAAAATCAGAAGGGTCTTTCGGGGGAAATACCTATATGCAATTTCATACTTCGATTGGAAGCACTAGATGTAATTGTGAAGACGAAGCGATGTCTTCCAACAAACAACAGTTGAATACATGCTATAATTATTGGAAGAAACTTCATTCCATTAATATAAAGTTGTGTGATTTAAAACGATTTCAAAACCTAAAACATAAAAAAAGAGTTTATAATATTGAAAAAAATTATGAACTTGAAAATAAATTAAACAAATTAACACTTAATAAAGATGTAACGATCGTATCAAGCATATGTTTATTTCAAAATCAACATGGAATGTATTGCAATAAATTGAAAGGCCAATATAAAAATAAATACATTTTAGAACTTCTAAAAAAAACTACAGCTAAGAATATAATCCACCATTTTTTAAATGCCATATTTTCGAAATCGTGTAAGCAAAATGCGTCAGTGTTATCATAATGTCTATTAATTTTAATTTATAAAGTAAAAATACTATTTTAGTTAGCTTGTAAAATATCAAATGTTCCCCAATTATGTGTTTATATATTCTCTACAATTAATTTGAAAAAAAAACGCATAATATAAATTTCTATATATAGATTAATTTTATTGTCTATATTGTAATATCATTCCGTATATTATTAAACAAACCTTTTTTATTTACAAAATGCTAATTACTATATTTTGATTTGTGTACGTAATTATTATATAAAGTTTGCATTAGAAATTATAAGCAAGAGAACTGACTTCTCTAATGTAAATAAGACATAGTCAATAAATTGCCTTTAGAATTGCAATACCTTAAACAAACAAAAAGGTCAACATTTTGTAAAAAATATAATAGGAATATGATAGAAGTATCACGTATGTTTATTGAGTCTCTTCATATATTTATAAATGTTTCCGGGCAGGTTTTTTATTTGAATCAGATTTTTATTCCTTTTTACAAACTTCTTTGCTTGCGGGCACGAGGGGGATTCCAAGATACTGGTGTATTATCCGTAATGGAAACGATATTCAATCCTCCCATTTGTAATCCTTTGATGGCTGACTAAAAATACACAAAAAATTCAAAAATTAATAATTATTTCCATATATATGTGTAGTTGTTACATATATTCAGTGTAAAGTTTATATCTATAGGAAGATAAACATCCCAGACGTAAAATTTACGACTGCCAAATATAACAAATATATTAAACAAATTTTGTAATAGCTAGCGAACGAGTTAAGTCCGATTGGTGTCAATCTTAATCACAATTGTTTATTTGGTTGATATCAAATATTATGTTATCTCAAGTGCACTGTATTTGGAAAAAAATCAAAATAAGCGAAACATTTTTACTTATACATATATCAGTAGAAAGGTACTTACCATGCGGCCAGGTCCTAAACCACGAACTTTAACGCGGATAGTCTTCCAACCCAACTCTAAAGCACGCTGATATCGCAAAATTACAGATATGATTATTTGTATATCATAATACATATATGAACTTACCGCGCTAATGCTAATAGCTGTAGCTTGAGCTGCGATATTGGTTCCCTTTCTGGTATTCTTAAAACCCTCAATACCACAGGAGCGAATGAGACGAGGAACTCCTAAATGATTTAGATTATGGTTTCAATGTATACGAAAAAAAGTCAGTTAACCTTTATAATCAGTCACCGAAATGATAGTGTTATTTGGTGACACGCGGATGTTACAGACTGGCAGTTCGTTGAATGGAATTCCACTGAAAACCTGATGTGATGTATGAGCGTCCGGAAACAAATTGTCCTTTCTGAAATATCATTTCTCTGAATAGAAAGTAAAGGTATAATCCAGGAAAATACCTAGTAATCAACGCATCAATATCAACAGATCTTTCGCCAGTGGTTCCCTCATCTTTGGCAGGGAGTGATGCTAGCATTTCTTTGCGGTCTTCGGCTTTTTTAAATATTGTACTTGTGTGTATTTTGAATAAATTAGAAGAAAGATACACCTTTGAATTCAGCAAAAATTTTGATATTTTTGTTCTCAACATCTTTATTTTTTTATCTTTAGATTAAAATATATTTCAAAAACCCCAAATATATTACGTCAGACCAGGGTTGTCGAACTCACTTCAATCAAAGTGTTTCACTCCACTTATGATCAAACACACAGAGTAGTGTTTTGCATACGGCAACCCTGCCGGTGTGAACATGAACCATGCATTCATTCCATAAATTCACTGAGAGAATGAACAAACCGGACTCTTAAAACAATAACGTTTTATTAAACAAAAAAAATAAATAAATAATATAATAAATTATTTACTCATATTTATATGATTTATATACCATATTAATTTTTGTTACAACCAGGTATATGCATACCTCAATTGTCTGCCTGAACAGAATGCTGTGGGAAATGTGGGAAACACATTCGATGCGGCAGCGACACACCAACACGCCGACAACATGACAGAGGAGTTATCTGCCGTCATCTTCTCAAAAAGTGAAATTTTTTTAATGCGGCAGCGACAAAATATTTTGTTTAAATAATTACCTTTAAACTCAATAACAAACACATATAACATACCAAAACATCAATATTAATAATTTAAAAGTAAAAATTCCAATTTACAATCATAAATTGAGAGAAAAATAAATGAAAAGAGAGCATTTTGACAGTTGACGATTGTCGTCGTCTCTCAAATTAGAAATAGATCCAAATTGACGGCTGCGACGGACGACAATATTTATCTTGTCGTCGTGTTGCATTCAAAATAATCATCTCCATAAGAACTAATGTAAAAATATTTTGACGTTTGACGCTTTGTCGCTGCCGCATCGAATGTGTTTCCCACATCAGACGGCATAAAGTGATTTGGAGAGGTGTTGCATATTTTTGAAATGATTGCCCGTTTTTAAAAAATATTAAAATAATTTATTTTTCATACATAAATGTATGAGAGAAAATGTTATTATTATTATAATTATTAAATTATAATTAAAACGCGTAAATCTCGAACAAAAATTGTGTCATTTTATATAATAGTTGGTCCAACTATAGTTTGAAAAATCCCTTTCATTCGAAAGAAAATGTATTGTTATATACTGACATCATTGTTTAATCGCAACTAATAGCTCATATTTCTCCTTTTCGCACGCTATAACATAATTATTTAGACCATAAATAGTTTTATTTTCCAAAATGCATGATGTTTTATGTGAATATGAATGAATTTATTAAATTTTCTGATTCAAGAAATTATAATTGAATGACGAATTGAAGAATGTTGCTACTGCATTGTTTTTTTTACAGATGAATCGAAATTTTGCGGCCCAATATAGTACAAGCGGACAATTTTATTTACAGAAATTCGAAATTTTTAATGGAATTGTATATTTTAATACTTTAAAATATTTTCATGTACTATTGTTAGTTGTTTTATTCACAATTATTTCACCTTTTTGCAAAAATTCAAAATGTGTTATTTCATGTCAAATGTCAAAAATGTCAAATTTCACCAAACAAAAATCTTTTGTTTTCACTGCAAAGGTTGGCAACATATACAAAATTGATTCTACGCGATCTACGAGAGGTACAACTCGCGTACGAGCGTGGAATCGTAGATTCGTAGAATCGTAGATTACAAAAACAATTTGCATGTTTTCTACGCTCCTACGAGCCTACGAGACTCAGTCTGAATAGCCCTATTGATTAAAATTTTATCGTTATTTTTTCGATCATAAATATCGATCAAATATTGATCGTTTCTTATTCGATCGGGAATATCGGTCAATAATTATTCGTTTTGTTTGTTGTAAAAAAATCAAGCACTAATGTATTTTTATTTCTTAATCGAAAAAAACAATATCAGAAAATAATTGTTATGAAGTTGACCTTTATTATAAAATCCATAATTGTTTGGACCCCTCAGGTCCTAACCCTGATAACAACCACATACAGCTGGAATTAATTGCATACAAACAATAACTGTTCAATGAAATATAATTAACTTTTTAAAACAAAAAAATCATATTATTTAAAAAATAAGATTTAATGAAATAAATAAAAAAATAACTTTTTAAATTTGAAATTTTTACCAGAAAAAAATATTTTAATTAAAAATTAAATTAAAATTTTAAAGAAAATTAGTAATTCTAAAAATATAAATTTAATTAAAAAAAAATAAAAAAATTTAATTTTGTTAAAAAAATAAAAAAAAATTATTTCTGTTAAAAAAAATTAGTAATTAGGTTAGTAAAAAGTTTTTCAATGTATTATCTAAATTTACATGAAAAATTATATGATTGGCTAAATATAATTCATTTACGAACTACACGTATTCGTTCGCAGCAGTCGCTGCCAAGAGAACTGGATCAGGTTTAGCTCGTTTTGGCAAAGTCGCTGCTCTCAAGTACGGATTATCAATGTTTGGATTATTAAGGATCGCATTATTGGTACTCGAATTGGGCTTTATTTCAGCCTCCTGCTTGACTTCTTTTTCCGCCTTTTCCGATTTGGCATCAGCATCTGCATCATCTTCGTTGCCGCTTTCATTTTCATCACCATCATCTAAAATAAAACAACCACGTTAATTGAGGCCGACTTCCTAATACTGATATCAGGTAACCTTTTGAAGTAACGTCCTCAGTTCGATTTGCCACCAAGTAATGGTATTCCAATTCCTAAAAATCAAAAACCTGATCGGTGGGATTGAGAGCTGCTAGGTATGGAGGAAATGCGGGCTTGCAGGCAGTCACTGAGCAAATTGTAAATAAATGTAATTTCTCTTTACGTGGGAACATGTTGTCTTCAGTGTCGAATAGACTGTGAGTTTCTGAGGTCTTCGAAAGAAACGTCGTCAAAGCCTTCTCTATGTCGCGCTTCTGTGTATCAGCCTTTTCACGGATGGCCTCATACTCCGTAACTGGTTAGCGATTTCAAGCGTTGTTGAATTGCATTTTTTTTACTGCCGGATTCTTTGAATCCCTTCTCTGACCCTACATCAACCCTTGTTTATCATAATTCTCATCTCGCACAAGAAAAAACACATCAATTAGTTTCATCTTGTACTCATACGATAGCTAATTTGTGAACGGATGATTCCATCATACGAAACACTAATTTTTACGTGACAAGTCATACGTGAACGGATTTGACGATTCGACCCCTGGTCACAGATTACGGCATCATTATAGTGCGTTCACACGAGCCAAATTTTTGGCTGAAAATCAGATTTTCAAAAAAGCCGTTCACACGACAAAATAGATTTTCATGCGTCAGATTTTCGTTTGGCGGTATTTCTTTCCTATGTATTGGTATGTATTATACACACGTTGTTTTAGACTTCTTCATTGTGTTGGAATGAATATGACATCAGGGTAAAGGATTTTTGTGAAATAGTACTATTTTCAACAAAAACCACTGTTGCAAACCGAAATTTCTTGATTTTCGCAAAAAATCAGCCGAAAATCTGATTTTTATTTGACAGTTATTCCAAGGCGAAAATCAGATTTTTGGCTGTTTTTTTGCGAAAATCGATTTTGGGCCGAAAATCAGCTCCGTGTGAACATGCTATTACTCTAGGTCTTGGCATGGTAATGTGGTAACGTGGTAATGTGACAAATTTACAAAAACAAAATGCATGTGAATTACCACATTACCATCGTCAGTGTGAATAACCCTACTGTGGGCGCATTTTTCGAAGTCGTAAGCGTCTGCCGAAATGCTGATGTCGTATGACTTTGTACTAGAACTACTACTACTCATTCTGTTCAGCCAGTAAAATTCTAAAAAGACATCACTAGTTTTGACAGAAACGTTGTTAACTGTGCTCCGGTGATTTCACGTGTTTTTCATTATTCTACTTTGTTGATCTATTTTAGGAGATTATAACAATAAAACAATGGCTTTAAAACGATTGAAAAGTAAAATATTGTAATTATAAAATAAGAAATCCATATAACTTTAATATATTTACAGCAAAGAAATCTAAACGCATGACTGGCAAGCAAAAGTACAAAATTGAAAAAAAAGTTCGAGAGCATAATAGGAAAGTGCGCAAGGAAGCAAAAAAATCTACAAAGAGAGGAAGTAAGAAGCAGAAGTTGGTTCAAATTCCGAATATATGTCCTTTTAAAGAAGAAATTCTGAAAGAAGTGGAGGAGGCTAAGAAAAGACAAGAGGAAGAACGACAACGTCGTCGTGATGCATTTAAAGATGCACGGCATCAAAACAAATTCAGTACATTGGAGTCGCTGGTGGATGACGCCGATATTCGTGGAGCAGTGCATTCAGTACTCCATGAAAACGATGTTTCGTTGGAAGAGGTATGAACAAGTCTGACAAAAATGTAGTTTATACACCCCCTATAGTCAATTCAATTCAATAGTAGTATATTTTAAATGATTGATCCAAATCGTAAATATGAGAAAGTTGGGATATGCCAATATCTACATATAAATATTCTAAATAGCAGTGTGCATTATGATCCTCGTTTTTGCAAAGAAAGTACGGCTCATGGGCTGTATTTGTTCCACTCTAGAACGATTTGAGCCGTATTTTTTCCACTGCTTAGTGATTCAAATGTTTCGGCTCGTGAGTGGAAAAATACGAATCGCTCAAGATAAAAAAATACGGTTTGTGAGCTAATCGTTATTTCAGAGATGAAGTACGAGTGTTTTTTTACGAACCCTGGATATAGTATAGAATGTAAACCTCAAGTGCGGCCGAAATCACACAAAGAAGAGACCTACATAAAAATATTTAAGAAAAATTTAACAATATGTATAAAAAATATATAGTTAAAAAACCATTTAAAAAAAATGATTAAACTAAAACAAATTCAGTTAAATTAATATTTAAATTAGATAATTTGGTACCCATCGATTGATATTTGCAGAATTGGGTGGTGCTCCAATTTTAACAATTTTGAATGTCCAATATGCAAAATAAAGGCAATGGGGGTGCATAAAAATATATAAGTTATATATAATATACGTGTATTTATATTTTGTATTCTATATTTATAGAAGCAATACAAAAGTTCAGATACAAAAGAGTTATCACTAAAACAATACTACAAAGAGTTCAAAAAGGTTTTAGAAAATGCAGATGTCGTTTTGGAAGTAGTTGATGCACGTGATCCGTTAGGCACTCGTTGCGCTGAAGTGGAAAAGGCTGTTCGTGCTGCTTCCGGCAATAAGCGATTAGTTCTTATTTTAAATAAAGCTGATTTAGTACCAAGGGAAAATCTCAACAGTTGGATAAAATACTTTCGTCGTCAAGGACCAGTAACCGCATTTAAAGCATCTACTCAAGACCAAGCCACAAAATTGGGACGCAGGAAATTCCATCAGACGAAACCAGAAAAGATTCAAGGTTCAGTTTGTATTGGAGCTGAACTTCTTATGTCCATGTTGGGCAACTACTGTCGTAATAAAGGCATTAAGACATCCATTCGTGTGGGTGTGGTTGGTATTCCAAACGTAGGTAAAAGCTCCATAATCAACTCGTTGACACGAGGCAAAACATGTTCAGTTGGTTGCACACCAGGAGTTACACGGTAAGTTCGACATTAAATTCTGTACCATTAAATGAATACATTTTTTCTTTATTGTATAAAGAGCAATGCAGGAAGTTGAATTGGATTCAAAGATTAAACTAATAGATTGTCCTGGAATAGTTTTCTCAAACTCTGGAAAAACTGATGCTTTGCCAGCAGTTTTAAAGAATGCTCAACGTGTCGGTGATGTTAAGGATCCATTTACAATTGCTGAAAATGTTTTGAAAAGAGCAAGTAAAGAATATTTTTGTAAATTGTATGACATCACAGAGTACGATACATTCGAAGAGTTTTTTGCAAAGAAAGCAGCCCGCATGGGTAAGTTCTCATTATTTAACTTATTGTTGTGTAATCTAACTTAAGGTCTATAGTGTCCAATGCATATCTTTAAAGAGTTAGAATATCTTAATCACTTGTAGAGTCTTTCTTGTTTTTTTTTGTTATCCTAGCATCGTTATCCTCATTTATATCATATATCCTGGCACTAGTTGTGATGAATTATATAAATGATCATAGAATGAAAAGATACACTCATGGTCAAAAAAATAAGTACACCCCTATGAATGTTCTTTGGTCGTAATATTTTTGGAATCTAGTTTATATTCAAGTAGTTTAATAATTTTAATTTAATAACTATAATATTTCACAATTTTTAGACCATTTAAAGGTAACATTGATTGTCAATCCTTTATTTCACGAATTTATTTCTCTAAAAAGTGTCTGATTTGGTGGTCATAAAAATAAGTACACTTGCTATTTTTCAAATCTTAAAGCTGACGGGTTACTTTTTACACCAAAAATAATTATGGATTTCTTGAAAGTACTATTTTCCGGAGAAAATGAAAAACTGCTAGTATCGTATAAATGATTAACACATCAGTATATCCTTGAACAGAAATTTTCTTCGACTCATAGTCAATTAGTACTTTGATCTGTGTCTGTTAATAATGTAGAAGATCATCTTAGTAAAACAAAACATCTAAGCCAGTGGTACATCGAAAAGGACACCCTACACAATAAAATTTGCCCCATTTTACTCGTTTTATGAACATCTTAGTATTCTTCAGAGCCAAAATGACAAGAAATTCATGATGGTTTCCCAAACTGTTTATTAGTGTTCTAACCTTCATGGGTTCCAATGAAGGTAGAAAAATAGCCTGATATATTATAATGCTTCGGAATTTAAGTGTGATATAGATATAGTTTCGCATATTGTATTATTTCTTATTATTGTTTAGGTAAATTTTTAAAAAAGGGAGTACCCGATGTTGTTGCTGCTGCACGCAGTGTACTCAATGACTGGAATACTGGGAAAATCAAATACTGTACTCAACCTCCCGAAATAATAGAAACCAACGATGTGCATATTAGCGCTTCTATTGTCCATGGGGACACTCGTGAGTTTGATGTCGAAAATTTTGAGCAAATGGAAACAGAAATTCTAGAGAATTTTAATGTGAAACCCGATGAAACAATGCAAATAATATCAACAGGTCCAGTTGAATTCAAAGCACCAAAAGAAGAACAATATGTTGATGAGAATTTGCACAAGACTATTATAGATGAAAGCACTAAAGGTAAAAAACGAAAAATAGACGCAGATGACAAAAACTCTATTAGCGATGCCACTATGGAACTGGAAGGTATGCAAATTTCACATAATATATAAAGACCAATTTTTAAGAATTGATATTACTTTTAGGAAACCAAAAAATAAATAAAAATATAAAGGACCAAATTAAGAAAAAGAAAAAACAAAATGTGCGAACCGAAAAGAAAGTTTCCAATATTGCAGCAGTGTTGGATGGCTTCAGTCTAAATACAAATAATGATGAAAATGATAAGTACGATTTTGATAGGGACTACGTAATAGAGTAGTAAATTTGGTATATTAATATATATGTATATACAATAAGTTAAAAAAAGGTATCCAACAATCTAGTTATCGATGAATAAAAACTTATAATAACTGACATACCCAAATATCTTTATATTTACAATGTTTTATTTTATAAAGAAATTACTATTACTTTTGGCGAAATTCTGGCAACCAATATATTGTATTCTTTTCGAACGTCGGGCGAACAACTGGATTTATTTACGTTATAGTTGTCGAGCCCTTTGTGGTTTGTTTTTCGCATGCTTCTTTTGGATGCTTATAATATGGAATTTCTCGCCCTCTTTCAAGATTAAATATACAATTTTACTAGCACTGATCATATCTATTGGCAAGTGCATTCTATACATATTTGTTAATGATTTTTAATTAAGAGATTTATATATAATTGAAGGATTAGGGTATGTGTTCTATTCTTGTGTTCAATGCGTGACCTTGCTTATTTTTGTTGGTATGATTGGCAAATCTGGACGGAGTTACTTAAGGGCTCTTAGTTTTGCGATAATTATCGCTGGTATGTTATTAACTCGTTTTGTCTAAAACTAATTTAAAAGTACAATTCAACGGCAAGGACCTATACGAAATCTATCTGCAAATGGACAGGAAATAATTCGGGTCTTCACTTGTTCAACTATTCTAACATACAATCTTACCAAAACTCGGGTTGATTTAATGACGAAACCGTTCCAAAATACAGTTGCTGCTATGAGAGGTAATATAAAAGATGTTCAGCATACATTTGCAGAAATGAAAAACATATTGGAACCTCTACGGAATGAAATTGAAACGACCACTGACCCAGAAAAAAGTTCATTACTGAACCACACTCATGTGAGCAAACGTTCACAGATCGCGGATAAGGCTTTCATTGTACAAGAAAAATATTTGAAGAAATTTGAGCTACGTTGCAGAAATCAATTAGCAAATGGCGAAAAACGATGTAAAAATGCTTTTCTAAGTTCACGCGATAAATGTATGAAGAAGTTTCCTCGTATTCTGAAGACTCTGCTTTGCTGGCCATTTCGTGTGGACTTTATATGCAATTTTAACATTTTGGGAGATTCTAATAATATTTGCAATCCAACCGAGGCAATACCGCGCGATTTTGGAGATAACTACGTAGAGCTAAACATAACCGAAGGAGAGTTATTCACGAATGACAGTAATATTAAAGTGTCCTACAATATTAGCAAATATAATGCACCTCCGAATTTAGTGTGAGATATATAATATTTAGGTAACGTGTCTTAAATACTCTTCTAATTCACAAATGCTTCTTCTAAAAGGAACTCTCAAAAAATGGCAAAAATGTTAATAAATGAATTCGTTCGTAGCAAAAACGTTTTCGATCGCATTATGGACTTAATGCAAAGGTGTCTGTCCTTTCTATTAATTCGCATAGTTTTTGGTAACTTGTATTGCATTTTTATCTTTGTAAGATGCCTGTATTTCGTATACTTCAGCATCCATAATCTATCGCAAGAAGTTCTATGAGGATATTGACTTCGACAATATATACATAACCAAGTACTTTAGAAAGATAGATGCACGCAGAAAACTCAGCGGAAAACGATCAATATTGCCATTAAAAAAGGTTCATGATTTTTACAGTTACATTGGCATCTAAAAAAATAATAAGTAATATTTTATAGTTTGAAGTGAAACATTTAATCGACTTGTCTAAATCTGGAAGTTACACTAGGGATGAGTCAAAAACCATAATTTTTCATTATTTGCAATTCTCGTTGGAAGTTATAACGTCAGCCATCTTTCTGCTACTAGACTATTCGGTTGTGGTCCTTCTGGACATTATTCGTAATCGATCTCAGATATCGTATGTTCAGGAGGGAGAGCATATTATTCAGTTCCATGTGAGCAACCGTTGGTTCATTCCACATCACATCGTTGACTGCCTTCTTCCAGATTAACGGAACAGGCCTGATGGCTAGATTGCTGCGCTCTACATTAAGGAACTTCAATATGCACGAACAGGTCTCCACATTTCTATCAAACGAAGTTTGCCTGCCGAATGCGCATGCTCTGCCGCTGAGGTACATGCCTATCCAATATTCAACATATTTTCACATCCACAAGATTAATATTTTATTTCAGCTATTATGTAAAATTAGCCGCTCTTTACCTCGCGATCATAATCCTAATTTCGAAGAGCTCAGTTTTTCTACGTATGCGTCGCTGGATTTGCTCCTATTTTTACAGAAAACACGAAAAGCGTCGTACCATCTACCTTTACAACAGCTTGCTCAGTCAGAGGTTGGCTCTTTTCGAGTTAATGTTGAAAACTGCTCAAGCAAACGTAAGCAAACGTAGAACCCGTCGTGAAGTTAATCTTATTCTGGTATGCTAGTTAAATTGATCTTACCCTTTCCATAACGAAAACACTTTCCAGAAACTGCGTCTGAACTGTTCTGAGTATTTTAACTGGCTGAAATATTTCAAGATAGCTCGTCGGAAGTGTTTGATTTGCGATGATCTGGAAGGTATTCTTATCCAAGTAGATTTGTATACCATGTACATGTTATGAATCCTTTAGTTTAGTTTGGGGTACCTGTTGTAATTTGGAAACAAAATTTGCACATTCTTTGTCTGCCCTTACGATAAATTTATAGTATAATGGACTGGTTTTCCAACTATTTTTAAGCAGGGCTATTATTATTGCTTTTCCGTTTTCATATTTACTAGAATTGTTTATTAAATGGTATTAAACTTCAGAATATTTGCAGATACAGATTTTGCAGTTTGTACTAATAAATATTGTGGTTGCGCTTATTGCCATGAATGCTGGCAGGACATGGGCACGAAATGTATATGTTGTAATCAGACAATCAAAACTGTAAATATTTTAAACTTTAAAGATTTCTTTGAAATATATTATATTTAACCAACATTATTTCAAGACAATGCAGAAATACCGATCTCTTGTTTTACATAGTAGATAGGTTCCTTAGAAAATAGCAGAGTTCGTAGGATACGTCATGCAAATTCAATGGTGTTGGCCAATTTTTCACGGGTGCTGTATTCTCTTCGTCTGTGTATATCCCATTCTCAGTCACTCGATGCCAAAATGAAGGCAAATACCAAATACTTCATTTTGGAACAACGAACACTTCTTAGAGCTCAACTTTAACCCTGCGGCGTCTATTCGTTTGAAAGCTGCTTCCAAGTTCTTTAAGTGCTCGTCGTAGTCCTTTCCCATTATGATGATGTCATCGAGATACATCTGACATGTCCTAATAATTTTTCGAGATTTTTCCATGTATGCAGAAATTTACCCTCAAACGCCTGGAAGAAAATACGAGTTTCAAAAATTTCCACCCGAAGACGGGGTCAAATGATATCTTCTACATATTGTTACCGAGTTCGAAAATCATAGTCTCATACCAGGTTCTGGTTAAACTGGCTCGTGTCAGCTAAAAACATTTAATTTGGATCGAATTATTTCTTTATTTGTGGAAAAATATTTGAATTAAAAACTTGTTGGACTTTTTAAAATGTCATGTTGTTTGTTTAAGACTTTTAGTTGAAATATATTCTAAGACATGAAGGAAAATAATGCCATTGTTTTATTGGTTACAAAAATTAATAGTTTCCTTGATTTTAATTAACATAAACAACTTGAATTTAAAAATATTCGTATATTAATAATATTAATTTCATATATTGATATTGATTTGCAACTTTATTGTATAAAAATCTTACACATACTTATAAATACGTTTCTAATTATAATATAATTTCTATAAATACTATTTGTTTTAATTTAATTTTGGAATTTTGTTTTCTTTTATGTGCTTCAGTAATTTAAATATAACTGAAAATAAATAACGGGGATTTTATTATATACGCATGCTTAAATTGCAATTTACAAATATTCACAACTAGTTACAGTTACTATTTACATGTATGGATCAACTTTGTACATAAATATTACATATATCGAAATTGCATTTCACTTCTAATTACATTCGCATTTAAAGTTTTTGTAAGATTCAATTTGATATCATTCTTTGCTCAATCACAAATGGTATTAGGAATCTATTTAATCTTTGCACTTAAAATTTACCGTCACATCCATACCCGATATGATCATTTTAAAACCATTGTGATGCATGTCCATAATCAAATTTCTGTAAACGAAAATATCTCATTTTGTATTTCCATATCGCTGAAATGCAAGTGAGCTTCTTATCATAACAATTCAGAGTTTAATCACATTAAGCTGAACAACCAAGGGTTAATGACTAGAACATTTTTAATAAAGATTCAATCAAAAAATGTATCACGGTGTTGAAACTGAAAATTCAAGAATTCCGTGTATACAAACCAAATAAGAAATGATTTAATAGAGAAGAAATGAAGAAATTCACTTCATGAACAGGCGATTTGACGAATACAAAGGTTTCGGTAAACTGAAATAATAAATATAGAAAATAAAAAAAAAAAAAAAAACGATTAAACGTATTATAGTTTTTATGAACGATTATTTTCAAACAAGGCAAGATATTCGAGTATAAAAACCATTCATCCAAATATAACTAGCATATCAAGTAACGGAAGTTCATTCTATGCAAAGAACCAAAATTCTAGCTCTTTTTCGTGATTTGACTAAAATATTATATATATTTACATCCATTGAAACTATAATTTTAAATGTGAATGAAGACTTTGTTACAGCAGATCGCAGGAGGTGCCACTGGGTTGAAGCATTTTATTGAACCATGCAGTTTGCATTTTTGGTACAATGTGGCAATGATTTTTTGAATTAAATATAAGCCAACAAACGGAGTGTAGTTTAAAATTCACGTAGCTTTAATAATTCTTGTTTTTGATGCTTCTTGTTATTTTTCTAGTCTTGTAATGTGTTGTTATATGCTTAATTGAATTCGGAGGATCTTTTTCATAATCATAATTGTCGACCTTTTTTATTACTATTGCCTATCAGCTATTGTATGTGTAAAGATGGTGATAGCCAGTAAAGGTAAGAAGAAAATACATTCTTCAATATGCACGATATAGAGTTAATACTTTTATGAGTCGTATCTATTGCCAATTGTACGTCAAGTTTTGATCTACTGCGACCGGTGGTGGTGAAAGAAAATCGTCACCGTCTTGTGAATAGTACTTCAAGCCAGCAGGGACATGCGGTGATATCCTGTCGACAATACTTGGATCCCCAACCCTTTGCGAAACTAATGCGCATGCTGTACCGATCAACGGGACCAGTAATTTGGGTCGAAGGCAGACAGCACTCACGAGCCCTGCACATGAAAAGAATATCAGATTGGAAATTGCCTTCAATTTGTTGACGTGTCAAACAAACATACCTATGAATGTCGAAGGCCTTTACACAGTACCCGGGTAATATTTTGCACACGTGAAACCAGCATTCACTCAATGTAGGCGAGTGTACAAAAACGGGAGATGTGGATCGATTGTACAACCAAACTCCATCAGCTTCCTGACTTAATGTCACACCTAGAAATAAATGTAAGTAAATCAATTTATTTTTATATAATGTTAAGCAAATTTGCACCTAAACCAATTTTCCTACGAGTTTTTTGGACAGTTTCGGGTGAGGGAGTTGCTTTTTTATCTACTAGATCTTTAAGACACATCCCAGAACTGATGGTACCGGTGCGAGGACCTTCAGAATAAATGTTAATTAATGATTTTTCGGCTAGAAATCGCTCCCCCACTCGTTGTGTCAACTCCCAGTATGCCACCTGACACCAAACCAACGGATCTGTAAATAAAATAATTTATTTATCGTTATATCTAATGTACACAATTTATTATTAATGTTTATTGTTGTTCAATGATCAAAAATATTCGCGATATAAAAAAATCCGATATAAAAAAATCAAACGATTAAATATTGAGGAAGTTGCGGTAATGTGAACATGTGGCTAATGTGGTACAGGAGATTATTTTGAAACTAAAAGTCCTGTCTCAACACTAATTATATAATCAGTTTTTTATTTCGAAAAAAGTGCGGATAAACGCGGTAACGTCAAAGGCTGTAAAATTTGTATTCTGATCAAATATATAATAATGACTGTGAATAAACCGTATCATTACCAGAATAAGAAGATTATAGGGACATTTTCAATTCTGTAAATTTAAAAATAGGGAGTTCCAGTTTAGTAAGGACGTCATTTCATGGATTTGTAATTTATCATGGTACATTTTTATGGGCTCAAATGAATACTTTCGAAACAATTTTTTTTAGTTTCTTTACCTTTTTCAATTGCAATTGAATAGTTATTCTACAACATATATTTTACCACATTACCCTAACCATTCCACACGACAGAGGGATTCCACAGGGTGTGGGGGTTTAAGTTGCAGAGACTCACCGGCCTCGTAAGTATAATTCCGAAAGCAGCGAATCAGGACAACACCTTGCTCCTCAACCTCCTAGTTGCACAAAATGAGGATCTCCTCACCTCCCAGTGTTTCAAGAGAAAGGTCGATTGTATTACAAAATTACTCATAATCGGGATAGACGCCGACACCTTGGCAGCTACCAAAAAGGAAAACTGTACCCTGATTTACAGGTTTCGTAGCATACCAGTGCACCAGCACAAAGGCAACAAGGAGCGGGAAGCCGCTGGTGCGGACGAAGGCGTAAAACCCAACCGATATAACCCAGCCGAATCCCCTGTCAGAGGAAGAGGACGCCACTCTGACAAATAAAAAATAGGTACAAAAGTCACCCAGGCGGCCTCGGCAGAAATTGCAAGGGCGATGACCAGGCGTAATCTGGGTTTTGTGCTAATCCAAGAGCTCTGGTTCTGGGAGAATGTCTTCTCGTGGGTCTTCGTGGAAGTCAGCAGTGCCTTAATATTTTTTAGTAGGCGTAGATTTTTCTTGCTCGTCTAAACAAATCTACACTAAATGTTCGTATAAGATGCCTTCTAGACAAGAAGTACTAGACATAACACTGGGGAAAAAAATAAGGAGAAATGTTGTAAGAAACTGGGCGGTATCAGATGTACCATTTATGTCTGACCATAGAATCGTTACATTCGACGTAGATGTCACCCACGTTTACACTACCTGACTGTCTGGAATCTGTACGCAAAAACCGGGGAAATGAATTCAAAACATATGACATAGCGACAATTTCCTAGTATAAATGTAGCTATCCACTGATTGGAAACCGGTCCCCAAGGACACACCTTGGTGGTATAAGAAAAAGTCAGACGTAAGATTCAGAAACTGTTCTACAGGACAAAACGAACCGGGAACTGGACACTCACAAACTCCAATAAATAGCCGAGAAAAGCTAAACGTGAAAACGTCAAAGCTTTCTGCGAGGAAATAACAAAGGCTGCAAAACTACATAAAGCACTGACCAAAGGCACCATCTAGAAAATGGATGGAAGTAACACGGCAAGCGAAGACGGAAAGCTCAGAGTATACACCTACACGGAAAAGCAAAGAATATAATGTTTACAATACCAAGAATATTTCAAGTACAAAAATACCACTCCTGAGCGATTGGATACTATCGTGAGTGGTAAAAAACCAATCGCACACGAGGTAAAATTATGGCTCGGAGAAGTACTTTCAGTGAACGATTGAAAAAAAAAACGTTTTACGAACACTGGGTTTAGCCTCAACTGTCAGAAGTTTCATATCTGGTAATCTGTGATGGAACGTGAGTTTATTCTCTCAACAGAATTTGTTTTTTATTGCAACTCTGCTGTCATTAAAAAAAATTATTTATTGTTATTGTACTGAACTAACATTTTTGAAAAAAATTTAAACATATGAAGTAAATAGCAAATTGTCATATTTATGGTTAACTAACCAGTTGTGATACGCCTAATACATATGTTTAGTTAATATGTTTGTTTGACAAAAAAAGAAATATTGTCTATGACATATTAGAATAAGTGGTCGTATTACTTACAATAAAACGAAGAACGATAGGATAGGATAGGCGGTCACAATTCACTAGCCATTATTAATTAATGCAAAGCTCACGATTTTTTCGTTTAGGTGGCGATTACGCGAGGGTGTTGTTATTTTTCGTTGACGACGTTGATCGTCGATTTGGTCGTTGTCGCCCTTGTCAATTGGTTTGACTAGTGATTATGTGGTTATGCGGGAGCTCAAATGCAATCCCTGCCAGTTAATGTCTGTGTAGGGTCACGACCCAAGTGGCGCCAAGTAACAGCATCACTTCAGTCCATTGCCAAGGAATGCAAGTGTGGCGACAGCTCTTTTCAACTCATTAGATTCCATTAAACATGAGGGTTTTTTTTTTTTTGTATAAAACAAAGTCTAACTAGACGATTATTGTTAAATAAGCCCCCACCACTTCTTACTTGAAATATAATTTTTGGGATTCTGTTAGTAACGCTGGCAACATATACCTTAAGATAAGTATATAATTTATATATAAACTATAACTTTTGTTCAATATAAGATTCGAAATGGCATGGGGCAACGAAAGACGACATTACACCAAAATAATTAATAGTAACTTGTAGCGCTATCTAGTGCCACAACGACGTCAGTCGCAAGAACATCATAATACTAACTAACTAACCATACTAACGAATTTGACTACATTCAAACGTGAATACGTTCTCTCGCCACCGTCGTTGATACGTTGGTGGTTATCATTCTTATTCTGTTTCTAAAACTAAAAAGCATTTGGTGAAAAGTATGGTTGGTTAAGACCGACTCCGACATTGTATAGAAAGCATGCAATACCAATTCACGAATAAACATAGGTTATCTACCCTTAAATAGTAGATAAATGCAACGTATCAATCGTTTTGCTATTCATATATCGATCAGGGCATAATTGTTGTTCGGGATGATATTTTCACTGCATATAATTTTTCAGAAACACTTATAATAGAATTAGTGGAATTAGTATAATAGAATAGTTAGAAGAATAAGAAAATCATTACTCTCGATATTACACCATTCGCTATTTTTAGAACAGACGTGTAGAGAACCGACACCAGCCACAGGCAGAAGCGCTGCGACTTCAAAGTTAGTTAAAATAACGCAAAGGTGGCGCCGTCAGAAACAACCAAAAACCAGTAAACACAAATGTCTAATGAAATTTTATTGTGAGTTGGATTTGTGATCGGACGAGATGGGTTATAGATTCCCAAAAACAGTCTATATCAAACCGCTCTTTTACCTCGTTTAACTTTTCATAACGGAACTACGTAATATGGAACATACTTTCGTGCAATTACTTAGAAATCTATGTATACATAATTTGTATATAATTTTTTTTTAATTTGAACATTTAAAGATTATACTCTTCATAGTTTTAAAAACAAAAATTAATACATAATTAATATTAATAAAAAAATTAAAATTGCTGCGAGAAAAACAGAATCCGGAAAACTGAGGAAATTGCAGAAGATTACTCCCAAAATTTTGATGAAGCAATAGTATATACGCCTAATTCTCTTATTGTAACTTATTTTTGCTCGATTTGATTGAACATAGTACCTTAACTGCTGAAATAATAAACAAGGTTTCTTAGTTATTAAATTGAGTAATTACTTTTGAGTGCACAATGGAAAAACGATCACAAAACGTTCAAAGTGATTTCAAATAATTATAGAAAATACGTAGAGAATGACACCAGACTTTCATGACAAACACTACTTCAATATTAGCATCGGCTGATGACCTTATCTAAAATTTTAAGTCAGTAGCTATTATCGTTTCTTCACAAATCAGATTTCTACAGATAGACAGTTGACAGATCGACGTCACTATATCGATGTAGGAGGTCATAATAATCAAAACGGAAACGGTCACAAACGGATGGATCAAATTATTTCGACATTCAAGAAACAGAAAGAAGAAGAAACAGTCAAAACAGAATTTCGTACGAGATGATAGTGAAAGTATAACTTTGGTATTATATTTCCAAAAATTATGTATGTTCAGTCAATTTTTTACTTACGTTTTCCTTCACCGTTTGTTGTAAATGATTCTAGAATTTGATCATGATATCTCGATTTTATATAACTTTCAGTATTGATATTTCCTTCGTTTGGTGTACTTTCGACTGTATTTAGGTCTGAAATATGAATGAAATACATTAACAAGAATATTGGAAGGGTTTTCAATAGAATTTGTATATTTGTATACAATTCTATACTAAACAATTCTATATATATTCTATATATATATATATATATATATATATATATATATATATATATATATATATATATATATATATATATATATATATATATATATACAGAGGTGGTCCAGTATAACGAATGATATAATGTCCAGGATTCGTCCGTTATATCGAAAATTCTCAATATAACGAACATATTTGTTTTCATAAATATTAATCATAAATCGTATTATACTATTTCATTTATTATCAAAAAAAAAAATGCATGAACAAAATTATTTATTTTTAGAAAAAAATTGTTTTTTTTGTATTAGAATTCGTTATATAGAATATAGTGGTGGTCCAGTATAACGAATGCCCATATATAACGACACGATGTATATATATATATATATATATATTTTTCATGTATATATATATATATATACGCACTTTCTTGTGCGTTCATACGTCGACATCTTATATTAAAATAAAACATTTTCAGCACATCGAACAGATGGCAATTTTGAGCCTAGAATTTGCATGCTCGGTTGCCCAATTAAATGCATTTCGGTATGGGAACGTAAAGCAACTTTATTTGAAGAACCCAATGCCATTTAAAAATATATTTTCGAATACGGAATAAACAATAAACAAAGAAAGACCGTTTGGAATAGTAATAACTAGAAATGAAGCTTGAGTTTGGAACAGAACAAAGTTTTGGAAAAATTCAAAGTATATTTTTCAAATTCAACTCCATACCTTTAATATAACTCAATAGCAGTATTTAATACATGCTATTACATTTGATACATCTACGAGTCTCCCCGGAGAAACTATGAACGATTTATGTGAAAAGTTTCCAAAATTGGACCACTGTGGGGCCGATGAGCTACGATTTACCCCCATCGGATCGGGAAAAAATTTGGCTCAATCATTTTCTTTGCCGAACCTAACCAAATTTTCAAGTGCAAGATATCAATATCTGAAAAACGCGCACTAAAACCAGGCTAATATATATATATATATATATAAATATATACATTGGTGGTCCAGTATAACGAACGCCGATATAACGAATGTCCAGTATAACGAACGATTTTTTCTAGTCCATTGATGACTCTAAATAACGAACGGTTCAAAAATTATGTATTCTATCAGGCATGTTCCCATAATTAATATCCTTTGAAAAGTTCTGTACGCGTTTGTACTCATCATTAGCATATAAAAATCGTCAGCGAACAAGAGTTTGAGAAAATTGAAAAACTTGTCACGAACAAAACAAAATTTCTGCACAAACAAGAAAAAATATTGTCTGTAAACAAAACGCTGAAATTTTGTTCTGTCCTGTTTTTTTTAGTTCTCAGAATAAAATGTTCGCCAACAATATTTTCTTCTTGTTCGCAACAATCATTTTTTCTCGAACAAAATAAAATATGTACAAAGGGGTTACCAATACGTTAATTCCGAAGCATTATAACATATCAGGCTATTTTTCAGGGCTAATTGGAAAGTTTAGAACAGTTTGGAAGATATCATCATACATTGTTTCATTTTTACTCTGAAGAATACTACAATTTTCATAGAACGAGCAAAATGGGGTAAATTTTTGATGTGTAGGGTGTCCTTTTTGATCTACCACTGGTTTAGATGTTTTGTTTTACTCAGACAACCTTCTACACTATTAACAGACACACATTTAACTAATTGATTATGGGTTGAGATTTCTGTCACTTTTTACTCAATTTTCGATACCATTCAGTTCATATATACCGATATATACCGATGTGTTAATCCGATGTACGATACTAACAGTTTTATATTTTCTCCGGATAATAGTACTTTCAAGAAATCCATAATTATTTTTGGTGTAAAAAGTAATCCATCAGCTTTAACCTTTGAAAAATCACAAGTGTAGTTATTTTTATGACCACCAAATCAGACACTTTTTAGAGAAATAAATTCCTGAAATAGAGGATTGACAATCCATGCTATCCTCAAATGGTCTAAAAGTTGTGAAATATTGTAATTATTTGATTAAAATTATAAAACTGCTTGGATATAAAGGAAATCAATTCGATATAGGAATTGGATCGAATTCAAAAGGAGTGTTTGTTCTTAATTTCGATCGAATTCAATGTGAATTGGAATCCACTTCGAAAAGTCACACTGACAATAAAATATTGAAGTTTAAATAAATCAATTAAAATTTTATAGATTGTTGTGAGCAATGAATGAAAAGATAAAAAACATGACTTTCTCCAAGACGAGATAAACGCAAGACATTTTAAACTTCTACATAACCAATGACCATGATAGATCGTTAACTAACAAGATGGGACAATCGAATTTGCTAAATTAATGACGAATTGAGACCATAACAAACACTTACATAGCATGTCCACGGCTTACAAACAAGAAGATCTAAAGCCGTGGAAAAGTTTCTAATGCTGAAATGAAGCGTAATTCGCTCTTAGAGGTTTACGTTTCATTACCCCTAGAAAGGTAATGTACGTCGATTCGACGTATAATACATATATTTTTTAAGTTCTCTCTTTTCTGTCTCACGGTACTGAAATCGTTCTCAAGTCTATGCACTTTTTAGTAGGGGTCTCGAATACCCGGGCAATACCCGGGTAGTACCGTCGCGGTGTCGAATGAACCGACACTGTGTCGAAACAACCGTCACAGTGTCGATACACCAGTCACTGTGTCGCATCAACCGTCACTGTGTCGCAAGAACAGTCACTGTGTCGCAACAATCGGCACTATGACGACCTTTCGACACATCTTCGGGTGTTGCAGCGAAACGACGCACATCGTTCGGACTTTCATGCGAAGGAGCAGGTAGCGGGCGATTGCTTTGAGGCAGAGTGCGTCGTTTGCGTCATAGTGCCGATTGTTGCGACACAGTGACTGTTCTTGCGGCACAGTGACTGTTCTTGCGACACAGTGACGGTTGATGCGACACAGTGACTGTTGTTTCGACACTGTGACGGTTGTTTCGACATAGTGTCGGTTCATTCGACACCGTGACGGTACTACCCGGGTATTGCCCGGGTACCCGGGTATTGTGAGCTACCCGGGTATCGAGAGCCCTACTTTTTAGTCTAGAGAAGCGCAGAGTAACGGGTCTTTTAACGGTAATACATTACTCCAATACGTCGCTGCGACGTAGATTACCTTTAAAGCGACTTTTTACTTTTTGCTGAAATTTGGAATTTGTTATATTTTGTTCCTTTCGTTGCTTGTTAGTGTTTCAAATTATCTCAAAAAGATCCATCGGACAATGTTATTGTAAAATTCTTACCAGAATAACCAAGGATAACGATTTTTCCAAACCCAGCAAGGAAGAGGAGTATGCTAAAGAGGACACCACAGAAAACACAGCTAAGGAAACTATTGAGGATACTGGTGAAAAAAATTATTTAGTTCCTGGATTGGAAGATGATGAACCACTAAATTGGTTAATATATATTTTCATTATCAAAACTGATGAATGAAAAAGACCATTTGCAAAAAATATGACTCCAATATACAGCTGTGGACAAATGTCTAAGAACGATTCATACTTCCTTATTAAGTTAAGAAAATAAGGTATTTAAATTGTGTAAAATGATAAATAAATTATTTTTATTATTAGTAAATATATATTTATCAATAAAAATAAACATTATTTGGTAACTTCAGTATATTGATTTTGAAAAACTGGATGTTTTAACCAAAAAGTCCGATTTTCGCCTGGACATAAGTCTGAGAACGATTCTAAAAAATGGTAAAAAAAATAATTTAAGTCAAACTAAAGATAAAATATATATTGAGGACGTTAAAACACAAGATTGTAAAGCCTTTTAGGTTTATAACCTACTATCATAGACCATATGAAACCTTAGTTTAGTCTAGGACATTTGCTTACTACGTGATCTTGACTTTTGTCATTTTTGAAAAACAAACGATTTTTCTGGAGTGTACCGAAGTTTTAAATGTTGGTCCGATAATTATTTTTTTAATTAGACAATGTCCAGACGGACTCGAATCCCGGATTAGAGTTCTGGGGTGATGTAAAAATGAATCTGGGAAGCTGAATATCGCACATTTGAACGAATTTTATACAAAAGTCAAGATCACGTAGTAAGCAAATGTCCTAGTACTAAACTAAGGTTTCATATGGTCTATGATAGTAGGTTATAAACCTAAAAGGCTTTACAATCTTGTGTTTTAACGTCCTCAATATATATTTTATCTTTAGTTTGACTTAAATTATTTTTTTTACCATTTTTTAGAATCGTTCTCAGACTTATGTCCAGGCGAAAATCGAACTTTTTGGTTAAAACATCCAGTTTTTCAAAATCAATATACTGAAGTTACCAAATAATGTTTATTTTTATTGATAAATATATATTTACTAATAATAAAAATAATTTATTTATCATTTTACACAATTTAAATACCTTATTTTCTTAACTTAATAAGGATGTATAAATCGTTCTTAGACATTTGTCCACAGCTGTATGTATGCTGAGAGCGCAGAGTTCAACTTTATATTTATAGCTCAAATTCATTATTTTCAAAACCTTTTAGTGCCGTTTTGCTAAATTTAATCTATTTTATATATTTTATCAGCATAAAAAAAGGTAATTTTTTTTTTAATTTTTCTTAAAATGAATATTGATTAATATCCACAGAAAAGATCTGTTTCTTCGAGATGTTCCTCGAAGAAATATTTATAAAAATTTAGTAAATATTTGAACTAAAAGTCTTAATTTATGATTTTTTAAACAAAAAATATTCTAAAACTACAAACTGAGATGGTTGAACGAAGCCCGGTATATACTGGACTGGACTTCGTCGATTCGACGTAGATTACAAACAACGGGTGTAAAATTTCTAGGGTTAAATTTGAATCCAAATTCATATCGAAATCAAATTCACGATTGATCCATTCATTTTGTCACCGGTTTGAATTCGTTGGAAAATCCTCGGAATTGGGAACCAGCCAATTGTAGACGTACAGAATCGGATTTGAAACCGACAAATCGAAAGTGGGAACATGACAATTCGATTTCGTATTGAATTTCGATCGAAATCGAAAATGGGAACATGCCTGATAAACTACATAGATTCCAAAAATATTACGATCAAAGAACATTCATAGGGGTGTACTTATTTTTATTGACCATGAGTGTATAAAAATTTAACGGTTAGAGGATTATTCAGTATTGGTTCCTTTACATTTTCTCGTTTATGTGTTGGTTTTTTCCTTCTTCTAATATTCCAAGTGTTTGTGTTTCCTTTCGGTTAAAACATAATTCACATGGCGTATTTTGGTTGGCGCTGATAGGCCTCAACCAAAATCGGTCATGCAAATCCAGTGCCGCCACCAACTCTTTCCTTAGCCCATGTGTACCAAACGTGGTAAACCCGTCAGGTCCCGACACCATAAAACGATTTGATTCAACATGTACTAAGGGGACGTATAAACATGGTATCGATCAATTGTTTGTACACTCTTACAATTTTTGGCACAATTGGAAACCAAGATTTCCTTTTACCTATTCGCCAGAATCAGGGCGTTTGTCTTCAAATATTTTTTTCCATAATATTCTTATAAAAAATTATTTATTTCAAAAAATACTACATTTGATGAAGATCTCAGAATTTTAAAGTACATTTTTTTTCTAAGCACAATGCTAGTCATGCGAATATTTATGTATACGTTTGTACTATATTACATCACACTGAACTGTTAATCTGTTATATTTACATTATGTGTTTTATGAGGGGGCCGTGGCTCAGTGGTTAGGTGCGTTGCCTACGAGTCAGTGAGGCCGAGGTTCGATACCCGGCTCCGCACAACATCAATTTTTCTTTACGGCCTCCTCCTCTCGGCGAGCAATGGCAAACTTCCGAGAGTATTACTTGCCATGAAAAAGCACTCACCCCAGCCGTTCGGATTCGGCATTAAACTGTAGGTCTCTTTCATTGGTGTAAAATTACATTACAAACGCATAACACCAATGATTGCCAGTAGCACGGCAAAGCCCCTCGAGGCTGTAAAGACCAATAATTTGTATTTTTTGTTTTATGAAATATTTTATTTGTTTTTATTCATACATTTGAATTATATTTAACTACAAACTCAAAACTACAAAAATTTAATTTAGTTTTTGTCACTAGTGTATGTGCTGAAGTCGAATCGCGATTATCCGATTAGTTTAAAATATTTGTAGTCATTTTACAGATGGCTTATAGAAATTACAGGAAGATATATCATAAAAAAATTACCTTCGGTTCTCATTCTGTCCATATCTACGGGCTGGTAAGGAGGAGGAGCTGATTCTGAAAAAAACAAAGTTCATAAACTTAAAAAACAAAACCCTTTAATTCTAGAATAAAGAAATGCAAACCTATAAAAACGAAGGCAAAAACAATTAAATATAAAGACGGTGATATATCGAATTGGTCTCGTTTTATTTTGAAACTACATTAATGTCATTATGTATGGAATAGAACTTCACACTTTTGCCACTGTATGTGCTGTGCTAGAAAAACTGAGGTCGCGCCACTAAGCCCGAAAGTGTTAACGAATCAATATTTAATGGCAGATTATCGACAAGAAAATAGACCAATCTAGCTCAGGAAAGCTACAGAATTTCTTTTAAATTTAAAGTATGGAAATATAAATTTAAAATTAGCATTTTATAAAAGCATAAAATTAGCATTTTATAATGGCCAAATCAAAAACTCTAGTTTTTACACTATATTTTTTGTTCACCACGAGGTGACATTTTCGTTGTTTCGATTTTGCCGATAACAATAAGTTTTCTTGTTATGGTTTCAACAATCAGGCCCTCAAAATGAATATAGTAAAATATATATTTTTAAAGTAAATGCTTTGAAATCATAGCAATAGCTTTTTCTTCTGATATTAAAAATGTGTTAAAATAGAATTTGAAATGAGAATGAAACTGACGGTCGCAGGTTCGAATCCCAGCCAGTGCCAAGGTTTTTCACTAGCTCCTACTATTTCTCCCATCTTCTATCAGCTGAAGGCCTTGGTTACTATTGCTGTTATAATTAGTTTACAATTTTAATTGTAATTCTAATTTTTAAAAAAAAGAAAGAAATTGAAATCGAGTTCGCAAAGTGAAAAGTGTATGATGCGTTTTGTTTCCCGTTTGGATGCATTCCTTAAACTTGGACGAAGTTGGTAACCATTAGTTCTATTGAAAGACTTGTTACAAACCAACGCCACCCCAAAATAAGACCCATCATGACGTTATGGTTCCTTTTACAAAGAATGCATAACGAAGGATTACGAAATAAAGATCTGGAATCCCACAACCATGTGACATTCACACTATACATGACATTCACACTAAACATTGTCCCTATTCCTCAAGGATCAGAAATCACATACCTTGGGATTCACCTAGATCGGCGTCTAACCTGGCGTAAACACATTGAGGAAAAGTGAACGCATATCAAGTTAAAAGTCGGTTCCATGCCCTGGCTTATTAACCATAGAACTCCACTACGCCTAGAAAACAATGTAGTCCTGTACAACAGTACCATAAAACCTATTTGGACATATGGTGTCCAACTGGGGAAACGCTTGTTCAACTAACATTGAACAGAGGGCGCAATCAAAGATACTGAGAACCATAGCGGGAGCTCTTTGGTATTTTCGAAATGAAAATTTCCTTAGCATTCCTAAACAATCCTATGTACTATTTCCAAACAATGATGTATTTCCTATTCCACACATCAGAGCAAAATAATCCATAAGCAAGCTCACTGACGAACATAAGCAGCACATCCCGTCTACGTAGAAACTACCTACCATCCTTGTAATTTTTGAGGACCACACATCATCAGTACTCTCCAGCAATCAAGGAGTAGGAAATAACAAGAATTAAGACTCGATTTACTTATTGTTAGTCTCTAGAAGAGACTATCTAATAAAAAGATATAAAATGTTTAAAAAAAAATGTTTCTACCCGAGTTCTGTTCTGAAGTCAGTTAGCGATTATCTGAAGTCTATTTACGATTTTCTAAAATCATTCTTTGTCAGGTGTAAAATATTACAAACGCACAATACCAATTAATGCGAGTAGTAAAATTTAAGAAATGTGTATGTATTTGCATAATTCTTTACATAATTCAGTTGTAGTAATATTGCGCCGGTTGAAGATGATATCATTTCCCATTCAAAATTGTACGTAGTCGATTTCATAACCAACAACAATAACAACGTTTAAACAAATACAAATACAAAATATTTGACGCAACAGAATCACTGTCTTTCCAACACTCGAAAGTCCGCACTTTGAACAGAACAACATAGTATTGCGTACAAATCGGCATGGCGACAGAGAACAAGTTAGACTTGATTTCGCATTTTAATTTCTGTAAATAATTTTTTGCACCACACATGTTAATAATAAAAGTTGCCTATACACGAAGTATAGTAATATGACATAGTTGAGGAGTGGCACGGATTATGAAAAACTCAAACTATATTTCTGATGCTTCGAATTGCTTCCGAATCCCTATCCCTATTAATATTATAAAAACATGTATATACATTTATTGACAGGAATTAACTTAGCTTTAGTACCATATTTCCATAAAAAAATTACACTAATTGCTTACACCAAAATATAACGAAATTTGACGCGACAAAACTAAAACACGAACTACTCATATTGAAGAAATAATACATTTTTCGTGGCGAACCCTTTGTATGTTTATATTGGCTTACATCTACGACTCGTGGGCTCAATTAATTTACATAATAGATCCACAGAAATCCTCTTCCATTTTGATCCACCTTCACATATCCTGTATCCTTAGAGAGTCATTTTCTTTGCAGTTATTTTACTGAATTTCCATTTTAAATGGTACTTGAGATGGCTAACAAGCCGATCCAGGACATCATCTCCTCATTATGGGCCAACATAATTCTTTAGATATTGTTTTTATACTTAAAATGATCCTTTGTACCATTAACGAGAAGAATCAATAAAATTGTATGACCCCAAAAAATTCTCCAGTACATTGTATATCATCCTATTTTTGGTAGTACCACGAAAAATCGCTTTATTTCTCATAAGAATCAAAAGATGCACATTAAGTTTGCATGGACCCATATTAGCTGAACTGTTACTAAATGGCGAGCCTGTATCTTTTTCTGATGAATTAAAGTCTAACATCAAAGATTTTTACGAAAAGAAGGTGGTAGGCAGACCAAGATGACATCGTCTTAATCTACGATATTCCAATTGTGATGTTAAAAATATAAGATGTATATATATATATATATACGACATATATATATACATATATATACATATATATATATACATATATATATATATACATATATATACATATATATATATATACATATATATATATACATATATATACATATATATATATATACATATATATATATATATACATATATATATATATATATACATACATATACATATATATATGAGTGGTATTCTTCCCCACGAGTGGAAAGAATACCACTCACGAGCCGTATATTCACCACTCTGAGTGGTAAAATACCACTCGCTCATGTGCGGTAAAATTACGTGAGCTGAGCCATATTTCAGGGATGAAGTACAACTGATTGGTATTACGAACTCAGGTCAACGGTGTCGAGTTCAAAGTTTCTCGGGGGTTCTAAAGCAATAATTTGTATTTGTTTTGAAAATCGAAATATATATCTCACTTGGAAGTGAACATTTTTCTATAATCTCTAATTCTATTCTAAGAAATCTGAAACTTTTAGTGGTGAATTATTTGTAACAAAGTGGCATCACTAAGTGAAAATAAACAGCTTTTTTCCATCTCAAATACATTTATGAAATAAAAAAACACAAATGTAATTATGTTAGTTTGGCAAACCAAAATTGTTTGAAAATGGAATTATGGATTTTGAGCATTGTCTATATTACTTATGTATATTGCCTTAACACTAGAAAGACCGACACATTGTATATACCTAGATTGCCCGGAAGCAGTCAAAATGTAAAATAATTGTAAAATAATAACTAATGTATAAAGAAATTGGTTAAATATTGTTTTTTTATATTTTTCATATTATTAACACTTCATTTTTTCATAAATTTGGATCGAAAAATAAATACAATAATCACCTTATTAGAATATGTATCACTACCTAAAGATTCGAATAACAAGTAAAAGTTTCACATATTGAGCAACTGCAACTCATCAAGTATCGACAATTTATCACATATTTACGAGTTATTATGTGACGGCAATCGAAAAAAAGTAATGAAAACTATTGTGTCAATGTCGAGACGAACTGATCATATAAGAAATGTACTAAATTTAATAATTAGAGTCATTTTATTATTTGAAATGTCTCAAGCAGTCAAAATGACTGTTTCTGGGCAATCTAGGTATACCACATACGTATATACCAGAAATGAAGGAGGGGGAAGTTAAATACTAATTTAATAAATGCATTTATATGTCGTAAAAAAAGTCAAAAAGTTTTAAGAAAGTGTGACATTATATACATACATTTTTTTCTAATTGAAATTAAAAAGCAGTCAAAATGACTTGCTTGGGCAATCTAGTGTTAAGGCGGTAGTAGTTAAAGGAATTACGATTTAAAAAAAAAATGTTCTTCACATAATTTCGGAAGAATAGATGCAATTTTTTGAGCGGGAAGGTGACTAAAGACATTGAGGATACTTTTGGAAGGACATGACGATAGTTCCAAAAACCACCACCGGCGCTATTTCCATGTTTTTCACACACACAATCAAAGCATTTTAACAACCACATACATGCGGTATTTCCCAGCAGATCTTTTGTACGCCTCCCAAGCAAGGAAGCTGAAATAGATTAGGGCTCTCGATTTCTACCCGGGTAGCTAGCATTACCCGGGTACCCGGACGCCCGGGTAATACCCGGGTATGGCATTACCCGGGTAATAGCAATACCCGGGTAATAACTAATACCCGGGTAATAGCAATACCCGGGTAATAACTAATACCCGGGTAATAGCCAATACCCGGGTAATAGCCAATACCCGGGTAATAGCTGATACCCGGGTAATAGCATTACCCGGGTAATGCTACCCGGCCTTTCATTACCCGGGTAGCAGGCAAAGGCCGATATAAGCCTTTCGAAGCGAAACGACGCACATCGTTCGGCCTCTCAAGCGACGGAGCAGGTAGCGGGGGTTGGTTTTGAAGCAGAGTGCGTCGATTGTTGATGTTGTTGTTTTTTGTTTTGGTGACCATTTGATGCGTTATGCTTTGCATGAAATGCCTTACATATAAATATTAGAAACTGCGCATTTGGCTACGTAGACTAATACGCGCATTTGAAGTGCGTGTGTATGAATGTGTAGGAATTAATTTGTCAATCTGCAAATGATTAATGCAATGAACATATTGATATTTAATATATATATATTTTTTTTTTAAATTAATAAACAAATTTATAAAAAAAGTTTATAACATTATTTTTTTTATAAAAATGTTCCTTTAGAAAATACAGTAGAATTCATTTATAGCGACCTCGGTTATAACAACCATCCGTTTATAACGACGGATTTTCAAAGCAAGTTTGGTTCTTAATAGTTTGTACATGCGCACACTTATTTGGATACAACGACGTTCGGTTATAACGACGTATAATTTCGGTCCCTTGGCGGTCGCTATAACCGAATTCTACTGTAGATTTGTAAAAATTAAAAAAATATATATTTTTATATATGTATTTTTATAAATTGGATTTTAATTCATATTTTTTTTAAATGTTTTTACAATTTATTTATAAATTCATGTATTAAAAAATTTTATACAGAAATTATATTAAACAAATATCGATTTCTTCTTTACATTAATCATTGCGAAATTAATTCCTACACATTCTAATATTTATATGTAAGGCATTTCATGCAAAGCATAACGCATCAAATGGTCATCAAAACAAACAACGAACAAAAACAACAACATCAACAATCGACGCACTCTGCTTCAAAACCAACCCCCGCTACCTGCTCCGTCGCTTGAAAGGCCGAACGATGTGCGTCGTTTCGCTTCGAAAGGCTTATATCGGCCTTTGCCTGCTACCCGGGTAGTGAAAGGCCGGGTAGCATTACCCGGGTAATGCTATTACCCGGGTATTAGCTATTACCCGGGTATTGGCTAATACCCGGGTATTGGCTATTACCCGGGTATTGTCTATTACCCGGGTATTGGCTATTACCCGGGTAATGCCATACCCGGGTATTACCCGGGTATTCGAGTAACCCGGGTTACCCGGTTACTCGATACCCGGGTAATCGAGACCTCTGAAATAGATCCATGAAACTGATGGAGCATGCAACGTTCAGTGTGTCTTCAGCATCAAATCAAAGAGGAGAGCATTTGAGATCTCTCTCTCTCATTTTCATACTGCGTATTAATTTTTTCGAGAGAGCAAAGTCGAAGTCAAATAATTTATATCAGTTCAAGTTTATTCGTGAATACAAGTGGTGCTACTGGTAAACAAAGTGAATAATTTTACCAGGATCGTTGAGAATTATTTGGTATGTATTATTTTTAAATAATAATTTGACATCTTCCTATTTCAATAAGTACATATTGTCAAAAAAACATTTAATTTTTTTTACAGAATCTACTTCTGATGAAATCAACAATCAAGAGAGTTCATCGCAAAAGTGTCTTCTTCCATAACCAAGAGTTCAACGACAAGAAGACAAATAATTTATTTTAATTTAATATATTTATATTAAATATGTAATTATACAAAAAATAAAATATGTACATATACAAAAATATATCAAAACCGGTTTTTTCAATGACGCATAATCTCTCAGAGCGAAAGAACCGCAATAGGAGAGAGCGTAGTGGGAGAGAGCGCAATGAGAGAGAAAGATCGCTGACATTTGACTAATTCGTATGAAAATGTCAGCGTGAAAATATATGAAAACGGCTCGCTGATTCAGGGTGACGGAACCATTTCAGGTAGAATTATTGGATAACGGACGCGTACGAAATCTGCTGGGTTCTAGTTTCATATCTGGTAATCTGTGGTTTGGGATCTGTACAACCAATTTTGTACAACTTTGATATGTGCCGGAAAAAGTATGTTGAAGTCTGCATCTCGACCAAACAAGAATTGAAAGAATGTGAAAGAATAACTAATAGGGGTATTTAGACTCAGTCTCGTAGGCTCGTACTCGCAAGTCTCGTACTCTCGACATGTCTGAACACCTGATCAGACAGCGTAAAGTGATTTGGAGAGGCGTTGCATATTTTTGAATAGATTGCCCGTTTTTGAGAAATATTATAATCATTTATGATTTTTCATGCATAAATATATTTAAAAAATTGTTGTTAGTATAATTCTAAAAATTATAATTAAAATGTGTGAACCTCGCACACAAATTTTCTCATTTTATATAAAAGTTGGTCCAACTATAGTTTCAAAAATCCCTTTCATTCAAAAGAAAATGTATTGTTATATACTGACATCATTGTTTAATCGTTTAATTAGTTGCTAATATTTCTCCTTTTCGCACGCTATAACATAATTATTTAGACATAAACAGTTTTATTTTCCAAATTGCATGAAGTTTTATATGAATATGAATGAATTTATTAAATTTTCGGATTCAAGAAATTGTAATTGAATGACAAATTGAATAATATTGCCACTACATTGTTTGTTCTCATATGAATCGAAATTTCGCGGCCCAAAACTAGTACTATCGAACATTTATTTCACAAAAATTATTTCACAAATTTTTTAATGGAATTGTGTATTATAATACTTTATAATATTTTTATGTACAATAGTTAGTTGTTTTATTCACAATTATTCCACTTTTTTGAAAAAATATTTATGTTTTGTTTTCACTGCAAAGGTTGGCAACATTTACAAAATTGATTCTACGCGATCTACGAGAGGTACAACTCGCGTACGAGCGTTGAATCGTAGATTACAAAAAAAATTTTCACGTATTCTACGCTCCTACGAGACTGAGTCTGAATACCCCTAATGTGTAAAGAAATTGGTTAAATATTATTTTTTTATATTTCTCATATTATTTACACTTCATTCGACATTTCTTTTATAAGTTTTGAGCGAAAAATAAATACAATAAACACCTTATTAGAACATGTATCACTACCTAAAGATTCGAATAACAAGTACTAGTTTCGCTTATTGAGCAACTGCAACTCATCAAGTATCGACAATTTATCACATATTTACGAGTTATTATGTGATGGCAATCGAAAAAAAGTAATGAAAACTATTGTTTCAATATCGAGACGAACTGATCATATAAGAAATGTACTAAATTTATTAATAAGTCATTTTATTATTGAAATGTCTCAAGCAGTCAAAATGACTTCTTTTGGTCAATATAGGTATACCACATATATATATACCTGAAATGAAGGAGGGGGAAGTTAAATACTAATTTAATAAATGCATTTATATGTCGTAAAAAGTCACAAAGTTTTAAGAAAGTGTGATATTATATACATACATTTTTTTCCAATTGAAACTAAAAAGCAGTCAAAATAACTTGCTTGGTCAATCTAGTGTTAATTCATAAAGATCGAAATTTCAATTTAGAGATTATAGAATTTTCTTGTTTAGATAGGTTCGTTCAAAATAAATTTTTTCGAATTTGTAATTACATTTCTTTGTATCAAGTGGGAAAATACGAGACCTATTCGTTTTCTGCCCGGACATGCAAGTAAGCACGGACCTGGCCCGGACACACCATTCGATCACATGTGTATGTGGGCATTAGATATGGAATAGCGAGATATACAGAGATTCTTAATATTGGTATTTTGAAATACTGGGATTTTTTTTTCAGGTTCGATAAAACAAAAATTGGTGATTCAAAAAATGATGTGGGTGAGGGAGGGTAAATAAATTTATATTTATATTCATAAAAATAATTGTGACATCTATCTATACAAATATAGTCAATTAATTGTAGCCAGGGTTCAACTCGATTTTAAATGAATACATTGACAAGTGTATAACAAAATCAAAGTGGCGGCATATAATTCTAAATCAGTTAGTGTGAAAACCCATTAAATAAGGCAAAAATAAGAAAAAACCTCTAGAGATATTTCAAGATTTTGTTTGAGAAAAATGCTTTATACTTCTTCCTTGCAGAAGTAGTAGAAGTTATTAATTTATATAAATTTCAAATAATATCTATACTAGACCAGGAATAGCTCAAAAGTTCTTCGATTGAGCTAAATTTTTGTCTGGATTAGTTTTTCAAGTAACCTCATGAAATGAGCCCCGGGGAGCGGGTTTAGGAGCAACTTTAAAATCACCCATACAACGAAGGGCCAGTCTAATCTATACTTGAATCATCGAATCTATCTATTCCAAGAACCTATGCATCATCTTGATTGAATTCATCATGTAAGCGAATGGTTGGAAAACATCTAATTAGATTATAGTTAAGGATCAATTACTTATTTTAAACTATTTGTATTTTTTTAATTACGTCTTCGCAGTTTTGGAGAACCAGACTATATCCATATGATAAGATTGACCGGATACACATCTTATATATATATGTAAGTAATTTATTCTTAATAAAAATACACCTAAATAATTGACTTGTTCTTGTAGCGGAATTTCAGTGCCTCGTTTCAGTAGAGTTGCTTGTGTTTTCATATCAATATTTTGTATTTTCCATAAAAAAAATAATAATACCTCAGAAAGGCTTTACAATCGGAAATCCCAATTTATTGAGTTATAAATTGTCCAGAATCGATCAAATGAACAAAATTTGATGAACAATTTTGGGCTGAATTCGTTGGAAGATCGACTACAGATGGTTGTTTTGGAATTACAAGCGCGTGTAATCATTTGGCTAATGAATGTAGTAATCGTTACAACTACGTAACGTTGATTGATAATGCAATCAACTGCCAGCAATATTATTTTCATTGCAGTTCCAGCTCATATGATGTGCATTGAAGTCATCGAAAGCAAAATAAATCCCCACCTAACTAATGTGACTTTATTTAAATCTCCTACAAAATTTACTGTACACTTTGGATTAGGGCTCTCGATTTTTACCCGGGTAGTTCGAGTACCCGGGTATTGTACGGGTATCCGGGTGTTTCAAGCTACCCGGGTAGTGCTACTTTAGCTTTTTCGGGTACTTTGAGCTTTTCGAGTATTTCGAGCGTTTTGAGTATTAAAGCGTTGTCGAAAACTGTTTCAATAAAAACAATGTTTTTACCATAATAATTTTGCTGTTCGGAACTTGTTCGAAATAGGTCAAAGTAAGCAAAATTAAAAATATATATTCCTATATTTCTCGCGATTTCGTTACAGTCATTGTAGAATATCAAAATGAATATAGTGATTTTTTAAATTGTTTTGTGTTGAAAAAATATAAAGGAAATAATATGACACCATGAAGAAGCGTTATCTGGCGATATGCTTCTAAGAAAGGATGTTCAGCCATAAGTAAGTTATCAATTAATCTCTAAGGTATATCATTGTGTTTTATAAACCTGTTTATTTAGAGATAGACTGATGAATGTTTCGGAAACAAAAACAAAGCCAAGGATAGAGTGGAAGAAAATGGCTGTTGTGGAGCTCATTGATACAAATTTGTTACCCATATCATTTGGATCAAAGTTTATGAAGGTAGTCGTCCCGGGATATGTTGTATTGCAGAACGAAGCCATTATTACATTACAAACTCGACTCCAATCTCGCATCCAAACAGTGTTGCCAGGTTGGGGGTTTTTCCCCTAGATCCAGGGGTTTTTTTTGCTCTTGGGGTTAATCTAGGGGGTATAAATTGTCAGGGGAAAAGTTAGGGGTTTTTTATAACAGATTTCGATACATTTCATTTCTCAGAAAATTTTTTGTTTTCATTCCAAATGCATGAAACGCATATAATCTATAATCTAATGCACACTTTACATTCGTAACACATCGTAATATTCATTTTTTCGAACACAGCATATTTTTGCATATCCCAAAACAAAATTTTTTCGAACCAATTTCATGTTGGCTTGCCATAACGATTCCATGAATAAACGAAAGACGACAACAACCTTACTTTTTTTGCCAGTTTCAAACGCCGCTGTTGAAAGAGCATTTTAAATTTTTAATATAATTAAAGATAAACTTCGCAATAAAATGTTCGCGAGTTAGTTACTCTTTGAAATCCGGTTGTACTAATTTTGTACCAACTTCAAGCATGCTAGAATTATTCAAGACAGAAAATATGTATGAACAATGCTAATGCATGTAATGATGAAATATTTGAGGTTTTTAATATAATGTAAATGTACATTTCTTAGTTATATGTACACATGTGTACGTATTTCTTACTATACTATATAGATTGAAATTCAATTTTAATAGTTAATTTTTGAAGTGAAACTTCTATGGGCGCGTTGTTTTCAAGGTCGCGACATGAAATGAGCAGAGACACTATATAATAAAAAAATATACTGCGACATTCGACTATCCCTTTCTCACACATACTCTGAGTATACGCACACACACTCTGAGTCAGGGTTGCCGCGCCAGAACTTTTGAAGGAAGTGCAAAAGTGGAAAAAGTGAAGTGTTCTGGAGTGTGGTGAAGTGATTTCATGATTTTAGTCCAAGTCCCCAAAAACTAGTCATTGATGACCAATGACCAATACTTAATTTCAGAAATCGCGACAAAATTTGCTATAAATTTCCAAAAAATCTGCGTATAGCAAAGTGAAGTGTTTTCCGAAAAAGTGGAGAGCCGTAGTGTTTGGATCCAAAGTGAATTGAAACACTTCGATTGTAGTGCATTCGGCAACCCTACTCTGAACATTAGATTTCTTAAATACATTTTTTAAATAAAATAAATGAAACATTTTTCATTTACATGTGTAAATTCAGGTCAATGGGTTCAATCAACGCGAATAAAGCCGCGCATACAAAGCGCTGTAGAGTTTATATGAATGAAAAGGAACACGTGTTCACTTGCATCATTAAATGTAAATAACAATTTTAAATGGATAGAAAAGAAATGGAGCGGAAAGGGACTGCGGGAAGTAACTCAGAAATAACGCAGATTTTCCAATACTTCGTAAAATTCATACTTACTGATTTCTCTTATTAATTTTGCCAAAACATCAGCAGAGCGTTGTCGCGATTGCAGAATGCGGCAAAGGGTTTTGCGGAATAGAGTTATTGACCAACAATCAACCACTTCTTCTCAACGTTCATCAACATCAAGAACTAACGAAGATACTAGGAACTCTGAACATAGTCAATGTTTATATTCTGATTTCCATCATCATAAAAAAGCTCACGACGAGTTTTTAAAAAAAAGTCATCATTAACCAATCTATATTATTTAAATTAACTGTAAGCACATGCTTACAACCGCATCGTTAGGTTGTAAGCGTGGGAAAGGGTTAAATAAAATTATATGCGGTTAAATAGCCACCGAAATTTCACTTCTTTCGCGTGTACTCTGTTGCACACATATTTTTTTTTATTTTGTATTTTTTTATTAAGGGGGTTTTTGAAAGAATCACAATTCTAGGGGTTTTTGAAGTTTTGTTAGCGTTTTTTTAGAACCTGGCAACACTGCATCCAAAATAATATTGGAATATCTTTAACATTCGATTTGTGAACATCGATGTCCTTACGGTTACAGTCAGGGGTCCGAAAACGTTTTTTTTTTCAAATCTTTCATTAATATTTATCTTTGAAGAAAATTTTATATTTATCTTAAACGATAAATATATGTTACGATAAAAAAATTTTTCCTCCAACAGTTCTTCATCGCAAAGATAAACTTTCGTTCACGAACAAAAACCATTTTGTACGCAAACAAATTCTTTTATTTTTTTCGTGAAAATAAAAATACTTGTCGCGAACAAAACAATATCTCTACGCGAACAAGTAATAAATATTGTCGGCGAATAAAGCGTTTTTTTTTTCTCCGCAAACAAAACAAAATGTCTACGAGAACATGAAGAAAATATCTTTTGCGATCAAACGTTTTTGTTTTTTTCGCGAAAACGTTTTGTCTCCTCGAAAACGTTTATTCTTCATCTCGAAAACGTTTTTTTCTCTACACGAAAACGTTTTTTTCTCTACCAGAAAACGTTTTCAGCGAATGAATGAATGAAGGAATGGAATTGGTTCGCGATGGTTCTGCGTTTGCCTGTTGTGCTCGTTCTTTGCGATTCGTAAGGTAGGTACGTAAGGTTTTGGTAAAGAAATTGAGAAAATGTCGAGTGAAGCAAAACAATGAATAATCCTGATCTAACTTAAAGATGGGACGTAAATAGTTATTTGTAGAAATAGAAAAATATGAACTAAACAAATTGTAGTTTTTTTTTCAATAAATATTAAAACTTTTGCATTTTTGAGAACAAAAAGGGTTATATGAATGACATTACTTCATTCATTCAAGTTCCTGCAGGTAGGACTCTTTTCGTTGCCAAAAACGGTACCTACACCCACATATCTACCTACCTAACTCACAAGAAATGAGCTCGACCGTTGATCGGCGAATGCAGGACCATCGCGAACAAATTCTTGGAATCATTCATTTGACACTGAAAACGTTTTCGTGTAGAGAAAAAAAACGTTTTCGTGTAGAGATAAAAAACGTTTTCGTGTAGAGATAAAAAAAAAGTTTTCGCGAAAAAATCGAAAACGTTTTCGCGGAGAAACAAAAACGTTTTCGCAGTGAAAAAACGTTTGTCGCAAAAGATATTTTCTTCTTGTTCGCGCAGAAATATTGTTCTGTTCGCGAAAAGTATTTTTATTTTCTCGATCAAAATAAAAAAAAAAATATTTGCGTAGAAAGAAGTTCTAGTACGCGATCGATGAGAATCTTACATGATAAAAATATTTTGAACTGCTAATGATAAGTTCGACCGGAAAACATATGTAAACAAAAACGCTGCAAACATTACGAATGCTGTAATATCAATTGACAGCTTCTACAATTGCTCGAAACCTTGAAATAAATGAAAGCAATTGGACAAATATTACAGATTTGGCAGAGGCTTTGAAGCCAATGGACAGTTGATAAAACTGATTTGCAGCCATAAAAATTCTCCAACTTCCATTGTCCGAGTCAATTCCTCAGAGTCAATCACTTTAACGCAAACATCGAAGATATGATACGATTAAAGAAACTGTTTTTCGGACCTACGTCATCCACTGCATCCAACCTTCTTTCTACTTTGTATACTTCCATCCGTCACACTTCTTATACCTTCCATCCTCTTCTCAAAGCTAATTCCTTTGGCCCTTTTTCCCTTTCTCTTCCCTTCTCCTTCTTGGGGGGCCGGGGATCAGTGGCTAAGTGCGCAGCCTCCGAGTCAGCGAGGTCGCGGTTCGCGGTTCTTAACGGCTTCCTCCTATCGGTGAATAATGACAAACTTCCGAGAGTATTATTTGCCATGAAAAAGCTCTCACTCCAGCCGTTCGTATTCGGCTTTAAACTGTAGGTCTCTTTCACTGGTGTAAAACATTACAAACGCACTACACCAATGATTGCGAGTAGCTCGGTCAAAGCCGTTGATGCATATGATGCGAGAAAAACGTTGAACAACTTCAAGTGTCACATAACACAATTTTAAAGCAGACTTGAGAAAATCGTAAACAGACATTAGAAAATCGTAAAGTGACTTAAGAAAATCGTAAAATGACTTGAGAAAACCTTAAACAGACCTCAGAAAATCGTAAAGTGACTTGAGAAAATCGTAAAGTCACTTGAGAAAATCGTAAAATGACCTGAGAAAATCGTAAACAGACCTGAGAAAATCGTAAACAGACCTGAGAAAATCGGAAACAGACCTCAGAAAATCGTAAACAGACCTGAGAAAATCGTAAATAGACCTGAGAAAAAAGACTTAAGAACCGAACTAGAAATTTAGAATAATGAAATTTAAAGTTTTTGTGGTTCTCTGATAAATAATAATATATTTAAATATTCAATATTTAATAATAAATTGTAAATAATATTTATATTCTATGATCCTACTCGCATATCTTGTAGGGCCAGCGCATCTCTATGGAAAATGGAACTATGTTGAATTGCACGTGAACAGTCGGCCACTGTTATTGTCTCCTTAGCCTCCCTCATCAGTGACAATTAAGTCATTTTACGATTTTTCATTATTCTACCGAGTTCGGTTCTTAAGTCTTTTTTCTGAGGTCTGTTTCCGATTTTCTCAGGTCTGTTCACGATTTTCTCAGGTCTGTTTCCGTTTTTTGAGGTCTGTTTCCGATTTTCTCAGGTCTGTTTACGATTTTCTAAGGTCATTTTACGATTTTCTCAAGTCACTTTACGATTTTCTGAGGTCTGTTTACGATTTTCTCAAGTCATTTTACGATTTTCTTAAGTCATTTTATGATTTTCTGAGATCTGTTTACGATTTTCTCAAGTCTGCTTGAAAATGGTGTAGTTCTGTCTCTGCTTTGTTGGTTTACAAAAATCGAGCAGAGGCACAAACCAAAAAGTATATTTGGTTTTTTAAGTTCGGAGGTCCGCTTGAAAATGGTTTAGAAATTGTGGATCAACAAGATGAACTTATACATAAACATAGCATAGACATGCAGCATCTATCAGAATATAACAATACTCGAATCTGAAAGTTAATAGAGAGAAACCGAAAGCATGATTGGGCATGTAAAATGCTGCTCTAAGTTATGTTGAATCTCATTTCAGTACGATTTTACAATAATTAGCACAATTAGCAATCAAAAAATTTGGTCTCTCTGTACCGACCTTTCAGTATGTGTTAATTCCATTTCGTCAGAATAGAAGCCTACATATTGTTTGATAAGAGCACTATGAGTTTTAGTACATACTAGCGCACCGGGGTCGCTCCGCTCCCCGGTTTGCCGGGTCCACCTTTTTCTTACAGCTCAAACGAAAAGTAAGCTTTCAACGGCTCTGGAGTCCTGGGGTTTCTTTACATTTTACGGAACATTGTTGAAATGTCAAATTATATTTCAATGCGTAAAATATTCGAAAAACGCTTCCAAAATAATTCTAAACAATTATTCTTCATTGAATGAAAGAGCATGTGCGTAAGCTACCTCTTCAGTTGTTCTCTAACTGTAAAACTACAAAATTAAAATTTTCTTCTCCAACTGTGGAACTACTGTGAAATTTAAACTGTAACGAACTGTAGTGCGGTTTTTTGCTTATAAAAGTTGTAATTTAATACATTCTCGAGATTTTTTTTTTGAAAACCTTCGCGACCACGCCTACCACACCTCACAAAAGTTTCATCGCGATCAAATGCATAGTTTATGATTCTATAAGGTACATACATACAGACATTAATTTTTATATATAGTACATATACATATGTACATATGTGTTTTTGGTGTCATGTTAACCCATTAGTGCATAAGGTTCCCTGGCATAATTTTTCAACTTTTTTTGTTACTTTTGGAATCAAATACGGCTACCGAAATATTTTTAAAAGTTGCATTTCAAAAAAAATTATTAACTTTAGTTTTATAAGATGTCCCTTAAAAGGGACACTATGCAGTGTGAGCAGTTGGCATATAAAAAAAATGTAAGCAATCTTTCGATTGATGACTTTTTTTGCACTTAAAACAAATAAAATTTCATTTCTGGCCACAATTTACACAGAGATTATAAATTTTTGAGTAGTTAACCATATTTTTCTTTGCAAAACTGTAGACAGTATATTATTTGATGCTTTTTCATTACGGAAATCTGGCGAAGCAACACTTTTCAGTACAACCATATCCTATTGTATAAGTTTTTAATATACCCATGCTCGACCGTTTTCGAATTAGTATAGCTTTGATACTATATCGATGAAAAAATTTGTAATAGAAACAACAAATAGATTATTAGATTATCAATTAGTGGTCAAATTACGAAAAAATTTTATTTTTTCTGAAGTTAGGAGTTGTCAGTTAGGCTGTTTAGTTCACAACTGTCCTATGAGCATAGTGTCCCTTATAGGGGACATTAGCTATTAGGCCATCTTGTGTAAATACTAAAACTTATTAACAACTTATTTCTACATGAATTTATTATTTATACATATTTTGAACAATATTTAATAATATTTTATTTAATATATAGAACAACAAAATATTAATTTTATTTCGTTTTTACGAACTCATAACGAGTTCTGAATTTTTATTGCTTCATTTTTTCAATTTATTAACCAAAAATAACCACATTACGCGAAAAATATGAAATCAATTTGTGTAATTATGATAATAGAGATGCAAACGAAAGTTACAATTTTCATTCCAAAATTTGGGCGTACAGTGGAAAAATGTGACCGCCCCTTTAAAGGCACTCTATGCACTAATGGGTTAACATCGATGTGGTCGCAACATCTAAACTACGATATGAAACTACCAGGCTATTGGTGTATGAGTGTATTTATACGCTGTGTATATATAAAATTCACGTCGCGCTGTTCTCTGGCGCCAAGAAAAGAGGCGCCATTGACGCCTTTTTGCCGACGTGAGCTTTTAAGTTTTATGGCAGATCGTTGTTTTTATAGCATTCAGAGCTATGTACTTAGATTGACGATTTCGAGTGCATATCTATAAGCCCAAACACATGAACGAGCTTGTCATGGATTGGAAAGTAATGGCGGAGACAGTGAGCACATTGAGATCATAAAAACACTCTGAGAACCATTCTCATTATTACCACAGTCAACTCTGTCGCCGGGACTTAGGTCACAGGCTGCTCATTTCTTCGTCGCTAGACAATACTTCGCCACGAGGTCGGTTTGACAGTATTTTGTTGGATTGGGTTTCTCTACTTTACCAACAATCGCGACTTGATTAGAATTTTTATTTAGTACTTTTGCAGTTACTCTCTATTAATTCAATTACTTGATTGTCGACATTGTGCCGTGCTTTGTGGACAATGACGCTGAAAATCTTTCGAAATAACTTGTGAGAATGCAGCCACCGGTGCACAGTGTGCCGTTTTGCACCTCTAGCTCTACTAAAATCTGTAACTCGGGAACTGTTTAAAGTACAGTAATGAATTTTTTACCAGTGATTGTGGTAACTAACATTGTAATTAAATTTTGTGCTAATCAGTTAATAAAATTAAACGAACTAAAAATTTTTAATTATAGATTATATAGATATAGATAGAATTATAATGCTCTACATAGATCATAAAACATAAAAAATCAATAAAGATGCACTTTTTTTCACTCATGCTGTTTGTAAAAAAAATAAAATATGGTTTGTCTGATATAGAAAATACTTTCTTTTGTATTTGTACATAAAAATTAGAACGTTGTTTTAACATTTTAACTTTTATTATTAACTAGCTCACAGGGGATGCTTCGCAGTCCCAGTTTGCCTGGCTACCCATGTGTTATAACTTAAAAAATCGCGAAGTAAACTTTTAAAGGCTCTGGATTCCCGCAGTTTCTCATTTATCAGACATTGTTAACATTTCAAATTATATTCCAATGCGTACTCGACGCTGGATGTCCGGTTATGGGAGATATCACTGTGGTTAAAGTTAATTATTGAATTTGTTAAAAAAAATTAGTTAAACATTTTTAAAGTATCCTATGTTGATCTCGAGTCAGTCAGTAAAATGCTGTCAAAATTTCATAAAGAACGTACAAACGGTTTAGCAGCCGATTCAGAACACACAGTTTTTCATGAAGAGAAAATCGCTTATTGACTAATTTAATATGAATTATTTTCTTTAAAAGACCGTTCATATAATTGAAAAAAGTTGTATGGGTAGGGCAAAAAGGTGCAAAATATTTCTTGAATTGCTGCAAGCAGAAGGTTCGAAGCTTACGTTTTGGAAAACCACAGACCCGTATTCGACCGTGAAAAAATGGAAATACAATATCAAAAGAGCTAAAATATATAAACTGAGGACATGTAGGAAAACTCAAAATCTATAAGTAAGAATCGAATTTTGTCAAGTTTTGTTTTTTTTTGTCTCCTGATTATAAAATTATTAACAAAAGAAAAAAAATTAATTTTAGTAGAGCTAGATCGGTCACAAAGATTATAAGATACGAAACTTGAATTTCGTATCAATGTGTTCGTAAAATGTTTTGAAAGTGTGTGTAGAACCCTACGTAAATGTTTTGAAAGTATGTGTAAAACCCCACTCATACATCTATCGTAGACCCCATATTCACCGAGCGTAGTACCCATATTCACCGAGCGTAGTACCCATATTCACCAAAAGTCGCTTCTTGTTCTTCTTCTCAATATTCAGAGTAAACATGTGTTTGTCATTTTTGTTATTTAGTCCTTAATTGGACTATATTTCCCTATTTACCCAATAGAGCATTTTTGTGGTCATTTCTAGACTTTAACTTTAGTCGAATTTGTTCTATTAGCAGAAAAAATCAGGGGTCCGAAAACGTTTTTTTTTTCAAATCTTTCATTAATATTTATCTTTGAAGACAATTTTATATTTATCTTAAACGATAAATATATGTTACGATAAAAAAATTTTTCTCGCAACAGTTCTTCATCGCAAAGATAAACTTTCGTTCACGAACAAAAACCATTTTGTACGCAAACAAATTCTTTTATTTTTTTCGTGAAAATAAAAATACTTGTCGCGAACAAAACAATATCTCTACGCGAACAAGTAATAAATATTGTCGGCGAACAAAGCGTTTTTTTCTCCGCAAACAAAACAAAATGTCTAAGCGAACATGAAGAAAATATCTTTTGCGATCAAACCTTTTTGTTTTTTTCGCGAAAACGTTTTGTCTCCTCGAAAACGTTTATTCTTCATCTCGAAAACGTTTTTTATCTCTACACGAAAACGTTTTTTATCTCTACACGAAAACGTTTTTTTTCTCTACACGAAAACGTTTTTTTCTCTACCTGAAAACGTTTTCAGCGAATGAATGAATGAAGGAATGGAATTGGTTCACGATGGTTCTGCGTTTGCCTGTTGTGCTCGTTCTTTGCGATTCGTTAGGTAGGTACGTACGGTATTGGTAAAGAAATTGAGAACATGTCGAGTGAAGCAAAACAATGAATAATCCTGATCTAACTTAAAGATGGGACGTAAATAGTTATTTGTAGAAATAGAAAAATGTGAACTAAACAAATTGTAGATTTTCTTTCAATAAATATTAAAACTGCATTTTGCATTTTTGAGAACAAAAAGGGTATATGAATGACATTGAAGTAATGTATGAAGTATTCATTCAAGTTCCTATCCTGCAGGTAGGACTCTTTTCGTTGCCAAAAACTGTACCTACACCCACATATCTACCTACTTAACTCACAAGAAATGAGCTCGACCGTTGACCGGCGAATGCAGGACCATCGCGAACAAATTCTTGGAATCATTCATTTGACGCTGAAAACGTTTTCGTGTAGAGAAAAAAAACGTTTTCGTGTAGAGATAAAAAACGTTTTCGTGTAGAGATAAAAAAAGTTTTCGCGAAAAAATCGAAAACGTTTTCGCGGAGGGCAAACGTTTTCGCGGAGAAACAAAAACGTTTTCGAAGTGAAAAAACGTTTGTCGCAAAAGATATTTTTTCTTGTTCGCGCAGAAATATTGTTCTGTTCGCGAAAAGTATTTTTATTTTCTCGATTAAAAAAAAAAAAAGTTTTTGCATAGAAAGAAGTTCTAGTACGCGATCGATGAGAATCTTACATGATAAAAATATTTTTAACTGCTAATGATAAGTTCGACCGCGGACAGAACTTTTTACACGTCGCAAACGATATTAATTTTTTTATTTGCGATGAGAAACAATTGCATCGTTCACGAAAAGAATTAATTTTTCATCATTGATGATAGTTTTTTTATGGTGGAAAACCAAAGATTAGAGTTTTTGAGAGATATTTTACGAACCCTGGAAAAAATGCAATTTGAAAGTTTGGATTTTTTGAAATAATTTATTGAAAACAGCTGTGAGTTTTTTCACCACACATTGTTTTTGTGATGCCACTACAAAGAACTTGGATTTCCCTATCCCTGAATTCTCATTTATTATGGGAAAAATTTTCAATGAAGATAAATGAGGAAACCCAATTTATTGTTATATTTTATGAATATAATTTTCATGAATAGTTAAATTTATGGGTTTTGTATACATCTTTAATACATTTCTGTAAAAAATTCTATTATAATTTTAAAAATTGAAAAACCCTAATGAATTGATAAAATACCCACAACACAAATTGCCCATATTGGGCCTTATTGGTAGCCTTAAAAAATGACATTATTTTAGGTGAACTCATGGACACAATACGTGTGATCAAATTTTCATAAAAAATAGACTTCACTTTGACATCAGTCAAGAGTTTCGGATCTTATAATCTTTGATCGATCGGTCATTCAGCACAATGTGCGACACCAGGAAATTATATACGCAAAAAGAATTCGTTGTAAACCAACACATTTGCTCATGCTTATGGTAACATACGGGTTGGAAGAATTCATATTACCGAATTAGATAACGTTTACAGATATGAATGTTTTTCTATGTTGTTTGAAACAGAAACCTTAAGCTGACCTTAGTCAGTGGTTAGCTTACCACCTACCTGGTACTAGGATGCGACACCAATGCAAGGGGTTGCAGCAAATATAGACGGGATCGTTGCCGTTCGTGCATATGGGCAAACGCTTTAACTCGGCGGCACTCTTTAAGTCGTTCCAGAAGAATAATCGGCAAGCAATGACGTACGGTTCCTCGCCTAAAATCAGGTCCCGTTTCAACAGAATGCAGTTCGACTGCTGGCCAGTGGGGGGCACATTTGAAGCAGAGTCTCGAAAACTTTTTACTGCTCGAAGGAGAGCCGTCAGTTGGCTTCCAGTCATTCTCTTGGTGAGATCCGAGAAGTGGATTTGAACCGTGCGTTGCAGAGGTGGATGATGAGAGCGATTCTGTGGCGCGTCTTTTGACTGCCCATAGCAATTGTTGTTGATTGTAGCGTTCGTATCCGTGCTGGATTCGATTGACCACCAGCCGACGCCACAACAATTGCGGAATACATTCGCCGCAAATGCAGTCACCTGAGGCACCATGGCTGTCGGTGAGCTGTTGGAGTCGCCCGTCGGATGCCGGTCGTACCTCACTGCTTTCGTTATGAAGTTGGGGTTCCTGTTGTTCAAAAATTCGCAGTCGTCGACGGGCATGTTGTCGCCAAACTTTTCGCAACAACAACCATTTCTGTTGAAGATGACTTGCTTTCCCGATACCGAATCGGTAGCAGACATGGAAGGTTCCATAATCGGATAGGATTGATGGTATTCGTTTTGTCGAGCATGCATCAGCGACTGCTCGCTTGGAGGCATCGTGCCGTCGGAGCAATCGATGCCGCATGAAACAGAAGAATACGGTGGAGGCGGAGTATTTACATGCAGACTTCTGTGTATAGTTGATGAAGAACAGTTTGCACTGCTGCAGCAATTGGCGAACGAGTTCAGCGAATTCAAGGGGGGGTGATGCTCGGACGCATAACGCCATAATTGTTTTTTGTCGCGTTGAAATATCATGGAGAGACATTAAATATATTGATAACATTGATCTTATCGCATTTGCATGATTGATAAAAAGTGATTAGGTCAAACTGCTAACTGTCGACTCATTGGAAATTACAATTTGTGAATTTAAAATTTGAAATATAAAATTTCTTGTAGAAGCCACACTTTCAATTGTAACTTGATATTTCGTCACATTTATAAACTTAACTAATAAACAATTCCTACTGTTGCTCGCAAGTAATTTTGTAAATTGTGTAAATATTCATTTATTTTTTTGTTTTATTTTGTTTTTATCACGTAATGGACCAATTCAGCCTTGTTTTGATATGCATTGGAATAAAACCTGCAGTTATCCAAGAAACCTGCAATATAAGAAAAAACATGTATTTATTATCAATACAAAAGTTGTAAACAAATATAAGAAGTTGTAGGATAGTTGTATAAAGAGCAAATAATTATAATTAACTTTTTTTTACTTTTTTCTCCTCCCTTTGAACTCTTGAAAAAGAGGAATTGCAGATATAAGCACTCGTTTTTTTTAAAGATTTTTGTAACTAGAAAACTGCACAATTGCACCTCCTCCTTCATCTAAAATCATATACGAATTATGATGTGAAATTGGAGCACCTGTTAGCATATTCTTAACTACTACGAATCAGGATACGATATTTATCAGAGTTCGTAAAATATTATTCGTAAAATAACGCTCGAAATCAGAGTACGTAAAATATCGCTCGCAATCAGAGTACGTAAACTATCGCTCGAAATACCAATCATTCGTACTTCATCTCGGAAATAACGATCTGGTTACGAACCGTATTTTACTACTCACGAGCCTAATATTCGAATCGCTCAGGAGTGCCAAAAACACGGCTCGTTAATGGTATTTTCAGCTCGTGAGTAGTATTTATATGTAAGAAAATGATATGATAATTATCGGTGTCGTACAAAGTTGTGAATAATATTAATAAATTTAAAGGCATATCAATTTATGATGTTTTCTCTATTTTATTATCCAATAATGTTTTTATATCCAAATATTTTGTTAATAGAACTTATAAGTATCAAAACCAAAAGTAATAGAAAAAACGTCACTATTGAGCGATATGACATAAGCAACACGCCGAACAGCTGATGTCGCTGCACTAAAACTACTACTATTCATTCTGTTCAACCAGTCAAACGGGAACGGTCTCCATCATATAAAAAAGTTCCCGTAATCCGTTATAACAAATAGAAAGCGGTCATCAAATTTCAGTCAAAAATGTAGTGCTTACATTTTTTAAAAATCCCAGTGGATCGGGTTTTATAAAATTATGTTTTATATTGATCTCTAAAAATTTAAAAACAAATTAATTTAAATTAATATTACATTTTATTGATATTATATCTGTTGTCTTTTGACAAAAACAACTGAAGTCGAGATAAGGTAATTTTCAAAATATTATCATATTTATTTATATCGCTAATTTCTTGCATTTTGGCTGCGGAGCATCCACACCTGAAGGAAATTTTCAGGATATCTTCTTGGTCTGTACCTGTTTTGTGGACGATTGGTCTTCTTTAATTTTTTTCCCATATTAGAACATGTATCACTACCTAAAGATTCGAATAACATCTATTGAAAACTATGGGAAAAAAATTATAGAAGACCAATCGTCCACAAAACAGGTACAGACCAAGAAGATATCCTGAAAATTTCATGCCACCATTTCGATGCCGAGAATGTTCTCAATATTTTTTTGATACATTGAAGATGGAAAATATTGATCATCTTCAATTTTAAAATTTAAGAAAATGGATCATACTCTGGGTATCGTGTTATTAACCAAGATTATGCTTCTGATTCTTGGTCAACATTTAATTTTTTCCTCTTATCTTTGGATCAGTCATATTCGCAAGAAAGTGGAACAATCGAACTGCCTTTTTAAAACGTTTATGAATTTCTTAATAATAATTCTCTAGTTCCGGAGATTCAAATTAAACCATCGCTTTTGAAATAGTTGTGGAGTCACTTTGCACCAAATCTAACGACCTCTCGACTACAGTGAGCTACTGCAGCAAATATTTGGCTTCAGGCTTCCAACGTTTGATAATATGTTACTTATTGCACTATCAATGCAATGTTAAATATGGATTTCATTATATTTGCGATAGTTCTCCACAAACAATACACCTATTTATAATCTCCAATTTTGTTAATAAATAAATTATATTAATGTATAAATTATTCTACAATTTTATACACTTAATTTGATTTAATTTTTAAAATTAAGTTTACAAATATGTAGCGCGATCGTTCTTTTGACGATAATGTCTGATTATTTTTGAATTACTAATGCCAACACGAACTATTGAAATTTCAAAAGGAAAGGAAGGAACTTTCAATGCCTACTAAATTCAAAAACCCACCCAGGTTTTATTGGGCTGGGTCCAAATGCGAGTCCTGAAGACAACAGGGCGAACTACAATCAAAACTTTCTTGCTTGCTTCGCTTTGACGTTTAAGTTGAATACACGTAGTCTTATGGCGGCGAATACAATGAAAGATTGCCTCGCTTGCTTCGCTTCGCTTCATGCTTCGAGTTCGCGAAATTTCAACTTTTCTGAGGCTTTGACAGATAGAGACAGCTGTTTTGTTTGTTTTCTTGTTGAGTTTTCTTTATTATTGTCCCCGAAATAAAACAATGTCGTTCGAAGAAATACTTATAAACGAAATAACAAAATATCCATGCATTTTTAATAAACGTGATTATGGATATAAAAACAAATTAAAAAGAGAGAAGTCATGGGCATCCATTTCTGCAGCCTGCAATGTTCCAGGTAAGTTGTTAACAAATGTTGTAATAAATGTTTTCAATATTTTATATTTTCAGTTGTTCAGTGCCAGGGACGATGGAAAACTCTGAGGGAGCGATTTGTTAAAGAACTGAAGAAAGAGAACTCTCCCTCTGGAAGTGGCGCCACAGAAATCTTTCAAAAATGAATTTATATGGATCAAATGGACTTCATGAGAACCCATGTCGCTCCCAGACCGTACGTTATAAAAAATTGTTTTTGGTTTAGTTAATTAATTGTCATTATTTTTCAGTACTATTTCGTTCTTTTGCTTCATGGAGCAATATCAGAACCACCATCAACCATAATAAATTTTCTAAATCCATTTTTCAGTTTTATTTATTTTTCTTGTTTACAAACAAAATTATTATTTTCGAGATTGACAAAACAATTTGACACATAACATATGTTTTGACTTCTGAAGCAAAGCTTTCATTGTAACTCAAAAATTTTGCTTCAAGCGAAGCGAGGCAAGCGAAGCATGCGAGGCTTTGATTGTATTTAGCCCTAACGATCTGTGTCTATAATTTCAGCTAGAAGAAAAACTGATCATTCAGAGCACACGAAAGAGAGAATTCGAACCCGGATGACTATCTGATTGTCATCTATCAGTCAGTTCAGTTTAAAGAAAACAACCATCACCATTTTCATTAATCAATGTGGATACTAATTAAAAATTATATTATCGTTCGAACAAAAATTGCATATTTTATTTTTTCTACTTTGAGCCGATGTAAATATGTACTTTTAATCGAATAAATATTAAATTCTTTTAGCAAAGTATCTGTATCTGTCAACTTCATTAGCAAAAATCAAAATGTTTTATATTTGTTGCTGTAATTTCCTATTTTATTTTTCTTTATTCCACTTAATTCTATATTTTGCGGGTTTTTCTTCCCCACTCAGTCATTGCATATATTTCGCTTTCCGTATCGCACACACATTCGACACGATTGGCGTTGCGTGCGGGTAGCAGGAGAGGGGCGGTTGCTTAACCATCCGGCGCCAGTGGGCGCCACTGACGTAATAAAAGAAATAATAGTAACAACGACTGCGACGCGTCGTCACAATGGCGCCACCAACTCATACACAAGTAGACAGACATAAACGACACATAGGCGGAGAGAATCTGAAGAGAGTAAATAACCAGTGTTGCCAACTGCTGCTATTAAAAATTGCTCGATTGGATAAAAAAAAGTTTAATAGCAGTTGCTTTAAATATATGTCTTAAAGAAATTTGTGTTCTAGAGAACTAACTTTACAAAAAGTGGGTTGAACTGCCAGGGATTCTACCTGTATGAATAGAAGAGCTGCAAATTCTAAAAAGATAAGCCGTTAAAACACTAGAATGACAGCACTGACATACAACAGTCATAATCACACAACCGCACTCAACGAATGTATTAGTATGCATGAGAGTTGAAACCAAACGTTTCGCCTCTTCTGAATTGGCTGTAAAATTAATGTATAAAATGCATGTGTATGTATATTGTGCTAATGTGGGAGTTCATGTTCTCTTTCTATATATTGCAATTTTTGCCGAAGAGGTAAAGTTTAAATTTAAATAAAAAAATAGGCTTATTAGGGGTATTTACACCTCTTTAAACGCTCAAAAATTATTGAGAGAACTATTGAACATTTTTTGTCTGAATATCCATATTGTATTTTATATTTTTTTAAGATCTGTGTTGGTTTTACATGTTACGTATACGTTTACTAAGGTTCTAAGATTTTTATTTCTTAACAAGAACAGTTCGCATGACAGTTAATAAGAAAGTGTTTTATTTATATTTTATTTATAATAAAAATATATTTTATTATGTATTCGATTATGCTTTATAAAGCAAACTCTCATTCTACAGGTGAGCGTTACCATGGGGAATGTGTACGATAGAAAATATGTACGATCATAGAATTAATTAAGATATACGAATATGTATGTGTTAAATATAATAAAAAATGTATCTGAAAAATTTAAAATGTACACAAATATATGATGTAGTCAATAAATCTTATTTTTTAACAATAAATATAAGTATTATACTAAACACGGAGATGTAAGAGAACTCTCAGTATATTGTACAGATTTTTCTACTATTGGGTGGGCATACATAGACCTACGAACATTTTTTTTCGAAAACGCTGCTGAGGCGGGTTTATATTTGTATTTCTGATCAAGTGTACGTACAAAGATAGATCTTATAATGATTTGATCAGTTAGTTACGAGGCTAAGAAACCAACAACGAGACCGCCGGCATTCACTTGTTTATTTCTCTGTTTGTTGGTAAATCTGTCAGTCCATATGATGCTGGGTTTGCTCGGACTGATTCGTTAGCAAGACAAACTAACACACGCATACGCGATGGCACAATATACAACTACGATCCCATAGGTGTAATTAAACACTCCCTTTACACTATTGCTTATGGCCCAACACCAGATATGGGAAAATTCTATGTAAAAATATCTGAAAAATTGAGAACACTTACTTCTTCAGTTGCAATTTTATGTAATCCATCGAATCTCAATCTGTCGACCTGTCACTGATTATGTTATTGATATGTATTGGTTATGTTTTATTATTGCTTATTAATCTACATTTGTTTTATATATTCATGTTATGTACAAACGGTATTTGCAAATCTTATTTCGTTCCATTAGTTGAATTCACTATATATAGTGTTATATTACTCCATTCACCAATGGTCATTCTATTATTGCCATTCGGACTCGAGTGTGTCAGTGAGACGAGACAAAAAGTAATCCGTCGTGAACCTTTTGAAGAGTTGCTAGTTTTTGCATCTATGTAGTATATTTAGCTTGGGTCTTTTGCGGAGTCCAATTATAAAAGAGCCAACTGACTTCGCAACCAGAATTCAGCCCCTGATGGGCACTATTTACATACAGCATTTAGAATTTTTGTGCAACTTTTAATATTCCCGTTAGGTTATTATCGGCTAGTTATCTGCAGGGTTTCTGGTTGCTGTAATGCTGCTGATCTGTGAGTCTTCGCTGACTTTAGTCAAGGATGATGTGGTCGCCAGATACCCACATAGATATATATATATATACAAACACATATGTGCCCACACACTTCTTCACATTTGCCCTATGATATGTATACATTTCGTTGCAAGAAAAACAAGACACGTTTATTGATTTTTTGAAATTATTTTCAATAACTTCGTTTTGTTAAAACAAAACTCTTTAGACCGAGATTGACTAGCGAACCCTCCGTCATAATACGAAGAAAGAACAATTGCAAACGCGATAAGAATTAATATAAGACTGAAACTTATAATTCAAATATTTTCAATATATCTTTGTTTTTTCTGAACCGAACATATATCAATATATACCGAGACTTCGATTTCGCAACAAGAATAGTTGTTGTACTATGATTTTAGTAATTTCTTATGTTTTGAAATACTTTTTATACACACACATATTTCACATTTTTACACTTGCACACGAACTGTCGGTTTCTCGCTCAAACAACTAGAACAACTAGAAAAGAATACCAACCAGAGTTCTGACCAGGGCTGCCGGAATCACTTCAATCAAAGTGTTGCACTTCACTTTCGATGCAAACACTACGCCACTTCATTTTTTTTAAAACACTTTCCAAAAACAGCATACGATACCAAAACAAAATATGCAAAAGATCTAGCGTTATGTATAGGAAAGAAGGAAACAGAAAACGATCTGTTTCACTTATGATAGATTTTTAAATCTACTCCGCAGGGTTCACACTTTTTGCGGCTAGAGGGTGCTTTTTTAGGTAGTAGATTCGATCGAAAAGTAGTAGAAAATATGGTACATGGTAGTAGACAGTAGTAGAAACATATGTTTCTATCATTCGGCCCAATGAAGGAATTGGGTTCTGTTTTTTTCGAATTTGGGGCCTAAGTTATATAAAAAAACATAGTGTTTTCTTTGTTATATTCATTTATTTAAACATTTACATAAAAACATTTTATATTGACGACTTGCACCAGGGAACCACCAGGGTTCTTTGTTTACATACGGTCAAATATATATACTTAACAAGTCTTTTTTATGTATAAAAAGGCTTGGTCACATTCCCTGGGAATCGCTTCTCCGATTTCTTTACTGTTGTATAAAACGCATACATTGTATAAATTCGTAAATTCAAATGTATTTTTTGTGATTTTTTCGAAGTCGTTCTAATACTTATATCCAGCCCGAAAATAAATCATTTTGTTAAAATATCCAATCTAAAAATACTCGTATACTCGAGTAAATGGCACGATAAACGATTATTTTTGGAATCGACTATTTGTTACAATTATTTTGACGGTACCGACTAAATTGACAATATATTGAAATTTTTTATTTATTTATAATTTTGATACAAAAATACATTACAAAAATTCAAACACTAACAACAGGTTGAGATGATTTCCTAGACTTTTTAATGGATCAAACATAATAAATAAATAAAATTATCTACATAATATTTGATTGAATATGATATTTTACTGTACATTACGTCAGTTTGTAGTTTCTAGAGAAGCTAAAAGCGCAGGTTTTCGTGTGTATATGTACGTATATGTGAACTGAGTACGAGTACGACTATACCGACTTTTAAACCCGATTACTTCTTTTCGCACCGATTTTTAGTTGAAATTTTGTTTTTGACTACTCGCATCCAGGGTTGTCGTTTCGAATTTTTCGAGCGAAGTGTTAGAAAAGAAAAAGTGAAGTGAAACGGAGAAAAGTGAAGTGTTTTGTAGAATGTATTAATGTCATACAAATTCGTAATTAACACAACATAAACATAACATTGATATTTATACAAACTCTTCAGTTTTGGAATAACTGCACGGTGTTGTCGGCATTCCAGTATTGAATTTTTAGAAAATTTTGGGTCAGAGATTGTGACGAGTAAAGAATAGCGCAACTATATGTTTTTACAACAAGTTTTAAGTAAAGTTCATTATGATTCAAGTTTTGAAAAGTGAAGTGTTTCCAAAAAAAGTGGAGTGCCGTAGTGTTTTGGGTCAAAGTGAAGTGAAACACTTCGATTGAAGTGACTTCGACAACCCTGCTCGCATCGACTACATACCGGTATTGGAACGTCACTAGTCACAGCTGTATACACAATTTTGGAAACTTCAACTCACGATTCAACCATCACTGTTTTCTTCCAAAGAGCAAAGATCTTCGACAATGGCGCATGACGTTCTGATGTCGTATCTGCTAGGTTATAAATGCAAGTTAAAACCAATAATTGATAAAAAAAAAGCATTAAATATACAAAAAATTACTCACACCTTAGATTTTGATTCAAAATAGGACATATTCTTTTATTTTTTCAGTTATTTTTCACTTTTAACATCTCTTTTCAATCAAGCATGTATGTATGTATTGTATTTTTTTAAAACTAAAACTGTTGCTTTGAATTCAAGTGGTGCCAATTTTTATTTCGCCACCGCAATTTCATTATGAGATTCTACAAGTCATTGAATCGCTTTACTGGAAACTTTCATGTAAAACATTCATATAACTCAGCTTTCATAAAAATCATTCAACTAAATTTAAGGTAGTAGATTTCTGGTGAAAGAAGTAGAAAAAGGCTTCAAGGTAGTAGAAAAGCTACTACCGTAGTAGAGTAGTAAAAACCATTTTGGGAAGTAGATCTACTTCGATCGAAGTAGAGTGTGAACCCTGTTTGAATTATAATATCTACTCCGATTTTGCCAATTCGAACTTTTTAAGAAACGGGAGAGAAAAAAAATAATGTCAATTTTCATTCAATTTCGTTTTAATTTTCGTTCAATTTGAAGAACAGGAAGGGTAAAAAAAAAATAAACGAACCGATATTTTGAGATGTTTTTGATCTCATTTCTCATGGTAATTTTACATGGTCCGAACTAAACTCCGCTGATTACCAGATAGGAAACTGAAATACTGATTATACCGCTTTGATGGTGTGTGAAAAACACGAAAATAGCGTCGGTGGTAGTTTTTGGAACTACGATGCCGACTCCTTGTTGGATCTATAAAAAAAAACTTTCTATGTCACCTCAATGCCTTTATTTCCATATGAGGCAATATACGTAATCTTTGCAATGCTTAAAAACCATGATTTCATTTTCAAACAGTTTTGGTTTCCCAAACCAACATAATCACAAATTACATTTCAGTTATTATCTCAAATTTTCATAACGACTAAATCTAATTGAGATGAAAACAGCTGATTTTTTGTTCACCAACAGATGTTTCGGATTTCTTGGAATTTAAGAGATTAATGAAAATTGCTCAATTTTAAGTGAGTATATGTGAGTATAAGTGAGTATGAGTGATATATTTAAATTTTCAAAACAAATACAAATTGCCTTTACAACCCCCGAGGAACTTTGAATCCGACACCATTGACTCGCAATCTACGCGTTCCAAAACTGAACCACGGTCCCTATATTTTTTAAAGTAATTCGGACATTTGATTTAGTTTCGTTACACTTATACTTGCACACTTTTAGTGTGGCGGGAAAAGTAAACAAAATTTCAAATATGGTACTAAAATACACATTTATCAACAAAAGATATGGCTTTGCATTAAATTTGATGTTTAAGAGGTGAACTCACGTACACAATCTGTGTATTCACCAATCGCATAAAAAAGAGATTTTTTTGAGGTTAGCCGCAAATGTCAGAAGTTTCATATCTGGTAATCTGTGCTAAACTCGTCGTATTATATTTTATTTTATCAACGAGTTCACAGGAATGGTAATATATAATAATAATAATAATAATAATAATAATAATAATAATAATAATAATAATAATAATAATAATAATAATAATAATAATAATAATAATAATAATAATAATAATAATAATAATAATAATAATAATAATAATAATATATAATAATGCATAGTAATATCAACGTTAATCACTGATGAACAGAATGAGACGCTTGTAGTAAAGAAGTACGAACTGTCAAAAGTTGAAATGTACTGAATTGATGAAGAGTGAACAGAATGAGTTGCTGTTGCTGGTAGTAAGTAAGCGAAGACGCGCCAGTTGACTCAACTTCAACTTTTTCCTTACTTCTTGGCTCTGACAGCTGTTTCATGACAATTTATATTAGGTTATTTGATTTGTGAAAATGGATGATAAAACAGTAAATTAATTGATTAAAAATATTACAATTTTTTGTATGTTGTATTCAAGTTTACGTGTCAAATGTACATTTATAATGGAACAGTATTAAATGTTTCTCGGTAATCGGTACCGTACAAATTTGTGAATAATATTATTAAATTCAAAACATGTTTTCTCTATTTTAATGCGAAATGATGTTCTTATATCCAAATATAATAAATAGATTTTAAATATTTGGTTCGTATTTCGTTAATAGAACTAATAAATATCAAATACCAAAAGTATTAGAATAACGCCTCACTATTGTGCGATGTGACCAAGACGCGCGGCATTATTGTGGGCGCATTTTTCGAAGTCGCAAGCGTCATGGCGAACAGCTGATGTCGTACGACTTTGTACTACTCATTCTGTTCAGCCAGTCAGAATGGACCGTTGTAATCAGGTTGCAATATAAATGATTTTACGTACCCAAATTTGCCACAAAATACTACCAGAAGAACTCTTAACATGCCATAAGTTCAAAATCTTTTTATCTAAAATAAAAAATCCTATACATACAAAATTACTTGGATTTTTCCGGAAGTTTTTTAAGCGGTTAGTTAATTAAGTAGTTAGTTAGTTTTTCAAATAAAGAATCTTCAGAAATAAGAGAGGCAAAATTTGTCAACTAAGACCGTTAAAAATAACTTTTTATTATTATTTACATAGAGATTTATTACATTTAGTTATAATTAATTAATAGGGATATTCACACCACCGTGGTAATGTGGTGAATTTTACCCCTAATGTCTAATGTACATGCAGAACTACATATGTAGGAGCGAGCCATTATATATTATATACAAACTTTATGAGATATCTCAACGCTCATTCATTTAGACAACGTTGAAATCAATGATAATTTAAGAAAAATACATTTTACTGTGTAATTATTTCAAAGAAAACAAACTTATTTATTTTTCTTAAAAATCCCGACGGTTAGAGAAATGTTGAGTTGGCTTCTTTCAAATATTTTGACATTTTCCGCCATAAGTAATAGTTATTTTTGAATGTAAATAATTTTGTGAAGGTAGTAAATATTACTCAAGTTTTCATGAACTACTGGCAAATATTCTTTTATGATTTGGATTTAACCCTCAAAGATTCGTTTATACTCGCGCATAAAATTTGATCTTTCTTCATGAGATATAGTATATAAAGTATAGTATATATATAGTATATAGTATAGTATATAAACTGGTCCCATAATTGACTTACCACCACTGCTCACTCGCTTTCGAGGCGTGGCGACAGGCGAAGTCAAGGCCGAGGCAGGAGGTGTTGCGACAGACGAGGCAGGAGGCGTGGCAAAGGATGGGGCAGGAGGCGTGGCAAAGGATGAGGCAGGAGGCGTGGCAGAGGATGAGGCAGGAGGCGTGGCAAAGGATGAGGCAGGAGGCGTGGCAAAGGATGAGGAAGGAGGAGTGGCATTTTTTTTCCATACGCTAAAAAATTTAAATTAATCATTATTTCATTAAAATCAGAAATCCAATAAAAAAAAATACCTGTCGCTCTCTCCTCTCCGATTCCCCATCCAGTTCAAGCTGCCACTGCTCGAACTCCTCGGGGCTCCCAAATGGATACAGGGAGGGGGCTTGGGCTCCACCCGAGCTTCTAGGAACTTCTAGCTTCTAGAAGCTTCGAGTTCTCTGCCCAGAGGCGGCGATTCTCCTCCAGCACTTCGCTAATTCCTCCGTGGCAGCTCTCGCACACAGATAAAATTCGAACCATCACCACTAACTAACTCACTAACTAATAAAATAATCAATAATTTGGGGAAATCAACAAAAAACAACAAAAATCAACAAATCTTATTTGAAAGATTTTAAATTTTGGCCTTGCTACTCGTTAATTTCAGTGAAGACAGGGAAGAAACACAAAAACCAAAAAGTAACGAGTTGGACCCAATTTTGTCGTCTATTTTTCCGGACACTTTTATTTTTTCACTCGAATCGAGAATTTGAAATGAGTGAGTTTCGTAAATTATATTTTTTGGTATTCTGAGCGACCCTGTGATTATCAGGAACCAAAATCGTTGCAACTTTTTCGTTTACTTTGAAAATCGTTGAAAATTGGCCGCGGTATTTGTTCAAATGTTTTGTTAAACATAGAATTGAATGTACGTTTTTATTTATTGGTAAACGAAGTAGGAAATGGATAAAATTCAGAGAAAATCATCCCTATCACTCGGGAGTCGAATAAATCGAACAGAACAGAGCGTCCACGAGTAGAGACACAAACCGGTTTGAGATGTCGAAATGTCACTTCAAAAAGTTAATTTTTCTGTTGTTCTCAAACTGTGAAACTACATTGCAGGTCAACCTGAAACAAACTATTACTTTTCCCCGTTAAATATTTTAATTTATTATTTTCTCGCTATTTTTTATGTTTTAACATTCGCGACCATGCCATCAACCAATCACCAATGAACGGTTTAACAGTTCACCTCTGACAAGACGAAATCAAACTTATTTTTATATATAAGATTTCCTAGAATTACCTCCAAACTTTATTTTTTTTAGTTTTACTATATTTTTCTTATTGTTCCAGGATTTCAGAATCATTTCACCAGATGTATGAAACATAGGTCCTATGATCCTACTGGCATATCTGGTAGGGCCCTTCTGAAGTTTGAAGTTTTTTCTGAAGTCTGTTTACGATTTTCTGAAATCTTTTTCCTCTCTTCTGAAGTCTGTTTAAGATATTGCGAAGTAACTTTTCTATTTCCTTTAATTGCTTTACTATTTTCCGAAGTCTGCTTGAAAATGATGTAGATATGGTTTTCTTTATTTAAGCGGTATTTATTTGCGGGTGTTTTTTGAAAAAGTTTATTACGTCAACACGCCAAACCGTCAACCCGTTTTTATTACCTACTCTAAAACGAAACTTAAAGTCCTTCAATGGTAATAAAATAACAGGTTTCTTTAAAACATGAAAAAGTATAGATTTTATTTTGTTGGAGACTTTGTTTTGATTTGTTTGGATTTACTTTTTGTTTAGTATTAATATATGAACAATAAAATCGCTTTAAACAACTATTTTGGTCTTAGCTTTGCGCAATGATAAATGTCAAGAATCTGATAAACGTAAACACTCGCTGTTTTAATTAGTTAATGTTATCCCGAGTGCACTGTATAGGCAAAATTACACGAGTTAATACAGTTGGAAAAAGTTCCAATTAATTTTTTTTTTTAACCAGAATAGGACGATATTTTTTTACTTACCTTACCTTTACTAATCCAATTCCTAAACATGTAAATATTAATATTAAATATTAATTTTGTTTATGTATATATTTATTGTTCTAAATGAAAAAACACTGTCACAACTACATATAAATATTTAGTATTTTGTATATTTAGAGCCATATTTTCAATCAATAAATATTTCGAGAATAATTATATTTATAACGTTTATCAAAACTATACACTTGCATTTTACACACAAATTTAGCGTTTGTGGACCGAGACTGAAGTGTTCTCTCACGTGTCTACGAACAAACTAAGGAAGAGTTTTCAATTCGCGCATCTTTTATACATGTCGTTGGTGCGCTGGAAATCCATCGGCTTACACTTGCTACAGGATAAGAATGTTCTATAACATTATATATCCTAAAATCAATCTCTCTTTTAACTATTTGCTCAACACCATAATAAATCAAAGTCAGACGTTTGGCTTTTATTTTTAAAAATGTAATTACTTTCCATAAAAGCCATATTTTATTGTTATGAACACAGTTTCTTTCTCTGTATATATTACAAATCAGTAGATGGTTTACTATATCCAGTACCTTGATTTCTTTTCGATACGAAGTCAATGACAAGGTCTACGAATGTATAATTTTTGAACATACTCTCTGTAATGGTCTGCGATAGTGGCCATATATAAATCTGAGTTCTCGGTCCCAGACATTCTTTGCCAAAGCGTAACCTTAAACTCTTAGAGAATTCTGTGTACGCTTTCGAATGCGTAGGTTCGGGAAACACGGCTTAAATGGCCAAGTCGGCGAGACTTGACTTTCTGTGGCGACTAAACGACTCATCATCATCGCCGCAACGACCTCTCGACAGTCTCTGGGAATAGTTCTTTATCACGACTTGTTGTCGCCGAAGCCTATTCGTTATGAGCCAAACATCGACTGACGAACCCGGCATGTATCATCCTGGCGATGCTTTGCCGACAAATTGTCGCTGTTCACAACAACAATGTACCTCAGTGGCGCATCGCCCAGTCGCCACTTGTTACGTCGTTGGCGCCTGTCATTATTCGACCAAAACAGAAAAACGCGGACCCGTCTGCCGCCATTGCTACTGACGCCGTCGCAATCATGGCCGTCGCCAATGTTCTGTTCTATGTTCTTCTTCGATAACCGACCAGCTCATAAAATGAAAACCAACCATAATAATAAGTAAATCTTCATCCTTATAACAGCATTAAACGAGCTTTTAGGTAACATCAATAATACATGTCCAGAATACTTCAATTTCTTTCGAGTACATTTTTGGAAAGTCCATTTTTCCATAAACAAAATACGCACTGTTTCAATGGATCCAATGTATGGATTTTATTCTGGAACGACGGTCGAGATTTGGTTTTTACAAATGGAAGTGATTCGTATCTGGTTAAATATAAGAGGTTTTTTTATTCACATATTATTACTATAAAGCCAAGGGATGATCTCGATCCGATTAACAAAATGTGGAGTTAGCTTGATAAAAGAATCTGGACTCATCACGTTAAGTCGTAGACTCAGCATCGGTCCAAACTGTACATACAAAGTTGTAGAATGTCCAGATCGCCTTTGAGTAAAAATAAGTGCTACGTAACAAAACAATTAAATACGCATATTTAAAAAATTATTAAATTAAAAAATATTAATATAAATAAACTAGATTCTAAAAACACTATAGGGGTGTACTTATTTTTTTGACCATGCTCAAAAACGTATCGAGACCAAAAATGTTTTGCGACCTTGAAAACCACGAGCCCATAAACGTTTCAGTTTAAAAAATCGCGTATACGCCATGTATACCTTAGTATTCTAGTATTAAACATTTTAAATGTGAATAAACCCATATTATTAACACATAATTATATTCATTACTTATGTTTTTTAACATTAAAGGATAAAAGTTCTGTACTTGGTCTCCAATTGCACAATTTAACAATATTAGAGCACTGATAATCATTAAATAATAAATGCGCCGATACAGTTTCAATATGTAACCTATGTCGAAAACTGGTCCTGGTTAATTTAAGAGCTGAAAAGACTGTCTCTATAGCTAGCTATATTTTTGTATTGTTGTCTTGAAGCATATATGTCTTGTACATATATGCAAATATCAAACCTTTGATTTTCTATTGGACTCGATAACATGTATTGTAGCGAAAGGTTTTTGAAAACTACTCTACAAAACCCCTTTCGCTTACTTGTTATTTTCATTCATAAATTGTTTTATAGTTCCTACATTGTTTATTGAAACATTTATTGAAAATTATATTATTCAGAGGATTATTTCTGACAAATATAGAAAGTCCTTAGTTTACTTTTGATTGAGTTTTTTTATCACAAACGTCTAGAGGGGGAACTATACTAACCGACGGGTAGCTGGCAGCTAGCTATCGAATACACAGGAACATTGGGACAACCTACCTATATTGAAATCGACGAACTTTCACGAGTTTAACGAAGGTCTCTCTCGAAAATTGAGACTCTTCGTTGATTTTTGCCAGAACGAGAGGGCACCGATTTCAACCGCTGTCTCTGTTTTTGAGAATGCAAAATGATATTAAAATTATGGTTGCTATGACAACGAGGGTTTTTTGAAATATTTTTCACCGTTCGCTTCGCTGATTGGCTTTGTGTTTGTTGTGCTGAGAGAAACAATTATCGTTTGCCATTCTGAGCGGTGAGTCCAGTCGTTGAATTTTGACATTAGGTGGGCTCTAGCCCCCTTTAATATAGATCTCCCTTAGCACAGAGAAGTAGAACGAAAGTTCTACTATTGCGCTCTCTAGTTGTAGTAATACGAGGACTGGTATGGAAGCATAAACGCAGTCTTACCTGGACCGTATACACAACAAAAGACTGAAAAGAGGCTCAATCCCTTCTTCTATCGGGAGGACACTCTTCGCCAGCCACTGCAACAATCCTTCCTTACAGTATGTATTTTATTCTACATCCGATTACACGTAATCAAATCGTATTACTGGCTCAGAAGATATACACGTCAAAATAGATCATTCATTAAAAGTGAAAATGTTCAATTCCAAAATGTTCGCTTTTAATTTAACTATTGTTCTCTTTGGCTCCCTTTCATATATGAAGACTTAAAGTGTTATTCTCTTTGTGTATAATAAAACCAATTGGAAGGATTTCCAATCTGAAAAGGGGTGTGTTTGAGAACCGAACTCATTCATATTTGTCATACAAAAAAACATTCCAAAGTTCATTCGTTTATCTTCCTTCATATATTTATGTAAAAGTGAAACTGGAGGCTGCCAAACCGTGTGTACGATCTTTATGATAGCACATTCTTTAATTCACAGCATATTCCTAAACGCCACGAGATCAGGATAGGATATTTAAAAAATAACTTGGTATCTTTCGCAGGTCTGAGATTTGAGATGTTTCAGTTCGGATAGTTTCGATGCGAAATTTCGAGTTTCCCCTTTTGTGATCTTTGGATTTAATAACAACGTAGTTTAGCAGTAAATGAAAATTAATTAATTATTTTGTTTAAAATACTACACTTTGTACTACATTTAAAAAAATTAAATTTTTTGACTTTAAAATCAACTTTGTGTATTTCACTGGTATAATATTATGGTATTACAATTTGGTCATTCTTCCCACGATAAAAACGTTGAGATAATACGAGATATCCTGGTGCTATTGCAAATTATGGGAATATTTATAATATTTATTTAAACACTTAGCTGAATTATGGTACTGCTACGTTTTTTATAAACACATAATACATACATAACATAAATACATTTTGTTGTATTTGGGAGCCGTATTATGTCAGTTTATGGTTTTTTGACAATATCGTCCCTTTTTTTGGAAGTAGTCACAGATTCACCAACTTTCAGAATATGCTATTAGATCGAGACGTTTTTTTAGCTTTTAAAGATACTCCAATCAATTCATATTGTTGAACAAATTTCAAAATAATTTATAATTTACAACCTCCATTGAAGAACGATGTCAAGTAATTTCAAGTTATGAAAAATGTTTCACAATAAGAAAGAATCTTTTAATTTAACCCGTTTCATTTGATTTATCAAAACCAGCAAATATTGGAAAAAGGCGTTATTTACCTGTATTGACTGTAAACAAAAAAGTTACATTTATAAAAAGTTTATTATATCCTTAGTTACAAATTTATTTCATTTATCAGGTATTAGACTGGTGGGGAGTACATGTAGAGATTCTACTTAGATACTTTTTGCAGGGTTCGTAAAACGTTTTTTTTTTCCAATCGCTCTCTGAAAGTACGGCTCACGAGCCGTAATTTTACCACTCATGAGCGAGTGGTATTTTACCACTCACGAGTGGTATCAGTCGACTCGCTCAGGAGTGGTAAACATACGACTCACGAGTGGTATTCTTGCTCACGAGCGGAAAGAATACCACTCGTGAGTGGTATATGCGTCAACAAGAATACCACTCGCGAGTGGTAAATGAGTCATCAAGAATACCACTCGGGAGTGGTATTCTTGTTGTTGTTGTTTGCGACTATGCTTGTACGGAGATTCCGAGATTGTTGTTTTTGTTATGGTTGTCGATGGCAGGTAGAAAACGAAAATGGAATGTCATTTTGTGTTTTGTTTTTGTAAAAATTGCAATGAAATAGATATAGATATCAAATAGATACCTGTTTTTAATATAAAAGGGTAAAAAACACTTCAGGTCATGAACAAGGGTGCAGAACTATAAAATATTACTTAATTCCAACGGAACATTTTTTCCAAATACTATTACTTTTCATTGTAGGAATAGAATAGAACATAGAATTTTTCTTTTTGATTCATGTATGTTTTGGGTAAACCTCAATAGTCAAATTTTCGTCTCTTTTTCAGTTTCGTCTAATTAAAAAAATGTATAAAAAGAACGACAAACATCACATTTCATTTGTTATTGTAGCTACTGTTGTTGTTGTGGTCACCCAAGAGACGAAGTTAGGTAGAAAACGGATATATGCACGAAGTCGCATTCGGTCGGGTGTTCGGCTGAAAATACGACTCCCGACCAGGAAATACCACTCCCGAGTGGTATTCTTGATGACTCATTTACCACTCGCGAGTGGTATTCTTGTTGACGCATATACCACTCACGAGTGGTATTCTTTCCGCTCGTGAGCAAGAATACCACTCGTGAGTCGTATGTTTACCACTCTGAGCAATTGGATTGATACCACTCGTGAGTGGTAAAATACCACTCGCTCATGAGTGGTAAAATTACGGCTCGTGAGCTGAGGCTTATTTGAGGGATGAAGTACAACTGATTGGTATTTCGAGCGATATTTTACGAACTCTGACTTTTTGCAATTGACTGGAGCATATACAGCGCTTTTGACGCATCGTTTTATGATGTTGACGCCCGCGATGCTGAGTCGGACACAGAGAGCGCTTTGAAGAATAAAAATAAAAATGGGTTTATTTCAAAATTTTGACATTTGTTTGATTTGTCAAATTTGACATTTGTCAAATGTTTGTTTTCTATTCAATTTGCGTCGAAAAAATTTTCAAAATGGATCGTTTAGAATTTTATTTGCGTCGTAAGTTAATTGTTTTAAATGGCGTTGCTAATCTCAATCGAGGTTGTTTACACGCATATTTACATACACACCTACGCACATAAAAAAGTTTATTTTGTAAAAGTGTTTCTCGCCGGCAGAACGATATGGAAAACTTAATTTTGTTTTCACATTCATTTTTAAATGTATTTTAATTTAAAAAAGTGAACTCTGAAATTGTTGAACCAATTACTTATGTAAATAAGAAATCAATAATTTATATATACATTGGCATGTAGAAAGTTTGTAAATGAACCGCGTTATTTTTTTGTCTCCTTTCTTCGGACCTATTAGCGACGCAAACCGAAGTATGAGTGAAAAACATTAAATTTATTGGTCAATACTATTCTTTTGGCCAACGAACAAAAAGTGAAAAAAGATTTAACACTTACGGACTGGCTAATATACATTTATACTATTTTCGTAGTTCTCTATAAGATGAATCGACGAGAGTTCTAAAAAATATGAGTATAGTTTTTGTGAGTTGCATATTAATTTATTGAAATATTTAAATTATATACATATATTTGATGTATATATTTTATACTAGGCATTGATAAATATATATTAATGATAAAAAAACATATTTTTCTTTATGATGAGGTTATTATTTCCTTCCTTTCATCATTAAAATTTTGGCTTAACACAACTGTAGTATTATGTTATCCGTAATTTATATTAAAATTTGTTTAAAATAAGTTCGTGTTTTAATTTAATTCGGAAATTTAATGTTCATTTACGTGTATCTGCGATTGCCTTATACTAATTATTAGATTTGTGTATTTTTACATTATTTCCCTATTTCATTTTATTTTATTTCTTGTTAAATTGGATATTCAAAAGTACTTTGAATAGAACAAAAAAAGCACAAAAGTAAAAACAATGCATCAATTAAAAAACGTTGAACTTAAAGACTAAAAATGTATATCCATTATATATATTAACAGTACAGCAAATAATATATGAATGTTTTGTATAGTTTCCGTATTTCATATACCCGCTATCAGCTTTTCAAGTATGTAGTTGCGATATTTTTAGTGGTTGTGTCAATAATGGGGTCGTATATAAAAATAAATATGCATCCAGATTGGGCAAAATTTAAAACGAAATTAATAAAGAATAATAATGATAACAAATGTGATGAATTATCAAAAATGTATAACAAAATATTGAAAATAATTTAAAAGCAGCAACAAAATTGGCCATTGATCAAGTTTATAACAACATTCAAATCTTTTGTGACTGCTCGTTTGTGTTTTTTTTATATATAAAAATATATGTAGGAATATATGTATTGTAGCATACAAGATAATTTATAAAAAGCACATTCTTTTAACTTGAAATTAGTAAAATTATATAAAATTCAGATTTCAATATGACAGTACAAGCAACTGAAATCAAATCAAATCAGAAATCAAGTTAAAATTTGTTATTAAAAAACATTTAAAAATAAATACTATTACATTTCAATTTATTTTTCCCACTATATGTATGTATGTATAAACCTACCCGATTATAATATGATTGAAACAAATACTTTTAGAAAACATGTTATGATTTAAAAATGAATCTTTGTCGAAATTTTTGAATCCAATTGAAATAATATATCTCTCTTATTATTATACTAATGTTTGCTTTTACAAATATATATACAACACACCAATAAAAATGAAAAACCAAATATTGCTCCACTACAAAATTAGTTGAGTTACGAATATCCGAATAACAGGAAAAACGGTATCTCTATGAATTTGATATTTGAATAATAATAATAAAAAAAAATTAATAAACATTTTTGAAGTGATTTAATTATAAGCATTATAATGTTTTTTAAACTTTGTTAGTTATAAATAACTTTAGTGTTTTTGAACTATTGCTATGTTTATAAAAAATTATATTTTTATTCACGATAAACTAATTCAAAAAACTAGATTGAACCAATTTTTAACTCTTTATCATACTTGCCTATATTTAATTTTATTAAAGAGGAAAAAACATTAGTTAATTTGTTGCTTTGCTTCAGTTATAAGAGCCAATAGCGAATCTAACTTTAAATCATTAAAACGAGCAAAATGATTCATCATTGGTTGTATAGAGTCAGACTCAATAGCCGCACAAATAGTATGATTTTGCATAGTACGATTGAGTGAATTGGCAACTTGATCCAAAAACTGCCTCCAGTTCGTTTTGTGTTCATCGTTTAACGTGACATCGTTATTTAAAACGTATATGCTTTCGGCTTGTAAGATTAAACATACAACAGCTGAAATACCAAACTGCAGAACAATAATTTAGTAAATTGTTATTTTAAATAAAAAATGTATTTACCTTGCTGCAAAATAATCCATTGGATTTTTTATCATTAAATTGTATCGCAGTTGATAGTTTGACTATCGTTTCAAAATTTGCAATTTTAATTTGTTTCTTAAGTTCAGGATACAAAGCATATAAAGCACCGTCGATGTCTTCCCGGTCTTTTTTAACAACAGTATGTAATGAAGTAAATATGCCAATCCACACATTCCAAAGGATCTCAGTATTCTGTATATACGGCATAATACGTCGAAGAAGAGCCTGCAATGCGTTGACATTTTATTTACATATAAGTTTCATTTATATTTCCATCAGTCTTACCTTTCCCTTGCGTACATTCATCATAGCAACAACCTTGTCATGCGTTAGACCAGCAATTAATTTACAAATGAGAGCATCTTTTGTTTCAATTTCATAGGCAAATTTATTTTTGAGTGCAGGATTCAATGACGAATTTGACGTTTCTCCTCCCGCCTTCTCTTCAATTGATTTATTAGCATTCTCCATCTGCTCCAATGCTAAAATTCGTTCGCTCTCTTTTATCTTTTTCATTATTATGGTTGCCATTACATTTGGATTATCTAAGTCCTCTAGTTTAAGAATGATACGATAGAGTGTTTCGATGTGAAGCAATATGTGACGTGATTTACGTTGCGTCAACGAAATTTCACTTATAGCACCAATTGGCGGTACTTTTCCAATATTTCCGAACTTAGATGAGTTTGACAACAAAGAAACCGATCCTGTACTTTCTCCAATGTCTTTCATATTTATTTCAGTGCCCATGATATCTGCATCAATTATTTTACGAGGTGCGGTCACACTGCCATACTGTAACTTACCCAGAGAATTTTCAAACTTGAGAGGAGTGAAAATATATGTGGGCTTTTGTTCCTGGCTGTTACCACCTGTTTCGGAATTACGACGCTCCCGATGTTGACCATTACGTGTTCCGTTTTTATTACCTAACTGCACAAGTATTAGTTGTGCATGTCCCTTAGGTTGTGTCAAAGGATGGTTTAATTGATTGTCCTTGTGTGTGTTACTATGACGCATATCACCATTCAATTGAGCTTTGCGCTCTTTATAAACAGTATAATAAAAGTCGTCAATGTATGGTGTGTCGGTATTAAGCTGCGATAGCTGGATTCCAATGAGCCAATGTTTGTCCCGAGTGCTCATGAGGTTTGCATATTCATCAAATTCTTCTGGAGGCAGATTTCCATCTGCTCTTCGATGGTGTTGATGATGAATTTGTTTATTACAACCCCGCTGTTGTTGATGTTGTTGAATATTGCTTACACAGTTTGTAGAAGAGGAAAGCTGCTGTTGTTGTCGGGCTATATTCTGTAGAAGAGGATGGTTTTGTTGAATCTCTTGCATTAATCGCATATTGTACATGTTGAACATTGCATTCGATTGAGATTGGTTGAGTATATTAGCCGAGTTCGGCGGATGTGGAGGTAGGCGTTGCTGCTGTTGAGGAGGAACTAATACACCTGGATGAATACCAGCAGCTGCTGCAGCAACTCGCATTGCATTAAAGTTGGGATGCATAGCAAAATTATTCAGCGCTATCGGAAGGTGGGTGTTCGGCAGTTGGCGCTGGTGCAAATGGTGGAAATTGGGAGGCAATGAATGTTGATTTAGTAACGGATGTGGTAATTGAGGATGATTTTGTTGTTGTAAATGTTGTGGTAATGTGGGTGGGTAAAGGGGTACCGAGGGAAATCCTGGAGGCAAACGGTTCCCAGGCTGTTGTGGTTGTTGAAGTAAATTTCCGAGTGGATGCTGTGCTAAGTTACTATTAAATATGTTTGAAGGCCTTGGATGCATTTGTAGTTGATTAAAGCCAGGTGGACCTAAAATATTACTAAATATTGAGAAAAGTTTATAATTTCAAATGTTACTAACCTTTTGGCGGCGCCTGTTGGGGTAATTTATTTGTATGTATTTGCTGCATATTTTGTTGGGGAGAATTCTGTTGTGGATTAGGCTTTGTCGGTATTTTATTTAAAACGTCTTGTTCTTGGATGGGTTGCTGAGGCCGATGTTCATGTTGCTTTTGCATTGTCTGCTGAATTATGATATTTCTTTCTATATCCTCAAGTGTACAAATTTTAGGACATTTTTGAGGCTGTTGGATATCGGTTACACCTAGAAAAGGAGACATTTCTTTAGGAAATCGTGGTTGGAGATTTTGGGATTCCTGACAATGCTTTTGTTGAAATGTACTCGGAAATCGTTGATACAAAAAAGGTTCTATATTAGAAATTGATGAGGTATTTACTGAATTATTTGTAGAGTAAAGTATATTATCATTGTTAATCGATTTATTGGGTTTAGCAGGTATCGATGCCCAAACACTAGGATCCAGACTTAATCCGCTGTTGCCCATGATACTATCAGTATCGTCAAATTTAATATCAACATCATCAAGCTTCATTCCGGACAAATTAATTTCTAAATCGGAATCAACTTCATTTTTATTGCGACGAGAATTTATGAATCCTGGAGAATCAACGCGAGATGTAGACGGTGAAGAAAGTTGGTGATTTAAATCGCAAAATCTATCTCTGTTGCTCTTCCGCAATATATTGCAATTCTTAGAGTCGCCATTGTGGTTATCTGTCATTCGAACCAAACTTTCATGAGCTTCCTCCCAATCCCCATTGATTGCTGAACCGAATGTTTCATCATTTAATGCATCATATTCCTCCTCAGACGGTTCTGCAATACGTCCTCCTCCATCGTCCTCCAGCTGAAAATGTTAAGCGAATAGTTGAATGAAAATATCTTATGTTAAAATAAATCAAGTATGATTCTAGTTAACAATAAATATTCTTAATTTAGCACAATAATTATTTTAAATGCACATCTAGAAATATTTGTTAGTGCAAGGCGACATTTTTATACAAATGTAATGGAGCCAGGAGCCACCTCACTAGGGTATATTTTATTATCCAAATATAAGTGATGCACATATCAAACGACATAATTTTTTGATTCTTAATAAATATATTCATTTTTTTTACCGGTGCTGATGTATCGAATCCAAAAAACGAGTCTTCCATCTGTAAAATTTGTTTATTTCATATGAAATTGTCATGACTTGTCACACATTCACATATGTTGAAATGGCCGCCGCTAAGGAAGTTCGGCGATGGTGGTGACAGTGACGACTACGCCCTCTGGTGTTGATGTTTATGATGATATTTCTAAAAAAATGTGGTGAATTTTCCAAATTAATTAATAATTTATTATAAAAAGACGAAAGACCCACTGTGACCTGCGATGTCTTTTTAAATTGCTCTTGTTTAGATGAAGTTGCCACATATGTATGTATATCGCACATGGATGCTGTTTTTAAAATTTAAAAAGAATATACATGTTAATAAAAATATAAAATAACTCAACAGCTTTCTGCCCATATGACACTATATACATTTGAAATAGAATATTTTATAAAATATATCTAATTTGTTTATTTTAAAACAAAATTCTTTTTTTCATTTTTCTTGGCTCTAATATGTTCCAAATTTTTGTATTGAGTAGTTGATTGTTTTTGTGAATTTGGGTATTAATAGTTTTTGATTATGTTCACTTATTAGCATTTATAGGATATTTCATTTAATTCTTATATGTTTAATGCTTTTTGATATTCTGAGCGACCCTGTGGAATTCCATGAACAAAACTCGTTGCTAACTTTTTTATTGCTATCTTGACATATCAATTTATGATATGTTATTGCGAAATAATATTCCTATATCTTTATAATAATAGATTTTAAATATTTGGTTCGTATTTTGTTAATAGAACTAATAAATATCAAATACCAAAAGTAAAAGGCGTCACTATTGAGCGATATGACATAAGCGCGCGACCTCATTGTGGGCGAATTTTCCGAAGTAGTAAGCAACATGCCAAACAGCTGATGTCACTGCGACTTTGCACTACAACTACTACTACTTCAGTCGGTTTTTATTTGGTCGACGAGTAAATTCATATTTGTTTGAACAATTTCCTTGGATTTTTGTTTTCTCCGATCAGTTAAATAGCATTTTGACTTCTTCGAAGAATATTGGTGAAAGTTTTTTTAAATTGCGCTACAAATCAGGGTTCACACTCTACTTCGATCGAAGTAGATCCACTTCCCAAAATTGTTTTTACTACTCTACTACGGTAGTAGCTTTTCTACTACCTTGAAGCCTTTACCTACTTCTTTCACCAGAATCTACTACCTTAAATTTAGTTGAATTATTTTTATGATAGCTGATATGAATGTTTTATAGTGCGTTCACACGAGCAAAATTTTCAGCTGAAAATCAGATTTTCAAAAAAGCCGTTCACACGACAAAATTGATTTTCATACGTCAGAATTTCGTTTGGCGGTATTTCTTTCCTTTGTATTGGTGTGTATTCTACACATGTAGTTGTCGACTTCTTCATTGTGTTGGAAAATGTATGACATCAAGGTAAAAGATTTTTGTGAAATAGTAATATTTTCAGCAAAAACCACGGTTGCAAACCGAAAATATCTTGATTTTCGATGAAAATCAGCCGAAAATCTGATTTTTGTTTGACAGTTCTTCCAAGGCGAAAATCGTATTTTCGTATGATTTTCGGCGAAAATCGACTTTTGATCGAAAATCAGCTCCGTGTGAACGCACTATTACATGAAAGTTTTCAGTAAAGCTATTTATTCAACGTCTTTTTTAGAAATGGGTTTCTCATAATTGAATTGCGGGGGCGAAATAATAATTGACACCTTGAATTCAAAACAACAGTTGATTAAGAAGAGGCTTAAAAATAACAGAAAAATGTTTATGATATTTTGAATAAAAATCTAAAGAGTGAGTAATTTTCGTAATAATTATAATTGGTATATTATAATTTGGATATAAATGTCTATATTCATAATTCCTTCTTTATGCAGTTTACAAAGATTGGATATTTTAACAGTTTGATTTATTTTTGGCCTGGATATAAGTCTTAAAACGACTTCGAAAAATTCATAAAAAATCATTTGAACTCATTCCTGTTATATGAAACATCTCTATTTGTTGATAGATCTTCAACCTCACCTGATCATCCCCAATTAGCTCGAATGTGTGTATATTTAAATAAATTAATATAACAAAGAAAAGACTCTGTATTTTATATATAATTTAGACCCCAAATTCGAAAAAAACAGAACCCAATTCCTTCATTGGGACGAATGACAGAAACATATGTTTCTACTACTGTTTAATACCATATACCATATTTTCTACTACTTTTCGATGAATCTACCCAAAAAAGCACCCTCATAGCCGCAAAAAGTTTAAACCCTGCTACAAATATTTGCAATATTTGCAATGTAATAATACTGGACTTTTTGTTGAATTTCCCATTTTGCAAATCATTTTTCTAAAATGACTCCAAAAATTGGAGAAGATACATTCCTAGGATTTGATCTAAGCACGCAAAAGGTAATTGGACGCAGAATATTTAATATTATATTAATTCGTATTTAGTATGTGATCAGAGGTAAATTTGTATCATCGAAATTGAATTGAATCTAAATATATGTGATAAGAACTGTTAAATCTACTTAACCTTGACTTAATGAACTCTAATCAAACTTTGAATCTACATTATCTTCTAAGCTTTTAAATATATTTTCACCAAGTTTTATGTTGAACCAAATATTCAACAAATGATGATTAATTCATTACTTTTATCTTTTTAAATTAGTTAAAAGCAGTGCAGTTGGGTCCCACTTTGGAAATTATAGCTACTGCCGAAGTGAAATTTGATACAGACTTGCCTGAATTTCGGACGACTGGCGGCGTGAATTCGGGTCCGAACAAAAATGAGTATTAAATACAATAAAGTGATATTTAGGAACTCTTAAATTGTGTAATATGTGTTATTACAGTTTTTTTGTACAACCTGTGATGTGGGTGAAAGCGATTGATATCGTTTTGGATCGCTTAGTAGTTCAAGGTGCTGACTTGAGCACGGTCGCTGCTATTAGCGGTTCTGCACAGGTAATAAAAATAAATATACTCTGCGTTTTTGCACGCGTTTTATACTTTGATATACACCTCAGCAACATGGATCTCTTTACTGGTCGCGACATGGTGTCCACACACTAAAAAATTTGGATCCTGATAAATTTTTGCATCTACAAATTGATGACTCGGCTTTTGTATTGACTCGCACACCTATCTGGATGGATGGAACTACAGAAAGTCAATGCCTAGAAATGGAAGCGGCAATAGGTGGACATTCTGAAATGGTTACAATTACTGGATCTAAATGTTATCCGCGCTTTACGGGACCACAAATACGTAAAATCTATCAACAGCGTACGAGAGCATACGAAGACACTCAGCGTATATCGCTTGTTAGCAGTTTCCTAGCGTCAATATTCATTGGCGATGTCGCACCGATTGATTATGCAGATGCTTCAGGGATGAACTTATTCGACATTAATAAAAAAATATGGTCAAAATCTTGTTTGAATGCATGTGCACCTGACTTGGAGGATCGTCTTGGTGTACCAGTTCAGACTAGCAGCATAATTGGGAGTGTTGGCAATTTTTTTGTCCAACGTTTTGGATTTCAATCTGACTGTAAAGTAGCAGCATTTACTGGTGATAATCCATCAGCACTCTCCGGAATGCTTATACAAAAAAATTGGATGGTGATGTCATTAGGCACAAGTGATACTATTATGATGAACTTAAAGGAGCCACCTAAACTGGAAGAAGGACATGTATTGTGCCATCCCACAGAACCAGATCAATTTATGGGGTTATTATGGTAGGAGATGATATGATAATTCTATAAAATCTATTGCTGCGATTTATATAAATTAACATAGTTTTCGAAATGGTTCACTTGTCCGTGATATCTTTAAAAAGGCCGAGGCAAATAATAACTGGTCGAGTTTTAACGAACTTTTAGACTCTACTCCACGAGGCAACTACGGAAATATGGCATTGCATTTTCTTTCCGTTGAAATAATTCCAAAAGCTAAGGGTGTATTACGTTGGAATAAACATCATACCATTTCCACAATGGATGCCAATAAAGGAGTCGTAAAGTACACATTATACGAATTTTAAATTATACATTTAATATACCAACTACCATTGCAGATTCAGTTCTCCACAAACAGAAATACGAGCTCTTATAGAAGGTCAAATGTTGCATCGTAGAGCAATTGCTACAGACATGGGGTTCCATTTTGGTAATAATCAGAAAAGATTCCCTGTTACGGTAGTCATCGTTTATTTATTTAGGAGAAGAAACGAAAATCATTGCAACAGGAGGTGGGTCGGTGAATAAATCCATTCTTCAAGTCATATCTGATGTCTTTAATGCTCCCGTTTACATTCAGGTAATATTCTTTTCAGTTATGATTGTTTAATATACATCGGAATTTAACTTTTAGAAAGCCAGTGAATCCGCCCTATTAGGAGCCGCCTACCGAGCTAAATATGCTCTTTACTTATTCAAACAAAAAATTTCTACTACTGAAGAGTCTGCCGGGATCAGCTATGCCAGTTATCATGACTATATCGTACAATTCATACCTAATCATCTTCAACGAATTTGTGAACCCAGTAAAGACAGTGAAGTGGTGTATGGTCCAATGTTGGAACGTTTTCGGGAAATGGCAAACATTTTAGAATCTCTAACTTAAATAAAAAAACTAACATTTTCCATGTGCATTCCTCTATTAGTAGTTATAATGTTTGATCAATATCTACATTAATTTTGAAGAAAGTCATAAATATTCAAATGCAATTTCTGACCTTAATGACCGAGACGCATTCGACGCGACAACGACACGGACATATCTTCGGAGAGTGCATTTCAGTGAACTCGGCAGGTATAAAATATTTTGTGTAAATAATTTTCTAAAACGAAAAGTTTAAATAAATAAGATATAAACCTTATAATGACCATAACACAAATATATCATGTAAATGTCAAAATTTCTACTTGCTAACATAATTTAAGAGGGAATTTCTCCAATTGACACCAGTCGTCGCCGCTCACAGTAGAAAGAAATTGATAAAACTAAAATTATTTGTAATTTGTTACCACGTCGAGTGTTTCACACATAACTGTGATTTAAAAAATAATAAATCAAGATGGTATTGGTATACTAATTCGATTAAAGTTGTATTAATGCATTTATAATTTGATATTTTAACTGAAGTTAACTTAGGATAGAATTTATTTCTTGCGACCGCCACGTTCCTTGATTTGTAGGTGCACAGTAGTTCCATTGAGCAAATTATAAAATGCCATAGTGTTACTATCTTTGAAAAACATCCCCTTTGATATTTGAAGAAAAAAAAAATTAAATCATATACAATTACAAAAACACAAAAACCTACTTCATATGATATTTTCTGCTTCGCGGGTGGCATTCCAGTTTCATCCTGTATTTTAGCTTTCAAACTAGTAACTGTATCCGTTAGTGTCAAAGATACTGCAATAGTCTGGCCATTAAGTTTCCATTCCGATTTGTCAATTACATTAGGTATTTGAACTTGTATAGTTACGGGACTCTATTAATAAATAATTAATTAATTTTTGATATTGCAGATTTCGTAAATATAATATTGTAATAACCTTATGCATTGCAATGAATTCAACTTCAGGAATTAAATTGTCTTCAGATCGTAATTTCTTGTTTGGTGGTTCATCATCAATTGAAGTGCCAGATGTAGATGTCATTTGCATCAAATTATGATCTATAACAGTAGAACTTGGTGTAATTTGTTGCGGACCACTACTTTGCATTGATGACATGTAACCCCCGACGGGAAATGTTGGTGCTGTAATAGTATATATGAATATAAAGGTGATGGATTGTTTTGATCAACCTACGTATCATTGGGGGTGGACGCATTTGCATCATCATAACTGGTGGAGCAGATGGCATGTTATGATTCTGTTGTGATTGGTGGTGATGTTGCTGCTGATGGTGAGTTTGGCCATGCAGTTTTGAAGAATTTGCTGAATGTGCCGAAGGTTGTGGTGGAGCAGACAAAATCGATTTATTACCGGCTGGTTTTGGTCCAATCTTTTCCTTTTCTTCATCAGGTAAGAGACCTTTCACCTTAATTCAAGACAATATTAATTAAATATGACCTTAAGACACTGAAAAAATTACCTTATGTATTTGATGAATTTGATCTTCTAATGTAATATTAGCTCTGGCTGCTCTTGTAGCTGCCTCGACGCTAGATGTGTGTCCATCCCATGTTACACGATCGTCCTTTTTAGTTTCCTCTTCGCCTAATTTTTTGCCAATAACAGTTTCTTCATCACCTACACCAAAAATATCTGTACGACGCTCTGCAAGTTGCTTAAGACTAGCCTCTATAGCAGTGCCAGCAGCAAAAACAGTGTCTTGATTTATTTTCTCGACTGTATGTTTGTCACGTTGTTCAACCCAGCGTGGATCTAAAAGTCCTATGCGCATATGTTCGGCCACCTTGGAAGCAGGGATTTTCTCCCCAGTAATTGGTGAAATTAAAAATTCGTCTACTGTAGTTGGTTTTGTTGGCTTTTGTTGGGCAGCTTTTGGATCGTATTTCTTAACAACCACTTTATCGTGTGTTGGTGGCATAAGCGGAGTAAGAGATGGCTGCCTTTTTTCAACTGTTCCAAGTTCTTCATCACTAGATGCCTCATCCATATCCTGGACCTGAATATTATCTTTCTTAGAAGAATGGGATTGGATATTATAGGTTGAGTTTTTCAAATGAATTCCAGTACGATTTTCCATGTGGGAAATTTTTACTGTGGATGATAAAACATCCTGACTATCCTCATCATCAGACTCAATTTGCATTTCAATATCCCCATCTTCTTCTAACATACGTTCCTCCATGAGAACTCGTGCACCTACTTCTTCGGGGGTGGTTGGAGGTGGAAAATTTCCAGATTCAAAGGGTTGATAGTCGACTGTCTCCACCACAACAAAATCATGCCAATCGATTTGAGCGTAAGCCACTATAAACCAGATTTAACAAATTTTGTTGAATTATATTCTTTAAATCAGTTTCACTTACCTCTTTCTTTTTCAATTTTTTCTTCTTCACGTCGACGCTGTGCTTCTTGGTGTCTCTGCCAATTTGCTCGATATTTTACTTGATCCAGAACTAAATTCATGCTCACTCGCCCAGGATCACTTTCAGCGCGCAATTTTCCCATGAGGTCTTTAGGAGGAATCAAAATTTTTGTGTATTGTTCCAGTAATTTCGTAAAGTATTGAAATAACGAATGCTGGGGGCGCAAGAAGTCAAATTGGAAATTACGTTGCTCCCTATTCATAAGATTTGTAAGAAATTGGCGTCCATTACGGGCTACAAACTGTGCTGTGAGCTTCACAATATCTCTATAAAAGAGGTTAACTTAAATATATATAAAACTTATAATGCAAAATTGTATACAGATCCAATGCAGATATTGATGGCGGATCAGCAATGAACTCAAATTCTGGCGGAGGTTCTTTTGGCACAAACTGTTGTTCCGCCACCTGTTTCAGAAGCTCTTGTTGCTTTTGTTGAGCAGCACTTGTTACGGAAAGTTGTTTGATGCCAGAAACATTAGAACTTGCGTCTGTTAATGTATAATTTAAATGTATGTATAATTTTAAAAACACAACCACAAATTTACCTTTGCCATCACGAAATTCATTCACTTTATGACGATAATAGGCGTGATATGGATCTCCCGAACTAAGGAAGTTAAATTTTGGGTTTCCCAATTCATTTTGCCGAATACGAGCTTCAAACTCCGGCCCATTTCTTGCAACAAAACTAGCTGTTTTATCAACAATGTCTAAATTTTATAAATAACTGAGTAATAGGAATTCAATTAATTCAGTGAATAAATACATATATATTTTTGTGCAAAGGATACTTCTAACCTCCGGTGGAGGATAAATTATGCCAATAATTGGCCCGGACATTGGTTTTGATTGTTCATTGCTTTGAAAATCTTTGGCTTCGCCTTCGAGTGCTGGCATTGTTGTAGAATAAACTTTGAAAATTGTTACAAGATATTTGGTTGAATACACGATTAACTAAACCGACTCCGTTTCTGTGGCAGGGTTGTGAATGTGGTCGTAATGTGGGTAACAATTTGATGCGACACGACATTGCGTCAAACGTCAAAATATATTTACATTATGAGGGAAACATTCGATGCAGCAGCGACATTGCGTCAAACGTCAAAATATTTGTACCTTATAGCATGTTCACACGGAGCTGATTTTCGGCCCAAAATCGATTTTCACTGAAAATCAGCCAAAAATCTGATTTTCGCCTTGGAATAACTGTCTATTGAAAATCTGATTTTAGGCTGATTTTCAGCGAAAATCAAGAGATTTTCGGTTTGCAACCGTTGTTTTTATTGAAAAAAGTACTATTTCACAAAAATCATTTTCCCTGATTTCATACTTATTGTATGAAATTGATGAAATTAGATATCAAAATTTTTAAAAGTTTGAGAATGACTTCCATTTGTCTTGTGTTGAAGAAATTCATGTTTTTAATTTTACAACAGTTTTATTTCAAAAATATTGATAATTTGATGAATCGTCATTACTGGCAGACATTTGACATTCAGATCTTTGATTTTGAGAGAGAGCAGGGACAGCGCTGTGAATTTAGAAGTAGAGCATAACTGGCTGAACAGAATGAGTAGTAGTTGTAGTGCAAAGTAGCAGTGACATCAGCAGTTCGGCATATTGCACAAAGAGGCTGCGCGCTTATGTCATAACGCTCAATACTGACGCTTTCTTACTTTTAGTATTTGATATTTATTAGTTCTATTATTAAAATACGAACCAAGTATTTAAAATCTATTATATTTGGATTTAAGAATATTATTTCGCAATAAAATTAGAGAAAACTAATTCAGAAATTGATATGTTTTTGAATTTAATAATAATAATGTTCACATCTTTTTACGGTACCGATTACCAAGAATCATTTCATATGTATTCCATTGATAATGTACCTTTGACACGTAAACTTGAATAACAACATACAAAAAATTGTATGCATTTTGCATTTTGTTTTTGTAAATTTGCCACAATACCACGCCTGGACCCAGATTGAAATGAATTCTATTCAAATTTTCTAAGTGTGACCAACGTTACAATAAAAAAAAGAAACAAATAATAGTATGGTATTACAGTATGCTATACAGAGTGTTCGATTTTTCGGCAGTGAAATCAATCAGGTTTTCACACTTGATGACAGTAAACAGAAAAAATTACCACATTACCATGATCGGTGTGAATACCCCTATTCTGTTCACTATCCATCAATTCAGTACATTTCAACTTTTGACAGCTCGTACTTCTTTACTACAAGCGTCTCATTCTGTTCAGTCAGTGAATGCCTAATTAGTCAAGAAGTAACGTGAGGTGAGGTTTGAAGAACTGAGGTAACGTAGGAAAGTAGAAGCAGTTAGTTAAGACGTAGAAACGTTGAGAGTAAAAACCACAGATTACCAGATATACAACTACACCTTTTTCAACTAGAATTGCGAAAATCAAAAACCTTTTTGCGATAATCAAAAAATGATTTGCGACAAGCAAAAAGTGATTTGCGACAAGCAAAAAGTGATTTACGACAAGCAAAAAGTAATTTGCGACAAGCAAAAAGTGATTTGCGACAAGCAAAAAGTGATTTGCGACAAGCAAAATAAAATTAAACCCTGGGATTAATTTTATTTTGCTTGTCGCAAATCACTTTTTTCTTGTCGCAAATCACTTTTTGCTTGTCGCAAATCATTTTTTGATTATCGCAAAAAGGTTTTTGATTTTCGCAATTCTGGTTGAAAAAGGTGTAGAAATACCGCTTGTATGTGGTTGCTAAAATGGTTTGATGGTGTGTGTGAAAAACACGAAATAGCTCCAGCGGATTTTTTTGGAACCTACATTTGTCGTCGAAAAGCGCCAGCGGAATTTTTCGGAACCTACATTTTGCGCTTCATTATTCACCAAAGTTCACCTCCGCTGTCTGAAATTGCATCTCTTGTTCTTCTTGAAAAAGAATGTGAAAATTTTAAGTTTTGGAAATCCTCCCTCCCTTACTTGTTAGAGCCTTAAGGCAATGTACGCAATCTAGGCTATGCCAAAAAGCTATAGTTCAATTTTCAATCAATTTGGATTTCCCAAATCAACATAATCACAAATTACATTTCTGTAATTTTTCCAAATTTTTGATGTTTGGTAAATCTAATTGAGATGCAAAACAGCTGATTTGTTTCACCAAAAGTTGACTTTTAGCGATGCCACTTTTTTATAAATAATTCACCTCAAAATGTTTCGGATTAGAGATTAAATAAAATTTGCACTTATAAATGAGATATATATTTCAAATCACAAAAACAAATACAAATTATTGGCCTTACAGCACCCGAAGGGCAATAATTTGTGTTGTGCGTTTGTGATGTTTTACAACAATGAAAGATATCTACAGTCTAATGCCGCATCCGAACGTCTGAGTTGAGAGTTTTTTCATTGCAAGTAATACTGGCATTACTCGCAGAGATGTGGAGGCCGTAAAGAAGAATTGATGTTCCCGAAGCGGGAAGTGAACCCGACACTGTCGACTCGTAAGCAATGCATTTAGCCACCGATGATACCTCCACGTATTTTAAAGCATTTCATATCTGAGAATCTGTGACTTGCACACTATTAGTGTGGCAGAGAAAGTGAACCAAATTCCAAATAATGTACTAATATACCCACATTTATCAACAAAAGATATGGCATTGCACTATATTTGATGTTTAAGAGGTGAACTCACGTACACAATCTGTGTATTCACCAATCGCATAAAAAATAGATTTTTTTTGACGTTTAGCCTCAAATGTCAGAAGTTTCATATCTGGTAAACTGTGGTAAAAACTACTGAGAACTGAAAGACGGGGTTTCGAACTGCTTAAATGGAAATGACAGTGACTACTTTTGAAAATAGTATTACAAAAGTGCACATTTTCTCAGAAAACGGAACAAAATCCACTACAATCCATTTTCAAAAAATCGTAGCAACTGTGATTTTTTCAAAAATCGTAAAGCCGAAACTCTGACTGAGAGGGAGAGTTCAAAAACGGTCAGCCATTTTTAAATTGCTCTCTCATTTGAGGTAAAGTAGACGTAGAAACCAAAATCGAATAGATTCCTACGCCACCTCACCTCACCTCACGTTACGTCTTGAGTTATTGGCCCTTAACTTAGGAGTCGAACACTACAGACTGGAGCACATCAGGGCGAACTACAATCAAAGCTTTCTTACTTGCTTCGCTTTGACGTTTAAGTTGAATACACGTAGCACGCTTCGCTTCAAGCTTCGAGTTCGCGAAATTTTAAATATTCAGGCCTTGACAGATAGAAAACAGCTGATCTTCACTCTTGTTCTTCTTCGAGAAACTTCACAAATTTTCTTCTTTCTGTTTTTTTCTTTCTTCTTTTAATATTTTAATGTTAATAATATATAAATAAAATACGCTGATCACGATGGTACCTTCAGTTTTTCTCTAGAACATAGAAATATCTTAAATTTTGAGGTTAAAAATTGGGTTATTTTGCCAAAAACTCGAATTTGACTGATAACAAATATTTTCATTTCTGAAGCAACCGTTCATTGTAATAGCATGTTCACACGGAGCTGATTTTTGGCCCAAAATCGATTTTCGCTGAAAATCAGCCGAAAAATTGATTTTCGCCTTGGAATAACTGTCAAATGAAAATCAGATTTTCGGCTAATTTTCATCGAAAATCAAGAAATTTTCGGTGAGCAACCCTGGTTTTTGTTGAAAATAGTACTATTTCATAAAAATCCTTTACCCTGATGTCATATTCATTCCAACACAATCAAGAAGTCGACAACAAGGTGTGTAGAATACACACCAATGCAAAGAAAAGAAATACCGCCACACGAAAATCTCACGTATGAAAATCTATTTTGTCGTGTGAACGGCTTTTTTGAAAATCTGATTTTCAGCCGAAAATTTGGTTCGTGTGAACGCACTATAACTCACAAATTTCGCTTCAAGCGAAGCGAAGCATGCGAGGCTTTGATTGTATTCAGCCCTATCATCTGCTGAACAGAATGGGTGGTAGTGTTGTAGTGCAAAGTCGCGCAACATCAAATGTTCCGCGTATTGCAACTGGCGCTGTTATGCTTACTACCGCAACAGAGTACTACTCATTCTGCTCACTTTCCACAGGGGTATTTACACCGACAATGGTAATGTGGTAATTCACGTGCATTTTGTTTTTGTAAATTTGCCACATTACTACGTCACCACATTACCTCGCCTAGACCCTGATTAAAATGAGTTCAATACCATTTTCCAAGTGTTGCCAACATTACAATAGAAAAAAGAACAAATAATATTATATTATAACGTTTTTAGTTATTTATATCTTTAATTTAATTAATTTTTGTATTTTTCTGTGATAAAAAGGTCAGAGTGTACTATTTTTCGGCATTGAAATTAATCAGGTATTCACACTAGATGCCAGTAATCGTGTAATAATTACCAATTACCACAATCGGTGTGAATACCCGTCACAAATTCAGTACATTTCAACTTTTGACAGCTCATACTTCTTTACTACAAGCGTCTCATTCTATTTAGCACAGATTACCAGATATGAAACTTCTGACATTAGCCGCTAAACGTCAAAAAAATCTTTTTTATGCGATTGGTGAATACACAGATTGTGAACGTGAGTTCACCTCTTAAACATCAAATTTAGTGCAATGCCATATCTTTTGTTGATAAATGTGTATTTTAGTACAATATTTGAAATTTTGTTAACTTTTCCCGCCACACTAAAAGTGCGTTCACACGAGCCAAATTTTCGGCCGAAAATCTGATTTTCAAAAAAGCCATTCACACGACAAAATAGATTTTCATACGTCAGATTTTCGTTTGGCAGTATTTCTTTCCATTGTATTGGTGTGTATTCTACACACGTTGTTGTCGACTTTTTGATTGTGTTGGAATGAATATAACATCAGGGTAAAGGATTTTTGTGAAATAGTACTATTTTCAACAAAAACCACAAGCCGAAAATTTCTTGATTTTCACTGAAAATCAGCCGAAAATCTGATTTTCATTTGACAGTTATTCCAAGGCGAAAATCAGATTTTCGGCTGATTTTCAGCGAAAATCGATTTTGGGTCGAAAATCAGCTCCGTGTGAACATGCTATAAAAGTGTGCAAGTATAAGTGTAACGAAACTAAATCAAATGTCCGAATTACTTTAAAAAATATAGGGACCGTGGCTCAGTTTTTGAACGCGTAGATTGCAAGTCAACGGTGTCGGATTCAAAGTTCCTCGGGGGTTGTAAAGGCAATTTGTATTTGTTTTGAAAATTTAAATATATATCTCACTTGGAATGGAACAATATTCTTTATTCTCTTAAATTCCAAGAAATCTGAAACATTTAATGGGGAATTATTTGTAACGAAGTGGCATCGCTAAAAGTCAACTTTTGGTGAAACAAATCAGCTGTTTTTCATCAATTTGATTTATCAAACATGAAAAGTTGAGATAATAACAGATGTTATGATCCCTTCTATTCCAACCGGATACGGAAGAGTGCCACGGCTAGCAAACGGCTCCCAGGAGGGGTAACTCCAACCCGCCATATCCGGTCGAAGGTCCAACAATAATGAGTACGCCGTCTCCCAGACGACTACTCAAAAACAAACTAGATGTCCGACTTTATCGTTTTGATCGATTCCTAGGACGTTCTCGCTTCCAGGCCTCATGCGACCGATTTCGTCATGTCTCCTCCTTCGACACCTACCCGATCCCGCCCCTACATAAAACTTAGCACGCAACCATCATTTCCTTTTTTTTCTCAACTAAACAAATTTATTTAATACAACTACCATTAATAATCATACAAGATGTGCTTAAACTAATCCTACTTATTCCTTCTAGGTCCACTTCCGGTGAAGCCAACGGCGCCTCTTTTCGACCCCCTTTTCGCCCGCGCACCTATCAACCCGAAGGAGCTCCTCAAGGCGATTTCCTGTCGACAATCGTCGTGATTTCCCGCGCGACCAAATGGACCATGGGATTTACGGCCTCTGCCGATTAATTATGGATCTTAAATATACTTATAACTAAAGAAAAATAATAATGATACATATAAGGCTAAGAACTACACTTAAATACCAACATACATACTACGACTATTAATACTATAACTAAGATTATACGATCTAACAACTAAAACATAAACAAATACAGCCGACGTCTTTTGGTGAAACAAATCAGCTGTTTTTCATCAATTTGATTTATCAAACATGAAAATTTGAGATAATAACAGAAATGCAATTTGTTATTATGTTGGTTTGGGAAACCAAAACTGTTTGAAAATGAAATTATGTATTTTGAGTATTACAATTACTTCTATTGCCTTAAGACCCTCATATGTAATGGAATTAGGATTCAAAACACCATTATTTTTACATAATTTCGGAAGAAGAATAAGAGATGCAATTTTTTGAGCGGGATGGTGAATAAAGGCATTGAGGTGACTAAGAAAGTTTTTTTGATAGTTCCAAAAAATCCACCGGCGCTTTAGGAGTCGGCATCGTAGTTCCAAAAACTACCACCGGCACTAGTTTTGTGTTTTTCACACACACCATCAAAGCATTTAACAACCACATATAAGCAGTATTTCTTGTTTCAAATCTGGTAATCGGTGCTGTTTAGCAAAGATCTTTGCTGTTTAGCTGTTTAGTCGTGGTAGATGTAGTTAGTACCAGGGCTGCTGTTTTAATTTTTCGAAGTGGAGTGTCAGCGCAGAAAGAGTGATGTGGGAAACACATTCGATGGGGCAACGACACACCAACAAGACGACAACATGGCGGAGAGTATTTTCATCGTCTTTTCAATTTCATCAATTTCTAATTTCATTATATTATGCAATATTTTCTTAAGGCCCAATTACTCAAAAAGTAACTTGAGGTTAAATAATGGGCCCGTCAAGTGGCTCAGTGGCTAGTGTGCTGCGCTATCAAACTTTCGGTCGCGGGTTCTAAAAGGGATAAGGCTTTTCACTAGCTTCTACTATTTCTCCTATCTTCTATCAACTGAAGGCCATAGTTGCTATTGCTGTTATAATTAGCTTACAATTTTAATTGTAATTCTAGTTATTGTAAAAAAAAGGTTGAGGTTGGCAGAATTGAGGAAAGGAAAGTAGACGCAGTTAGTGAAAACGTAGAATCGTGGAGATTAAATACTACTGAGAGACAGGGTTTGAAACTGGTGAAAAAAGGAATTTGCAGAATTTGACAGAAATCTATTGATTCAAAAACTGACTTGACCTTGATTTTTGAGACTTTCCCTGTAAGTTTGATGTTGTATCTTTTATGTACCTTCCCTGTGGAAGTTTAGTTGGTAATATGGTACATTTTTTTGGAAGAGGAGAAAATTATTAAGAAAAATAAAAATCAAACAGATTTGTATATTATAAATCAAAAGAATTATTTAATATTTAAAGACTCTTGAGCATTTAATTTCAATATGGTTAAAATAGAAATAGACGATTAAATTCACATTAACTAAGGGTGTCAGAAGTCAAAGAAAGACGCCTTCGCTTTTACATTGTGAAAGCTGTGAGTTCCAATAAAAGTCCGCATAAATTTGATAGTGATTGTTCCTCCTTCCGTTCGAAAATGTTTATTAAATTTAATTTGAGATATTCCAGGACCTCGAAGTAGTTTAAATATCAAATAAAATCAAAACTAGCGAAAGGAGAACAAAATAACTGTTTTTAAAAAACAACAGCTGAGTCTCGTTCTTATTCTAAATGCCAAAAAAGGATTGACTTAGCTTTTTCTAAAAAAACGCATTCCAATATTTGTTTTTCTTAACATGGACAGTTCAAATGCTGTAGGAAGAAGGCGAGGTAACTCCCGGATAAATGCAGAAGATCAAGCATTGAACCAGATTGCTAAAGAGGCTGAAGCACGTCTAGCCGCTCGAAGACAAGCACGTGCAGAAGCTCGCGAAGTTAGAATGCGTGAGTTGGAGCGCCAGCAAAAGCAGCTAGAACAGAATGCTGATCGTGTATTTGATATGCATTCGGTTTCAGGAATCGATCCTCTGTCTAGATCGCGCCTCGTTAGTGGTGGTGGTGGTTCACCGGTTGTAAGAGCAAGCTCGATGTCTTCCCGACGTAGTAGTGAGGATTCACTTGAAGAGGAGAGTCGTAGTTTTCGAGATATAAAGCACGAACTGAAGGATGTCGAAGATCGTTTCCGAAAAGTTATGATTGCAAATGCTCAGCTGGACAATGAATGCGCATCTCAAACTTATCAGATTCAGTTACTTAAAGACAAATTAGAAGAAATTGGAGAGTCATATACTCAGTTACAGCGTGAATATAAAGAAAAATCACGCGATTTTAATACTCTTCAGCGTAATCTCGATAAGTTGAATGAAGAACTTCAACTATTAAAAGGACAATTAGAAGAAAGAGATACTCTTATTGCTGAACAAGGACTAGTTATCGTATCGGTCGAAAATGATGAAGGAACAGATGCAAAAAGAGCTCTAGTTACTGTAGAAAACGCCCAGCTTTTGGGGTCTGTGCAAGGCTCTTTAGATCTACGACTTAAAAAGTTTGGTGAAGAAAAGCAACAACTTTTAGAAGAAGTGCATCATCTGGAAGAACAGTTAGAAAATTATAAATCATTGCACAAAGGTCGCGGGAACTCGAATAATGGTCCAATAAGTCTAGATAATGATTATGAAGCTCAAAGAGAAGCCAATAAAATCATATCAGATTATAAGTATAAATTACAGAAGGCGGAACAAGAGGTAGCTAGTTTACAAGCTAGTTTGGCCAGATCAGAAACACAAGTTATTCGCTATAAAAGTACTGCAGAAGCTGCGGAAAAGGCTGAAGCAGAATTAAAGATTGAGCGTAGAAAGTTACAAAGGGAAAATCGTGAGGCTATGGAGCGCTTAGAAGAATTAGAGACAGCAAATAATCATCTTCTGAAGAGATTAGATAAATTGAAAAATGCAAAAAGTGCACTGCTGAAAGATCTTTGACCAAATACATTAACGGGTATTGAAAATCTAAGTAAATTTTCATTACTAGAGTTACAATCTGATAACATCAGAGGACATTGTTCCTCAAGCCGTATGCTATTTTGTATGTTAAAAGTAATGAACGCTGAATCAATATAACATCAATGCCAGCTTAGCCTTGTTTATGACATAGTTTATAAAAGCAACTTAAATAATCAAATAAAGTATTTAACAGTAAAATTTTAAGTTTTTGCTTACTAATCATAAGATAAATTGCATTTCATACAAATTATATAATATTTCAATAAGCACATAATCTGATGTATTAATTATTTAGTACATTATTATTTATTTGTACAGTTTTGTTACCATTTTAACATTAACTCATATATATAATATATATATATATCCCAACTATGTGTAAAGTACTTAATAAAATAATGTTTCTAAAAAGTCTATAAATTTTTTTTTTTCGAAAATAAATACATATTACACATTGTTATCTGTAATTCAAAATCGTATCGTCGTATTGGGGTTTTCATTATAAATTCAGAGATACTCTATTATCTACGATGCTGAGTTTATTCCATATGCAGTAGCAAACAACATCATGATTGAAAATAAAAAAATAATATATAAAACGATTTACAACGAAGTTATTACTCAGACTCAGTTGTCAGTGTGCAAACGCCTTCTCAACGAATATATACGTTTTGTAAGACGAATAATATTTCTTATCTAGTGGAAATATTGATTAAGATTTTAAACAAAGTATAAATTTTATTAATGATCAATACATTTATCTAAAATGTTTAAAATTGTTGCTGTTCAGTTGTCAATTTTCATAAGATATATATTTGTGATTCAAACGGTGATTGCGTTATCCCATTTTCCAGAGTGTAAGTTACCTTACAATATTTTGATTTAATTTTATTTCATTATGCACGTGTCAAATTTAATATAATGATTCATTGTTATGCGTAAGAGTCTTTAAAAATACAATGGTGTTAGTTTGGTTGTATGAAACAGGTGTTTTTGAAAACGATTCAGTGTTTTGTAAATATAGAAAACATCGCTGCCCCGGTTTGCTTTGCTACTTCATACAGTGGTGGTCCAGTATAACGAACGCTTGTTTTTCTAGTCCATTGATGACTCTAAATAACGAACGGTTGAAAAATTAAGTATTCTATTCATTCGTTATACTGGACCACCACTGTAATTTCTGATAGCTAAAAAAAATCCCCAAAATAATGTCGTAACTCATACAGGCATCAGGGATTATATAACTATA
>CM029561.1:22202639-22241977 GCA_017309665.1 Coelopa frigida
AGGTGAGAAGAAGACTTGAGTGTTAGTGTCAATCGGTAAACCTGCTATTCTGTCAACAGGTCAACGATGTCTCCGCAGTGCACATGGTGGAGGATTTGAAGCAATTGAGCAGCGGCAAGACCATCACAGTCGATCGGAACCAGTCGCCGATTGCGCTGCCGAAGCCAGTGCAGAACGGAAGAGACCAGTACGGCATTGCTGTGGCCGCGGCTGGAGTTGCAGCCGAGAAGAACGCCCATGAGCGGGAGCAGATCGAGCGCGACATGCAGGTGCTGAACCATTGCTTCGAGGACACGGAGCGCTTCGTGGCCCGCCTCCAGTACGCCGCCGAGGCTCTGCGCGAACTGGACTCGCGTCAGAGCGAGCACAACCCCCACGGAGAGGGGCTGCTGGTGTTGCGCTCCCGCCCGCCCATCGAGAGCGAGTTTGCCGACATCTTGTCCAAGCTGAAACTGGCCATGAACTATATTGTGAAGCTGCAAAGGCACTTCAATGACCCCAGCGAGCCCATTCACAATATGTTTATATCGTTGCGGACGATCGTCAACGTGTGCAACGATGTACATATCGGGGCAAATATTCCGGAAAACGTGGTGAATCCCCTGTTGCGCCGGGAAACCGTCACGTTCCTCGGCACGGCCCTCAATTCGCAGGAAGTCGAGTTTTGGCACTCGTTGGGCCAGAACTGGACACTGCCGAAGGATCAGTTCAAGGACCACAAGGGCTCCTTCCACCCGATCTTCTACGACGACTGGTCCCCGGATTGGGTCGTGGACGAGGAGGTGCCCTACTTGGCCCCCACACTCAAGAGAGCCACCGCCCCCCAGTCGCCGTTGCTGAGCAACAACACGTGGCTCGCGCGGCTCGAGTCGAGGAACGTGAAGATCGCCCAGTCGAAGTACGCGAAGACGGCCAGCAACGACAAGGAGCTCACAGTCGCGACGGGGGAATATCTCGAGGTTACTCTACCACGGTGTGTATTCCGTGCGATATTCAATGTTTTGTTCTTCTCAATTCCAGATCATTGACGACTCGCGAAACTGGTGGAAAGCGCGAAACTCCATTGGGAATATCGGCTACGTGCCGCACACCATTCTGACCCCGTACAACTTCGAACAGCAGGCCAATTACCTGGGCAGAGACACCGACTCGCTGTCGTCGTCCACATCGGAGAATGGTTAGTGCTCTCTTCAAACAGCCCGGAGATAATAATAAAAAAAGATAATATTTTGCAGAAAATGGTAACGGTAACATCAAGACGCCGCACCATCCGATAAGTGTCTACGCGCCTTCGTCCGAGAGGGACTCGCAGCAGCCGATGCAGCCGCAGTCAGGAAAGAACATGCCCCGGTCCATCAGCTTGCCGAACGTCCCGATTCCGCCGCCGATGCCCCCGCCCTCCGAGAGCCAGCCGAACACGCCCAGCGGCACGCTAAAGCGAAACATGGCCGCCGCCGGAGCAATGGCAGGTGAGTTCGCTCCCTGGAGCTGCGGCTGCAATCCCGAATAACATTTCGTTCAACAGCGCTGCGTGCCCGAAACGACTCGGACGATGCCGGGGAAGCTCTGATGCGGCAAAGCGAGATCAACGACGAACTCAAATACACGCTAATGCAACGCGAGAAGCGGCGAGACCTGGAAATTCTGATAACACCGCAGATCTACATCAATCAAAACTCGGAGCCGAAGGAAGTCGAGGAGTGGCTGCGAGGAAAAGGGTTCCCCGATAAAATTGTCAGGAAGTTACGTGGCCTGAACGGAGAGCAAATATTCGCCTTGTCGCCGCACGTTATCGAAGGATACTTTGGTCAAAAGGATAGTCGGCGTCTGGTTTCGCAGATAGTTCTGCAAAAAAATATTTGTGAGGTACTTGGAAATTAACCACACCATTTTCAAGCAGACTTCAGAAAATTGAAAAGTAACTCCAGAAAATCGTAAACAGAACTCAGGATATCGTAAACAGACTTCAGATGTGATAAATCTAATATATGTATTTAATTTAATTTAAATACTTAATAAGTTTTATCACAAAAACTTAAAAATTAAATTTAAATTTGTCTGTTTACGATTTTCCGAAGTCTATTTACGATTTTCTGACATCACTTTACGATTTTCTGAAATCAATTTACGATTTTCTGAAGTCTAGTTGAAAATGGTGTTTAAACTTTTCGTTCAAATTTGAGCTACATACATCGGTTCGTATGCGCAAATGCAATGAATCAGATTATATTCGATAAATACTTATAGTAAACCTCAAAAGCTGGTTTGCTCCACGATGAGAGAACGGAAAGCTGTGTCGCGTACCTCATTTGTTTATCATTATTAACAATTCCTTTAATTTATAGTACAAGACGTTGCGTTCGTCTGAGCTGAATGCAAAATTGGCCAAAGCAAGGCAAAAAGTGGATGACCGCAGCGAGGTGAAGGATGAAATATTTTAATTAGAAGCGAAGAACCGGTCCATTGTCCAAAAATGTATATTATTTACCAAAATGATCCTGTTCTTGTTCATTTTTAATGTTGTCTGAGAATGTTGTGTTAATAAAATATATATTCATTATATGTTTTTACTTCGTACATCGGTTGTTTTAAATCTAAAGTGTACATTTAAATTCAAAGGATCAAATGTAGAAACACGATAAAAAACAAAACCACTTCTAGATATATCACCACGGGGTCCCGAACCTGTAGTAGCAATAAATTTGTTTGCTCCTCCGACTTCTACAATTAGAGTGCGCACAAAAACTGCTTCTGCCAGTTGCCAATCACAAACCGGTTGCAATCATCGAATGTATTTGTATATATTTCTAGGTGATTGCTAAATGATATTAATGGCACTGTTATTTAAAAAACGGTTAACGTCCACACGGCATTCGACTCGGGGAAGGGGCTGGTTTCGATCTGTCTATTTGGGGGAAACATACATATGTATAAGAAATTCAAAGTGACTGACGCTGCAGCCCTTGAAGGACTTTGACCGAGCCTTGCAAACCTTGGTGCTGTGCGTTTGTAATCATTTAAACCACTGGACGGCGATCTTTTTTATATACATACATAGATTACCATTACTCGACAAGAGGAATAAATAATTCGTAGGTTTTTGGATGACCGGGCAGGGATTCAAAACATGCTCCTTACGACTCGTAGCTACACAATTAAAACATATCACACTATAAGGATGATAATAACGTAAGCAAGGAGAGAAACCACCAACACACACACATAAGTATTTGACTCTATTGGCGATAGAATCATTGACAATGGTGGCAGATGGCCAGGATGGCAGGCGAGTCTCAGTGAATGCAAATGCTTACGCCAGAAATACAGCTTAGTCAGTATGGCTTAATATCGAGCTTTCTGAATATAACAAGTGGGAGCTTTTACAGTCGGGGCTAACGTATGAGCATGAACACGAGCAGAAATATGTAGCATGTGTGCGCTCTCCGTTTCCATTTGTATGTCGTTGCATACAGCATTTCACCCTTCGACAGCGCATTTGCCACTTCGGCGCTGCGCTGCTTCGGTGGCAACATGCGACGTTGCAAACGTTGGTTGGAGCGGGACAGAAGCCCCGAACCGATTCTCCCGCCTCCTGTCGGCATCGAACCGGCCGCAGCACCGTTACCAAGTCTATGCGTCTGCGCAAGCGTCTGCGGCGGTTTGTTATAAATATCCATGAATTCCATCAAAAAGAGTTAGTTTGTCGCGGTTTCTTTCTTGGCCAACGATCGGTGGCGTTTCCGAAACACAAACGAACGAACAACGTAGTGGCGCAAAGAAGTGCTCCAACAGATTCGGTTGAACGGTCCAACGTACGGCTAGACGTAAAGAAAAGAAAAGCGAGCTGTTGACTAAGTGTGGGCTTGCGTGGAATCTCTAATGAGTTGCATTTGTATGCCTCTCGAATGGAGTTGTTGTAAAAGGAAGTCTTAAGGAAGTGGGAAAATAATAACACCGAAAACAAAAGTGCAAATATTTATACAATCAGACAGAAGCCTAAACACATTAAGGAGGCAGCAACAGAAAAGAATAAACAGCCGCAAGCAAAAACTAACCGACGTCGTAACCAGATCCCAGAAATCCCAGCGACTAATTCGAGAACGCGCATCTCCAACAGAGTGAGTAACGTTCATTTCAAAAACGATACTACGGTCTATCACTTAGTTCGAACAATAAGTACGTTTTATTACGAAGTTCGGCTGTTACTGGGGAGTTTCGTCAATTCGAAAGGCTCATAATATAGTAGCAACCAACACATTTTCAGTGCCTTTTCTATTGCCAATGTCCGTTATTAAAAACAGTATCAAAGAGGTCAGTAAATGTTGAATGACATTTGAATCCGGCTATGATGTCAGAGAGTTTGAAGGTTGAGCTGCCTGCTCCCTTTAAGCCATAATATCCAAAAATTCGAAGGGAGTTTCGATCGATTTTGCTTTTTTGTGAGTCGGCACGTTTCCTAATCAAACAATAGCCATTTCAGCCAAAAGAAACAATTGGCCGATTGAGCGATTGTGGAATCTAATGGCATGACTGACCATTAGCTCATGGCTCAACTGTTTCGACCGAAAACTCGAATACGAACACGCCCTGCGGCAAGCAATCGGGGCGTTTATTGAAGTGGACGACGCCTAATCTGATGGCGATGCGTTACTGGACAGCTGTACTCCATCGCTTTACAAAAACGCCGCTTGTAGACATCTCTATCTAGTTGTTTGTGGATTATTCGTATGAACTAATGATATTCAGATTTGGTTCTATTACGCTCAGTCTCCGAGACTAACTTGGAGCATTTCTCTTCCATTCCATCTTTATTCATGTTTCAAAAATGGTAATTTATGCATTGAACACTCATTCACTTTATTCATTAAGACATTCCTTTGCTATTCAAATAAATAAATAAATTTCAATTAATTTTCTAAATTAGTATAATTGCAATTAAAATTTTGCAATTGATCAGACAATTGTCTCAATTGCAGCCAGCTTAAAGCATTGTGAATTACAGTCCCACAGATATATATAGATGCATATGTTATTTAATTACCGGAAAACTCTCATAATGTGAAAAATACGCTGTCGTGGTGCACGTAAACAGACAATGTGTCTCAGATAAATGAACATGTTTATATTTTACATACTACGTGCAATGAGAACCAGCCTGGGAGTCACAAGTGGGAATACAGTAGTCGGATATCTTCGGCTGCTTAATAGAAATTCGGAAATTCGGTAATTTGGTAACTCTTACGTGCTTATATCTATAATGCACTAATTACAGATTTATTTTCGCTACACACGTCGATCCATTCAATATTTGAACTAATTTGGAGCGACTTTGCACCTGAAACATGCAACATGTGTTGAAAGAGGCAACCCGTAATTAGTGAAATATAAGTTACTGTGTGATGTACAGCAATGTTTGGAAGCGTATCCCAACTTCATTAGATCGCAGTGAATTTCGGAGAAAGGTATATGGAAGGTGTTTTTTGAAATCAACCCACTTACCAGAAAACTAGTTGCATAAATTATATTTTTTGACTTGATTGCGTAACAAAATGAGTTTGGCATATCAATTGGTTGAAATCATTTAATAAATGGTGGAGACAACAGAAACGTTGATCCCAATGTTCGTTATAACCAGAGCAAATGCGATTCCAAACCCTTTCCTCTATTTAATATCGCTTTTAATTTACCTCAATGCACAACTGTTCCCTTCTACTAAACCACCTTAATCTCCCACTGTGGCTTGAGCTTCTTGGTATTTTCATATGCAGTTGCGGAGACCCTTGAATCCTCAGGTCTGGGGGCTGAAAATGTCAGCACGGAGAGCAAACATGACCACGGCCAAATGGCACACCTTTACTCTCCAAAGGGCAGCCGATGCAACTTGGTTTACCTCGAAAAACAAACATTTCTTGCAGCATTCGTGTCAAATGCAGAGATTGGATAAGTAAGATTGGATTGTGTCAACGCCAGATGAGATGCAAAAACCTGCAAAACTTCTGTAAGAATACCCATAATGAATATAAACTTAGTGGTAGTAGGAGTTGTCTAATTGTATGTTCAGGCTACATGGACCGTTATATTATATCCTTTATACATGTACATATGTACATGTAAATGCTGACCCAACAGACACCGACCTGTCCAAATTTACTAACAGAATTTGTAACTAATAAATAACTTTAATTTAAATTTATTTTCTTTTTGTAGAATCAATTATCATTAATTTGTTAGAGATCGTTTTATGAACTTGTGTGTGGTTAAACAAAGTAAAAAATAATTTTCAATTGGTTCAAATTAATTCATTTTATGGGAAACTTTTCCAATATTTTTCCATCCAAGTCGGATGCAATCCTTGATTGATTTAGATTATTTTTATATTATAGATTCGTATTTTCTATTTTGTTGAACACCAAAACTCAAGGTCTTAAGAGCCTATCCGTTTAGACTTATCAGCATTAGGTTTTGTCCAATGGAACCACAAATTTTAGAAAGAAATTTTATTTATACTTAATTATTTGGAATTAAAACATTCATTCAAGACTTATGCGTGTATTTGAACACTTGTTTCACTATAATACATAAAACTGCAATTCAAATTAAAACTACTGGTAAAAAACAATAAGCTAGGGCATGGACCAGCCATAAAGTTCAATGCCTTTTAAGACAAGTTGTGCGTCGTGTTTTGTCACCTGCCTGTCGCGGCATCCGTATATGGAAGAAATCGTATAAGTGAAATGAAAGTAGAGCCACGCTCGAAGCAAGTTTGGCCGGGTAATTTTGTGTCATAGAAACCATTGACAGATAGCCGGAAAAATGGGCATCACCAACACGCCACTGGAATGATGCAACTTTCAAAGTCAAGGTCTAAAAACCTGTCCGACTAGGTTTCGGCATCATTTTGGCTTGATTTTGTGTTTGAAGCAACTTCAACCAGGAGCAAAGAGGAAGTCATCCGAATTCGCATTGCACGGCGGATATGCATATTAACGTTGTCTACTTAAAACTCATTTAGGTGATGTTTACAAGCTCCATCATTATCACCATCATCATTGTATAATTCGATCGACATGTTTAAGATATCAGTAATGACCGCTGCTATGTTCCGTAGACATAGACATGTATTTATATAATGAACATGTTTGCAATTTGCTTATTAATTAGCTCTGTGGCACGGAAGTGGATATTAGTAGTGATAGTGCCCGCAGAAAGTCAAACAATAAAACTTTGTCTTCTGCCTCGTGTTAGCATTGCACTGCCTAGCAGCAATCGTTCCTTGGATTGTTCGTACATACTGATTACGTCGTCTTGTTGACAACATAATTAACCCGATGTAATTAAAATTTATGATGTATGTGCAACACCGATTTGTTGTTATGAAATCCGAGTTCACGCATGAAGTGAAATGTCAACGTAACATGCGTCAATGACTAGGAATAGGCTTTTGCACTACGGTGCACACACGGTAGACGCGATAAGCATCCTTATCAACCCCGCCAGATCCCCTCAGCAGCAGTGGTTTCGGCCGTGAAACTTTTGCATGCACTTGCAAGTTGTCACATGAAGAAGAGTCGTATGAAATGTGCCACCAACAAACATCACGACATTGGTGGGATTGTTTTCCCCAAATTACGAAGAAGTTGTTGACAAAGAAACGGAAAACTCAGAAGGATGTAAAACTGATCTTCCGCAAATCGATATGATCAAACTTATAATATACAAATGTGCATACATATTTACTATATCGACTATTTACAGACACTTGTAAATCACTCCTGACAGAAATTGAACAGAAAATAATTTATACACGTTTATTGGTTTAGTGAACAAACCAGACACAGGTTTCATACCTTAATAGAGAAAAAACCTAAAATCATTCAAGCAATTAATTGCAAAGCACGACGACAGCATTCAAAACCGAAACAAAAGCCGTGCTTAGTTCCCAACTAAACTCGATAACCTGCTTCGAACCCTGCACAAATACTTCCACAAAGGATCAGCGAACTGAAATATACTGAGAATGTTATGCATGAGCATGAGACACAGATCAGTATCATTCATTGGAGTCGACTTAGTCGACACTCTGATGCAAAGCACGTCAAGTACTGGTACAAGTACATCTGGCGTGTTTGTTAAATGAATTGATATGCCTCGAAGTTGGATTCTAATTTATTGCTGCAGTGAGCGATATAACCTTAAATGACAACAACCACAAGGACAGTCATAAAGTTCAGAAAAAATTACCAAAAGCACGGCGTTGCTATTTAGAATCGTGATGTGCCATACGGCTTAGAAAAAGTGCAGCAATGAGAAACTGATCACGGAATCCGCAGTAACAAAGCAGAAACTAAATCAGCCTAACGCCAAATAGGATCGAACCTTTTAAGATGTTTAGCTGTCTAATCGATGGTAATAAATAGTTCTCAAGTTTTCTGAGGCACAACACACGAAAGTTAGTGAATAACTAGATTAAGTATAATAACATTAAATTTTATCTGAAGTAGCATTAACTGGTTTTCTGCCCCCACTTTTTCAAAAATGGTGGCACTTTCAGTTACCAATAAAGTTTGAATATACATATGTATGTATTTGTTATTTGATAGTGTTCGTTTCATAAAATATAATATGGTGAAACGTAAAGAACAAGAGTTTTTCACATTGGTTTAGCCATGCTTATTCATTTATTTAATCATTACATATGCTAAGCGATTTTAAATGTTTAACTGCACAGCACGAACATTTTTCAAGTTGGCTTGATATTTTTCTAATATTGGGACAACTTCATCTGCTATGAACTCTGTGACCTGTTCACTAGCACGCCCAGTAAATGTTTTGGAATCGAGGATTTCGTCTAGCTGTCCTAAAATAGGCGCAAAGTACGAATCACTTCGAATGCGTTCTACTAAATCATTGTCCATTCCATGTTGTTTCACCTGAGCTCCGGCCTCTTGGGATAGTACTCGTATTTTTTCATGGCATATCTGCCGATCTCCACCTGCCTTAACCATTGCCATAATAATGTTTTCAGTGGACATGAAGGGCAGTTCCTGTGCAATGTGACGCTCAATTACCTTTGGATAAACAACTAAACCTTGTGATATGTTGAGCAATGTAAGTAGAGCTGCATCGGCTGATAGGAATGATTCTGATAAAGTAAGCCGACGATTGGCGGAATCATCTAAGGTGCGCTCCAACCATTGTGTAGCATGTGTATTGGCAGCATTCCCATAAAGCGTAATCAGATGTCGAGCTAGTGCGCAACAACGCTCCGAGCGCATTGGGTTTCTCTTGTATGGCATTGCGGAAGAACCAATTTGAGTACTTTCGAAAGGTTCCTCCAGTTCTTTGCGAGAAGCTAAAATGCGCAAATCAGAGCACATTTTGTGAATTGATGTTCCTAAACTGGATAAGGCACCCACCACCTCCACGTCTACTTTGCGCGTATATGTTTGGCCCGTAACCGCGTACGGTTTTGCAAATCCAGCTAGTTTGGTAACCAACTGATCTAGCTCCTTCACTTTCTTGCCATCGCCATTGAACAGCTGTAAAAACGAAGCTTGTGTGCCAGTGGTTCCTTTCACGCCTCGACACCGTAGATCGTCGCGACAACGACGTAAAGCTCTTTCGTCCATCACAAAGTCTTGTATCCAAAGGCAAGCCCTTTTGCCTACAGTTGTTAACTGAGCTGGCTGTAAATGAGTAAAGCCTAACGTCGGCAAGGATTTATACGTTTCTGCGAACTGTTTCAAACTTGAAATGACCATCGCCACACGCGTTAATATCAGATCTAGTGCGTCGCGTAATATAAGCAGGTCTGTATTATCGCCCACATAGCATGAAGTGGCGCCCAAGTGTATGATGGGTGCTGCATGAGGGCACTGCTTAGCGAACACATGGACATGGGCCATCACGTCGTGCCGAGTGAGACGTTCCTCTGCAGCAGCTGCCTCAAAGTCAATTTTATTGACGTTCGCTTTCATTTCGTCAATTTGAGTTTCAGATATGTTCAAACCCAATGACTGCAACACGAAATTGAAAACAAATATCAGTATATGACCCCTATCCATAGAGATATTTAGATTACCTTTTCAGCTTCAGCTAACCAAATCCATAATTGTCTCCAAGTGGCAAACTTGTTCTGGTCGCTGAACAGGAATTGCATTTCTTTACTAGCGTACCGTGTGCTGAGAGGGGACTTGTATCCCTCAAATTCACTTGAACTCATGGTATGGTGACGATTTTAGATCTTCTTTGTTTGAAAATAGTATGGGAACAAAGCTTATTTATCAAAACATGCAGTTATTTCACCAATTGTACTTACATGGAAATCACTTATTGCACGAAGCAAGCTTAAGGCTGATAAGAGACTTGTTTTGTTCACTTAGTTTTGCTTTCAGAGCACTAAATAGAGCACAGATTAATCTGTGATATAGAGGTCAGCGGAATTGAAATCTGTGATTGAAATATTCTTATTGCTACCAGTCGTGCAACACGTGCAGACAGCTGTTTTTGACAGTTAAATGAGAACTGACGGATTAAAATTTAGCTATAGCCTGTTCCAGAACAGAAGAACATTTTCGCGCAGGTTTGAGAGTAAAGGCTGAAGCACATAAAGAGCGTTGGAAGCGTCGCGTCAGACTTCAACGTTGACAGACGAGTTGAAATACATTGTTTCTTGCGGGAGCGAACACATAAGACGAGGCGCGTCAACGAGCCGTTTGAAGCGACGCTCGAAGTTGAGAAATGTTCAACTTTTGACGCGCCTCAAACGCGTTGTTGATCAAAATATTCAATTAATAACAAATTTGTTCATGAAATGTTTGAGGGATTAATAACTAATGAATTATTGAATAGAATGTTCTTCTATTGTTAAACGTTGTTCACGTTTGCTTTCATAAAACTTTTATTATTTTTCACGATTCAAAGCGGTCTATGTGTTCGGCTCGGCGTCGCCGACGGCAACGCTCTCAACGCGACGCTTCCAACGCTCTTTATGTGCTTCAGCCTTAAGGAAAAAATTTTGAGAATCTTCTTAATTTTGATTGGTCGAAAATTAAAATAAAATTGAGCGTTCTCTGATCAGAAAACAAAATTAAATAAATTTAATGTATATTCCTACGTTTTGTTGTTCATCGCAACTGCGCTGCGGAAGTACTGAATTTTATTTTTGAAAATCAACCAATCAAAATTGAAAAAAAAATTGAGTTGAGAAAATAAAATATCAACCGGAGATACACTTCACAATTATTTTACTTCAGTCGCTTCAAAATGATAAAAATTTTGAATTTGTAAACAGAAAAAACATAAAGTTCAGAAAACAGTATAAAAATAGTAAAAAATTACGCTCCAAAAAAATTGTAAGCTGTAAAAATAAATTCTCACTGCGCATTTTGGCTGTTATTTACATAACAGCCAAAGATCAATAGTCTTTGATAACAGCCACCTAAAAATATGTCAACTGCATGATTTTCGAATTCAGAAGCTAAATGTTTTTTTTAGGACTTTATGGAGGCCTGCAAAAACATGCAGGAATGTAGATTTATTAGGTTTATCATTGACTAAACAAAGAAACAAAAACTATCGACGAACATTATAATTTAATCAACATGTTTTGATGTGAAAAAATTGAATTCCATTAGTTCATAGATTGACAAAAGTGTTGTTGCTGGATGTGTCTCCATGTCTGGGACCGACAAGAAAAAACTCGTCATCGGACGTTGATCCGTTAGAACTGGTTTAACGATCTGTTTGCCAAAAACAACTGCAATACACCGGATCAATTATGTTGCGTCAATCAGAGCAGCCTCTAAATTGCAATTAATTTCTGATCCCGTGACAAGTGCGAAAGGCCGACGAGTATGGAAAGATATGCTGTGTGTTGGCAAAAATGTTGCCAAATTAGTTGCACGAACCGAACCTACCAAGAAGTGGACAGCTCAATTTCGCACCTGAAACCAATCAGCGATTATAATTAACAAATGTCTTTTCTTTGGTATTTACTCTAATCTAACATTTACCAATAGTTTAGGACAAATGCAAACAGTACATTTCATCGCGCTTCCTCAGGGATTGCAGGTGTTGGGTTGGATTCAATTCCTTGTATCTATCATGTGTGTCTCTTGAGATAGAGTACAGTATCCAACCTCCCTGTACTGTATTAAAAGGCCTCTGATAAACTATTTAGAAACACAGTTTGTGGCTTCAACATTTATATAACTTATACATTCATTCCCGTGGTCCATTTCTGTATTAAACTAAGCGAATTCAAATTAACAGTCGATGATCGATCTGACCAATATCGCAATATATTCATTTTCTATACACTTTTCAAGTAAACTGGTCTAATTCGCCATACATCTTATATGTGACCATACCATATTGTAGTGTCTTTCGATTTAATTGGGACGAATAGCCAAGATAGCCGAAACATCTTAATCAGTTTGATTACGTGCTAACATAATTTCAATTGATTTTTCACAGAACAATAACAATAATTATATTATAATTGGAAAGATCGATGGACCCTTGGTTTACTCTTCGCAATTGCATTAACTCCTATGATCCGTGCTTAAAACAAGACGTGTGTTTTGATTGGAAAAATTAATTAAAGCATCAATGACATTGAGTTATTAGGATCATGTTTTCTATTGATAAATGAACTTTATTAAGCGAGCGAACTGCTAGAGACAGCAGTAAGCATTCGTGTCCTTCTAAACAATCCAACAACACATTCTCTTATTTTTATATCCTTACATTACGATCTAACCATTAGTTTCAAAAAATCTCTGCACGCACTAAATTAACTACCTAACGATTGCGCAGTAGTTAGTGATTTAGTGTAGTTAAGCATATAACAAACGGAGTGTAGGGTATAGGAAATCTAGTGTAAACGAGTCACGCACACGATGCCACAGCTTCGCATCGCGCAATACGCTCACGAGTCGTTGGACCCTGTCGACCAAAAGCAGGTGCCCAGCCGATGCCTGTCGGCGGTCTAGTTAACCATGGTAACCATGCCAAGTTGTACCTACAGTCAGTGTGTCATTGTCTGATGTCTGTCTTGCGGTTTCTGTGCATGTTATAGTTCACTTTGAGAAGCCAACGAAAACTATGTACATACATATTCTTTATGTCTCTGTTTATGTTGCTCTTGAACATTCTTTATTGCGGTTTTTGTAATTCGAAAATGGATGGTATTGCATAAATTATGGAAATTTTAGTATACTGATTTCTAAAAACTGGATGATTTAAACAAAAAGTCAATTTTGGCCCGGAGAAAGATTTCGAAAAATTCATAAAATAAATTTATGTTAAACTTATAAAATTAATGTATATTGAAGATGTTATTATACAATACCTTTTATAACCTTTCGTCATTTACGCTCTCAGACCGCATTAATCCTTGTCCTCGGTTCACAAGAATTGCTTCCCACGTTTCCTTGACTTTAGTATACAATTCGTTTAAATTGGTAAAGCTCAACTTCTATTTACATGAGATTCGGGTTCACACTTGAAAAAAGATTCGCTGGCAAAAACATAAAACTTTAAAAACATTCAATTTTTTTCAAAGTATTTTTACCACGGTGGTCTTTGTTAAAGTTTAATATGTCTATACGGACCAAATTATGATCTTTCAGACTGAAATTTACATCGTCACACATTATTGGTTAACTGTTTATACTTAGACATGATTTCAAGGAACGTTTAAATGTTTTGTTTTTCTCTGACGATCCTCTACACTATTAACAGACACACATCCATCTCATTGACTAGGGGCCAGAACGATTTGTGGCCCTTTTTAACAAATATTAGATATCATTCAGTTCAAGGATCTACTGATGTTTTAATACTTTCTGTGACGCTAAAGTTCTTAAATTCCCTAGAAATTAGTAGAAAGCCATATTAAAGCAAATAGACTGCTCTAAACTTTGAAAAATAGCTTATTTTTTGACCGCCTAAACAAATACTTTTTAGAGAAATATGTGTATTCCTGGAATGATAGATTGTCATCCTTTGCAACTTTCAAATCCTCTTAAAGTTGTGAATTATTAAATTAATAATGTAAAACTACTTGTATATGCATTAACTAGATTCCATACTACGATTTTTATGACCCTGACTATGACTACATTTTTTATGACCCTGTATATACTCATATACTTAGAACTCATACATATATAGTTTTGATAAAAGAAACTACATTATTTACAGATGCTCATGAACTACCACCTTACTGTTGGGCTGCTTCTACTGGCGGCATCACAAAGCGACTGCATCAAGGTATCCAGCACCGGCTATCAAATCATTCACAATGACCATCGGGCGATCGACGCTTTCCAAGGGTTTCGGTTTCTGCAAGGAAATGCCCCGCGGTACCACAGCGAGGTTCCAGTGACGGCGCCATCGCATTATAATTTGCAATTAACGTAAGCTGTCACTACCAGAGAAGGCGTGTTGTATTTCAGTCAAGTGTCTTTCAACCAAATTTAGCAATGTCGTACCAGTGGATTCTTCACCAGCTGCTGGCAACCCATTCACTGCGAATCCGTCGTATGGCCCACATTTCCCAACGCCCGGAGCCGCAATTTGTGGAGTGTCGCCGACACAATGCGAGAAAGGACCCTATCGGTCACTAGACGGGTCCTGCAACAACTTGGCCAATCCCCAATTGGGCATCGCCAATTCAAGGTACTTACATAGATACGAGCAATGACAAAGTCATACGGGTGTAACCGAATGATTGTTTTTTCTACAGATATGGACGCTTACTTTCACCGAAATACGCCGATGGTATCTCGGCCCCCACCAGGTCCATAACAGGCGAGGATTTGCCTAATGCTCGGTTGGTGTCCTTGGTTGTATTCGACGAGCTCGACGCACCGGACCCGGACTTCACTCTAATAAACATGCAATGGGGACAAATCATCACCCACGATATGAGTATGCAAGCCGGAGGAACTCAATCGAGTAAGTGTCTTATTTGGATCAGATCGGGTGAAAGGCATCTAACTCAATAGTATGCAATGAATACTCTTAGAAAAACATCCAACGCGTTGTTGCACCGACGATGGCCGCTTGGTGAGTTCCGATAAAGCCCACAAAACGTGCTTTGCTATCAAGGTCCCGCCCCACGACCCCGCCTACTCGCAAGTGGGAACCGAGTGCCTCAACTTTGTGCGCACTCTCACTGACCTGGACACGAACTGTTTCTACAACAGCGGCCCTGCCGAACAATTGACCGTGGTCACCCCTTACATGGATCTGTCCCTTGTTTATGGCAATTCAGTTCAACAGAACAGCGAGATTCGAGAATTCCAAGGTGGACGCATGCTGGTCGAGGAGCGGAATGGCGCCGACTGGCTGCCTTCGTCGCGCAATGTCACCGGCGATTGCGACGCCGCCGAGCCGAACGAAGTGTGTTACATGGCAGGAGACGTCCGTGTCAACCAGAATCCTGGCCTGACGATACTCCAAACTATTTTGCTACGGGAACACAACCGAATTGCGAACACTCTCTCTAAACTGAATCCACACTACGACGACCGCACGCTGTTCCAGGAAGCGCGTAAAATAAATATTGCACAATATCAGCATATTAGCTTCTACGAGTGGCTTCCAATATTCCTCGGTTCTGAGAACATGCTGAAGAACCGCCTATTATATAAAGCTCCAGGCGGCAGCTATGTTAACGACTACGATCCCGCTATCGACCCTTCCGTTCTGAATTCCCATGCAACGGCGGCGTTTAGATATTTCCATTCGCAAATCGAAGGGAGACTGGAGTAAGTGTTGGCCAACATTGTTGCAGAATTGTTGTACTGACGACCGCTTCCTTTTTAGTTTACTCTCAGAGTTGCGGTCTGTGCTCGGCTCACTTCGATTGAGTGATTGGTTCAATCGTCCCGGCATAATTGAAGTAGGTGATAATTTTGATTCTCTAACGCGAGGTCATGCCACACAGCCCGAGGAACTGACAGACATTAACTTCGATAGAGAGGTATTGATCGTGATGGCCGTATCTCGAGAAAGATATGAAATAAATTTAATTATGTTTCTGTGTAGATTAAACATTTCTTGTTCCGACGAAACATGCCATTCGGAGGAGACTTGCGAGCATTAGATATCCAACGAAATCGAGACCATGGACTCGCTTCCTATAATGACTTTAGGGAATTCTGTGGATTACGCCGAGCAAATACGTGGGAGGACTTTGCAGATTTGATTGACACACAAGTAGGTTTTCACAGTTGTCAGTGTAATAGCTAATATTGAATTGAATATTTACAGATTATTGAAAAACTCAAAACACTATACGCCAGCCACGAGGATGTCGATTTAACTGTGGGCGGATCGTTAGAATCACATGTTGCCGGAGCCTTAGCGGGTCCGACATTCCTTTGCATTTTAACTGAGCAATTCTATCGAACTCGTGTTGGTGACCGGTTTTTCTTTGAGAACGGAGATAAGCTCACTGGATTTTCACCAGGTATAAAATGAAGTAGTACAAGCTTAAATTATAGCTTAAAATTATTTCTTGATCTTTTCAGAACAACTGTCCGAAATTCGTAAGGCAAGTATGTCTAGACTTTTATGTGACAACGGCAATCACATTACATCGATGCAACCTCAAGCTTTTCTCACAGTTTCAAAATCGTAAGTATTATGGGAATGCAGAAAAGTATTACTTTACTTACCATAAATTTGTAATTACAGAAACCCCATTGTGCCATGCTCAGATATTCCTTCGGTTGATCTTATGAAATGGGTTGATCAGAAACAATTCTTAGCCACAGAATCCTTGCACTATGGCAAATAAACTATATTGTTTCCATTGTTTAATATAATTAATTTAAATATCTGCCAATAATTACTAGATCCATTTATTTAGTGTAGTAATAGTACATACATATATATAAATATATACATATAGATAAATATATATAAATAAAATGTATTTGATGTAAAACCTGACCTGTTTTCACTTTCAAGTTTCTTCTATTTTATTTTACCTGAAATTATCCAATGTGAAATATTTTTTATATTGAAAGTGTCTAGTTTTCTTTATTGAAAACAAAAGATGGTTACAAAAACACTTTCTATAACATAGCATTTATAACAGAATTCAAGAAAGAGAATCAAATAAACTGGAGTATACAGATTATAGTTTTGCTAGCTAATGAAAGTAGCATACAACAAAATAATGAACTCAAACTTTCTCCAACAGATTTTGTATTAAAGTAAAAAATAAACGAAAATAACTTTACATATTCACGCTGTCGACTCACCGGTGACAGCAGCACTTACAATATATGCATGTATATAATCTAATAGTAATGTACGACTTTTACTTAGTTTTTATGAGGGACTGTCATGACAAGAGTAAAATATTCATTTTATAAATATTGCTTTCGATGATTTCGGAACAGTTTCTCGCTTGGTGTACAATTTTAAGAATCCAGTAGAATCACCTAAACGACAAAAATTTGCGAGCCAAATTCTATCTCTCCATTCTTTGAATGTATATAAGTCATGATATATCGGAGCGCTTTCGTAGTCAAAGGTCTCATATAATCGAATGCAGTTCAATTGACCTTTAATTATGAACAGCCCGTAATCACATATATGTTCCAAATCAGTATTAGAAATTGAATGTATACTGCAAATAGAGTATTGAATATTTAATTCCCGTTTAAAAAACAAGCCACTTACCCTTTATTCATGTTGTAATACAATAATATTTTTAGTATATCTATGATATCTGCATATAGCGAAAACCAAATAAATCTCTTGTGATAATCGTTAAGTAATGTTTGTTTAACTTCTTGAACTATACTAAATGATTCTTTGCCAAAATCTAAAAAGAATATTCAGAATCATTTATTGACTGATTTAGATACGAGTTAAACACGTCGTACTTTTTAGTGCCAGAAATTTGGCATATTTTAACTCGATTCGTATACGAATCTCATTGCTGGGTACAAAATATTGGCTTACATAGATATAGGACATTAGGTGAATAATGTACAATTCCCTCTCATTGGCTAAAATGATTTCAATGTATTGGTTCGTTATGTTAATAGTGCAATAGTGTAAATGGATACAATTCTGACCTTTTAATTTTGTTTGTGCATTAAGCTCTTCAATTATTATGTTACTCTCTGTTATATATTTCGATAATAAATGATTGTACGTTTTTTGGCAAATAACACATTTTCCATTAGCCGGAGTGATTATCTTGACATTACAACAATCACAAAATATACCTAAACGCACATTCTATAAATTCATAGAAAATCTCTTATTAAAATAATTAATAAAATACTCAATCACTTACAATTGGTTCATGAATATCTTCCACTTCACAATATCGGCATTTGCAATTTAAATTTAATTGTTGTAAATATTTCTTTCTTTCAGCTTTCGTATGACGGGTGTAATGAGCCTTATATGACACAAATATCTCCTCTCCATTGTTTATTTCACGCAAAGTCTTTCCCACAACTATTCCATTTTCCATAACACTAAAAAAGTCTATATAAAAAATGTATGAATTGACAATACCAATGACTTACGAAACTTCCAAATTTGGATCACATGAGTGTCGAAATTTCCCCAATGTAGTGCACAGGAATGTAATTACTTGAATAAGATAGTTATCCTTCTTTTGCATAAAATATTCTGCTAAATATCTGTGAAAACATCTCGCGAATACTTGAACAAACTTATATCTTTCTAACTCGGATAATTTATTAATTCTTTTACAGATGATTTTGCCCGACTGTTCTACAATAGGCATTCCTGATTCGTTGTCGAACAGAGAAGAGTCCTTCGAGTCTTTTAGTTTAAAGTATAATTCAGCAATCTCATCTTTATACGTTGAGAGTTGGCGAAGGATTGGATTACACAAGCCATTCATTTGCTCAGTATTTGATTTAACACTCTCTCCATGATGTTTGCGAAACAACAAAACCCTTTTCTTTACAATATCGTCTTCAATGTTTACATTATAGTAATTGTATACATCAATTTTACCTCCTCGAATTGGTTGTACGTTGCTTGACATTAGTTTTATTTGTTGTTGCATCGATTGGTACCTGAACGATTTAAGACGCCCTGGATATTTGAGTTCAAAATCAAAAGTATTGGCGATTAAATGGAAGTTGAGACGCATTAGAATGGCTCCAATGACAATCATTTTCTGTTTATTCGATAAACGCAATTTCTTATAAAACGAATCAATTACATTTGTTTTCTTCTCAATGAAAATAGTCAATCGAAATGCAGTTGTTATAAGTGTCGAATACTGCATTCCCGATAGATTGTAATAATCGGGCTTGGTTCTCAAATGATTTAAATATTGCATACCATTGAGATTTCTCTTTTCAATTATCTTTTGTAGTTTCTCTAAAACCGCGGCCGCAGTAGTGAACCTGCTATTTGTGAAGTCGGAAATAGAATTGATATTAAAATTATTTTAACCGAATAACTTACCGAAAAACTTTCAAGTCAAAAATATGTTCATGTAATAAAGCCGAAACTCGCATAAAAACCTTATACAAACTAATGGCATCAAGAGTGAGTAAAAGTATGTTCTTATATCCTTCACATTCGTTACGATGTGTTTCCGTATCCTTTAGCATGCATTTAAGGGAACAATAAGTCTTATATCTGCACTTGAAACATGTATAAATATGTGGCTTATATTGCAAACATAGTTCGCAGTGAGCGAAAGGTATGTCCACACCCTGTACAACTGGATGCTCTACCAAAACAACAGCTCCAGCTGGTATTGAGCAGTTTGAAAAAATTCCAGTATAATTACCAAAAAGACACTTTTTAAGTCTAAACAGAAAAATATTATTTCCAATATATATAATTATATCGTTAAAACATACGTGGCCGATGTATTTGGTATATCTCCACTAGTATTAAATCCTTTGTATGGTATGCACATACCTACATCATCCAAACATTTCGGCACTATGTCCTCAACATTATCCAATTCATCCGCAAAATTTGAGATATGTCGAATTATTCTTTCTGTAAATAATGGATAAATCATCTACCTTCACTGCTAAAGTGGTGGATTTTCAAACTCAAATGTTTCAATTTGGTATTAATACCACAAAAACAATATTTTTTAAAGAGAAAAGTTAATCATTTTTAGTTGGAATATCATAAAAACTATAAAAGATAAAACTAATATTTTTCTGGCATGGATTTTAAATAAAAATGAGATTGAAATAGTATATGAAGTGTAAAATATATAATATTGGACTGACCGACATTAAGTCGAAAACATTATTAATTCTGAAAACATTAATGTCCATATTTTTACTAGGATTTCACATCCTACCATTTGTGATCCATTTAAGAGCGTAATAATCTCATATTATTTACTTTCTACTAGTCCGTTCTTTCAAAATGTTCTCTTTTTCAAAACCAACATTAATAGGGTAAAATTCAAGTATTTAGCATTAAACGAATTTCAGATGGATGGACTTACCTAAGTTCGGGTTTTTCAAATTATTCTTTGGTATTACAGCTGAATCATAGAATTATTTAATATTAAAAATTGTGAAATTCTTCTAAACTACGTACACAAACTTACCCCTGTAATCGTTGAAAATCTTTAAACGTTGTTTTGATTTCTGATACTGTCGATTTAAATAATTAGTTATAACTAAGTTTCCATTAACCTCACACATCTCTTCAGCATCATTGGTTTTTGAACCAATGTGCAAAAACATTTCAAAATCCATTGATGCAGCCTTTCAAGAAAAAAAGGTATATTGGAATAAACATTAACAGCTCGATGAACATTTCATTATTAAAGTGATGCAAGATACCTCGAAGCAACATTTGTGGAAGAAGCAATTTCCTCGCAACTTTATAGCGTTGGGCAAAACCGGAGAATCGTATGGAGCACGTGTGATAATACCGTTCAATGATCGCATTCCCTATAAAAATAAGATAAATTTAAATGTATGTCTTACAAATTAAATATGTATGTATGTTACCTCTGAAACCTTTGTTGAATCCTTACTATTCAATAGTTGGTGGACAGCCTCAAAATCATCAACCGCTTTATTATACATGTACTCAAAGTAAGTTTCTGCTTCCTGATCTAATATCTCTATGAACTTGTCCGTTTCCCTGTGTAAACACAATTTCAGTAGTTTGTGCACAAAGGAAATATAAATATTGCCATACTCCACATTGTACTTGTTCAGAGTCAGTTCAAATAGAGTGGCCTCATCCAACTTGCGGTCCCAAGACGTGGAGGGAGTGGGCAAATGCATCGTCATTCGATGCATAATAAATACTTATACTCGTTACAGAAATATTACTTTATACAAATTATTAAAAAAAATCCTTTCATTTTTGAAATGAAAGCTTCAAAGAAAAACGCATATTTTTATATATATAAGGAATAACGGCTCTAGCGCAGGGTTCAGAATATACTACGATCGTAGTAGATCTGCTTCACTTTTGGAAGAATTTTGAAATCTACTCCGTCCACTACGTTTGAAGTATAATCTACTCCGATTTTTCAAATTTTTGTTGTCATTTCAATTTATTTCACTCGGGACGAAATGTGTGAAGTAATCGGACGAAACGGGTGAGAAGATACAGAGACAGGGTTCGGGCCTCGAGAAACTGAAATAGTAGTGAAGCGGCCCAAAAATCGTAGTAGCCGGCACATTTCCGAAGTAAATTTGAAAAAACTGGCATGAGCAAAAAAAAAAAACCGTCCATTAGCCAAAAATTTCAAATTTAAGATACGAAATTCATGTGAAATTAACCATCACATGAAGAAATTCCACTGAAAATTATTTTCAAAATAGTGAAGCAGATCTACTACGATTGTAGTATAGTCGAAGGTTGTTGACGAATGTTGTTGTTTTTTTTGACTCGAACGAAAAGACTGGTCGAAAACTATTTAAGATTCCCTGTATTGATATATTTTTCGGCTCCAACTTCAAAATCCTCCGAAAGCCGCTTCTCCAATACTCTGGCCGCCGACCGACGTGCTACAGCGGATTTATTTCCTTATTTTAAATTTAATTGATTCATATGGTTGCGAGTAACTACTACTCTCACCTAAAATTAAAAACGAACCGATCTGGACCAAATTAAAGATAATTAAAATCTATTATTTCAATAAAATTTTATTTCTTTATAAAATTTTTTTTTTTTCTTTTCAATATGTGTTATTAACAACACATTTTATATGTATATTTTTTACAATTGTTTAGAGAACTACACTACATAGACGTAAAATTGAACTAAAAATGGCTATGTGAGAAAAAAAGCATCAACATTGAACAGATCTAACTTAGTTTTTATACTCAATGTACATTTATTGAACAATTCGTCTGTTGCTAGTATAAGGAACGAATGCAGTTTCGTTCCCTTCCACAAAAAAGGAGAAAAATATCCCCAAATAGTACTCATTTTGAGTATAAAACTAGTAAAAGCGTTATCTGGCCCGGCCGAAGCTTCCGCTATCGTAAAAGGGTGTGAATACCCCTAGTGTTTATGTGTACTGAATATTTTGGTAAGCAATTTTTTATCGTTCTATATCGATATGAGGCGTGGTTAATAACCGATTTCTTATAATTCTGGGATAGAGGTGCTGACGTGGGCGTATCGATCCGACGATATCTATTTTAGTTATGTGAACTCAGGTAAACTCATATCGGTGGTACATTACATACAAAATTTCATCGCGATATACATATGTTATAGTTCAGATATATATATGTTATAATACAGATATCCCATATAAACCTTTTGCTTTATATGGGAGGTGGGCGTGTCCATTGGGCGATGTTTGACATGGAAACTTGCATCTGTGGTACATGATCACACACGAAGTTTCATCTCGATATATATCATACTTCACAAGATATCCCATATTGAATGTTTACTTTATATGGGAGGTGGACGTGTCCGTTAACCGATTTTGCCCAATTTCATTGACTAACAGCGTATGCATATAAAAGGTATATGTATGCATATAAAGATTTAAGTCTGAAGCTCTTACCTTTTTTTAGAAAACTGATTTCTACAGACAGACAAACGGACATCGCTAAATCGACTCAGGAGATGACGTTGATCAAGAATATATACTTGTTCATACCTACGACCCCTCCTTCAAGGTTTTACAAAGATTTTAAAGATCTTAAAGATTTATATTAATAACCATATGTTTAGTATATATTTCCTGAAAGCTGCTTTCCTATATGTATATGTTGTTATATATATATGTATATAGATTCTATATTATATTTATAAAAAAAAAACATAACACTACTCCAGAGCAGTTTCGATAATGGTATCCTGGATCCTACGTCGTGTCCATTCGCCCATTTTTACATACAAGTAGCTTATTAACATAAATATAGTAAATCCAAATCTTTTACCGTTTCTTCAAAATGGTATAAACAAGAATTTAAAACACTTAAAAAACAAAATTTTTTTTTTTTTTTGTATTTAATGTTAATTGGCCAGTAAAAATATTTTTTGTTTAATAATTTTTGAAGTGAACATGTTAGCGAGACAGAGAGAAAGTACACATACGATGTTTGTCTCTGATTTGTACATTTCCTTTAATCTAAAATTAATTGATCAATAAATAATTTGGATAAGTTTCATTTATTTTGCGTGTACTCCGTTAAACGCATATTTTTATTTTCTATATATTAACCATATATTTTATATGAATTTTCTTAAAGAAGTCTATATTAAAGCTATTTAACATATAACGTAATACTATTCTAAAAGACATTGAAGAAGCTTTTTTCAAAATATAAATATGGAAATGTGTATAAAATATATGGTTAATAATATATTTTTAAATGGAACAAATTATTACATTATACATATTTGTGTTTTTAAATTTAAATGCGGTTTGCTCTTGCCTTAAAGGGAAATACGATTCTACAAATGTTAACCCCTCAGGATTATATGGGTAACAAATTAAAGGTAATTCAACTGAATCTAAAATTGTTAAAAAAGATAATTATTGAATAACAATTTTTTTCCTAATTGACGTCATTTGTATAACAAAATAGTAATCATATCTAATAAATAGAGACAACTAACTCAAATTTTTCAGATCCAAGTCTCTTCTGCGTGTGGCGGCCTGTCAATTTTACGACCTCTAGGTAGATATCTATGTTCTATGTTTTTTACTTGCATCATCTAAAATCACTTGAATTGCATTATTTAACATGTTGTTATTGACGGCCAAACCAACCTTAATTGACAATTTTGGACAATTTTTGAACCTTTAGGATTAATTTCTTAGGGACCTTGTTACCCATGGGGTTACCCATGAGAGGTGGGTATAAGATAAATTATGGAGATATATAATTAAACAAAATAAGAATGTTCACGATTAAAAATGAATGGGAATTCTCTTCTCAATGGACGACTCCTGGCCAGGTGTGGGATTATTTGTCGGCGAACTTTCGAAAACGCGGCGACTCCTACATATGTCAGAGCTTGGGTTGAATCGACGGTAAAATACAAATTCATTGTGTAATTTTTTAAATATATGTAGATATACAATAATTTATATATGTCCAAAAGTTATCGGAAAACGATCAAAAAAACAATAGGTATTCTATAATTGTTTCTGAACAGAACACTTGATTCTATTTTTTGTCCATAACTGTATTAAAAATTAAATTATAAATCAGATGAGGTGTTTTGCAGATTTGTTGAATTACGTGTCATAAAGCTTGGCCATTTCAATACCATGACTAAATATGCGTTTAAGGCCAGGGAACTTGAATTATATTCGTTTGAGTTCGTATTTTTATTTATTTACTAATTTTTTAGTTCCGGCTTTAAAACGTGCAAAAACATGAATTCTTCAATGCTCAAAGAACACTCTTTGGATGACAATGACAACTGCAGAATCATATAAGAAGCAAGCACTGCAATCTTTGGCTTATTCAATCAGTTTGCTTTCTCGGTTGACATCAGATTTTGCAATCGAAATGAAAGGGTTACGAGTGATTTTAGTTTTTGCGGGCTTACTGTTAAATATAGATTATTCAACGTGTTTCGAATATTCGTCCATATGGTAAACATACAAGACTTTTTAATTATCCATATTATTGATAAAAATATTAATAAATATGTATTTTATTTTTGCAGTCCATTCCAGAAACACATGGACTTTTACGAAGCTGGACAAGCTTCTGCTGATTTTACAAATGTAGAAACTATTTTAAAAACATCCCCGAGTGCTCTTATTTTGGAACACGAACATTTACCACAAAGGCAGTTCTCCGATGGATCAATCAACGCATTGCTGAAGCACTATTTTGCCTCTGCATCGAATAGAATCGGAGGTGTGGATATGGAGTATAGCTCAGATAGCTTCTCTAGACATCGCAAAAACTCAAGTTTTACTTGTGCCGTTGCACCACTCAGTTGCGAAAGTGACCACAACAACTACTACTATAGAACATTCGATGGATCTTGTAATAACCTGAAATACTCAGGATACGGTATGGCTAAATCTAGGTACGTATTTCTGCGATGTTTTTAATCGACATACATAAGTAAGACATTTTACTTACCAAAATAAGGTTCACACGTTTGTTGCGGCCTAAATATGGCGACAATGTATACACTCCAACTCTCTCAGTCTTTGGAAAGCCTCTTCCCAACCCAAGACTTCTGTCTTTGACTCTTTACGGCGAAGAGAGTTTATCGGACAACCACCGAACCTTGGCCAACTTACAATGGGGCCAATTAGTAGCACACGACATGAGCAAGCAAACCAATCAGGGAGCTCCTGGTAAGCATCTATCGAAGTCTCAAATAATGTATATAATACGATAATATCTTGATAGAGGATTGTTGTGGGAATGTAAGCAATAAATTATGCTATCCGATTCCACTGCATCCGCATGGGCCAATAACCTCTGGTTCCAGTAAATCTTGCCTACATTTTGCACGGAGTATATCAGATCGGGATGCCTCTTGCCAGAAAATTGATTCGCCATATGCAGAGAAACTAACGCTTGCCTCGGCATACCTGGACCTTTCCTCTTTGTATGGAAACTCGAAAGCAGAAAATCGGAAGGTACGACAATTCCAGCGAGGACTGCTGAAGACCAGTCGGCTGAACAGACGTCAATGGCTCCCGATATCGTCCAATGTCGATGGAGAATGCGGGGCGGACAACTACCAGTGTTACTCGATCCCGGACAAGCGCAACCAGTTCATCCCAACAATAGCCGTGCTGCAAACCGTCCTGCTAAGGGAGCACAACCGCATCGCCACCACTCTGGGGCAGCTGAACCCCCACTACTCGGACGAGCGTCTTTTCCAAGAGGCGCGCAAGATAAACATCGCCCAGTATCAGAAGATCACCTACTACGACTACTTGCCACTTATCGTCGGGCCTTCGTACGCGCACACACACGGCCTGATACACATGCAGCAGAGCGGCTATGTCCAGGACTACAATGAGCTAGTGAATGCAGCGCCGTATGCGTCCTTTTCGGCATCTGCGTTCCGCTACTCACACAACCAAATTCCAGGATGGTTTTCGTAAGTTACTCGAATTTTTGGTATTCGACTTCAGTTCCGACTTCAGTTCTTTTACATAAATAGCTTGGTCTCCAAAAATCGTAACATCAATGAAACAATGCGTTTGAGCGACTATTTCGATCGCCCTGAGAATATCAACTTCTTGTCAGACGGGGACAATTTCGATTCGATCATACGTGGCTTGGTAACGCAGCTGCAGAAGCGTCCCGATAGCAATATCGACAAAGAGGTTCATTTGAAATAAATGCGAATTCTTTTCAATGTTAACCTATTGTATTTGTGTAGATCAAGCATTACTTCAACCGCAAAACATACGAGCTATTTGGCGCTGATTTGAAGTCCTTTGATATACAACGTGGACGTGACTTCGGTATTCCGTCCTATAATGATTTCCGCCAGTACTGCGGCTTTCCCCGCGCCCGCGATTGGTCGGGATTCGCGGACAAGATATCGGCCCATGTATGTATACCCAACATTAAAGGAAAGCACATCCACTATTATCCATGTATGTTTGCATTCAGAAAATTGAATTGATGAAGAAGTTGTATGCGACACCTGACGACGTAGACCTGAGCATTGGTGGATCGTTGGAAGCACATGTACCCGAGGCAATAATTGGACCAACATTTCAATGTATTGTGGGAAAACAATTCCTGAAAACACGCACGGGAGACCGATTCTTCTTCGAACGCGAGGATATGTACAGTGGTCTAACCAGAGGTGTTTTTCAGAGTTTTACGACCGCAATTTACCAAACTAACCGATTGCTTTGAACTATTCCAGATCAATTGGACGAAATCAGGAAAGCATCTCTGTCCGGCTTGTTTTGCAATAATGCCAACAACTTGCAATATTTACAAATGAACTCCTTCATATTTCCGACCGTGAGGTAGGTTTCTTACTGCTTTTGTGCTTTGATTGAGTGATTAAATTGTTCAAATTTTTTTTATTTCAGAAATCCAATAACACAATGCAACAGTATTCCCCAGGTAGATCTTAGAAAGTGGAAAGACATTCGCCGCCGCACATTATATTAAAAGATTCTATATGTTTAAATTATCCTAAAATTTTTAATAAATACCTAATAAATACCAAATATTCAAAATTAATGAAATCCCTAGTATTGTTTTACGCTATTACTTTTTTAAATCACTTTCCGTTTCTCTATACTAACTCAACAATGACGAGTGAAAGACTTTTCATAAACATGCTGGTGAACCTTGAACGCCGGGCCACGCAGCGTTACCACAACTACCTGTTTCACCCATGGGGCCTATTCAGTCGCGGTCTCTTGGCTTTCTGCCCACCCGCACCTAAGTAGGGTATACCTTGGGTCTCAGAACTAACTCGTCCTTGATGACCAGGAACCATTTGTATGACCCGGCGGACCCGCATACAAATCCAACGCGTATGAAGCGCTTCAAAAGTTAAACATCTCTTATGTTCGCTACCATAAGAAACTGTTTCTATTCGGCATGTTTTCGTCAAAAAAAACGTCGACAAATGTAAAATTAATATGACGAAGGTGAATATGTTTCACACATTATTCTTGAAAAAGGTCATTCACTTAAACTGCCTCAGTAAATTGTCGTAGAGCAAAAACCGTGATTTTGCAGAAGACGCGTTATTCAAGTTCAATTGGCTCTAAAACATATGTATGTGCATGAATAGAAGTCTATGCACAAGTACGTTTTCCGCTCCGACTCATCGGCTAGTGGAAGTGGGATCTTATTTTTGCCGTATCCGAAGTCCGTGGAGGAGAGAGAGAGAGAGATTAGGACGAGGACAACAAGAAAAGATAGCAGAAGAAGTATGTGTCCCAGAGGGTTCTAGCCGGAAACAATGTTGTTTGTTATGCCAATAACATATTCTGCAAAGGTTTTATTGCAGCAACAAATCACCAATCCAACTTAATTCCAGATAGAAATAAAATATATTTGCGTCTATTCCAGTATCTTAAAATTAATTTAGTAAAAATAAAAAGATAATATCTTAAACTTAGAAGTGTTATAATTTTCAATATGATATGCTTGGTCTGAACAAGCACACCAGTCGCATGGCTCGTAGTGATCTAAGTGATAATATTGTAGTATTTTTGGAATTATCAAGCAAGTTTCTATTATTATTATTCAAATCGGACAATTAGAAAAAAGGGAACAAATGCCGTTTACGAACCCCTTCGAAAAAAAAAACAAAGAAAATACTCCCAAAAAGTTTTGAGTATAAAAAAAACAAAATTCTCCTCATTTCGGAGAAAATTGGGGTCAAAGTTCAAAATTGGGATCGGCTCCAAATCCACAAATGTTATCAAAAGAAAGATAATTGAATTCTCTATAAAACTGTATTTAAACTAAAAAAATAATTTTTTTCTTAAAAATGTATATATTGATTATTGATTGATTGATCTCGAAACTATGTTTTTTTTTTGACTAAAGAAGTCAATCAAATATGTCCCAGATACATTCGACGAGAATGAAGATAATTATGTATCAAAGATTTGAAAGATTTACATCAAGTCGCACGAAAGACGCAAAAAGCATGTTTGGAGTCAGCATTTTATTGGTTTCTGTATGTACTATTTTACGTAATTTATATAGGAACTGAATAGATTTCTTGCTTCCGCAGAGGTCATCGCTGCCGGATATTCAGTTTCTGCTTCGTATTCGATGTCCGTGTCCTCTGCGGTATCCTCAGCGTAATCTTCGTCTGTCTGTTCAGACGAGGAGTTGTGTTGAAGACTTTCCAAGGATTCATTTTCATTCGAGTTCTGGATTTCATTACTATTACTGTTATCATCGTCCTCGGCACTGTGGTGAATTCTACCATCGTTGTTGTTATTGTTGGGTCTAGTGGGCCTCACATGAATTATATCGATATTCACATGGTTATGCAAATCATTGTCATTTGTGTTGTTTATATCCCATCCCGATGCCGGAGCAGTCGTGGGTGGCGGGTACCACACAACAGGTGGGGGGTGCCATCCTCCGGAGTGGTAAGGCCTGCTGCCCTTCTCGCTGCCCTTGTGGTGGTGATGGTGGTGGTGATGTTCCTTTTTCGACTTATGTGGTGCTGGCATAGGTATTATGATAGGTGGTGGAATTGGCATTTGCTTGCGATCATGATGGTGGTGCTCATGGCCATGTCCACGATCCTGTCCTGGCGGCCCAACGGGACCAGGTGGACCTGGTGGGCCTGGCATGCCATGGTGACCCTTGTAACCCCGCGGACCAGTGTCACCCCTGTCTCCTTTCGGTCCCGGCCGTCCTGTCTTTCCAGGAATTCCCGGTACTCCTGGTCGGCCTTCGTGGCCCTGTTCTCCCTTTTCGCCCGGCGGGCCAGGATGTCCAGGAGGCCCCGGTGGACCAGGGGGGCCGGGCGGGCAGCTGCAAGACGAAGGCTGGTGGTAATGTGGAGGCGGGTAGTACGGCTGCGGATACGGTTTGTAAATGACTTGTGTGGACGATGGCGAGGGCACGGTAATCAAGCGGCCTGTTCCATAGTTTTTATATACGGTTTCTGTGCAAAATACACCCCATAAACAACCTGAAATAATAAATAAATCTTTCAGCTTTATCTACAGACAGTTTGCGTTAACCTACTAAGTAGTCCCAGAATTGACAGTTTCATGTTGAAATACCTTCTGAGCCATGCTTTACAAATTGATGAGCTTTTATACACAAACTAAAGGCGCATAATATATATAAATAATATTTATACAAAGACAATTTCACCTCTCTTCCAGAGGACAGTTAAGAAAGTGTTCCACATCACCAAATCAAGGTGTTAAATTCTGCAATAAATATGCAAATTAAAGATATTTACATCAAAGATAGCGCCTTTTAGTTTTTGGCACCGACTTAATATTATTTTATTTAAATACAAATAATATTAACAGACATAACTATTTATCTTTCTGGTACAATATAGCAAGAATTAGCATCATCAACATTGATTCCGTCAAAGTGACTAATAGACGTAGTATTGTGAAGCATTTAGATTACTGCATTAGCATTACAAAACAAATGGCTCGAAGAAAGCCAGAAATGAATCATGAGACAAAGCGAGTTCGTTAGACGATTATGTAGAATTAGAATTGAGATGATTTGTAAATCGACACAATCGTGTTCTACCCGTTCACTCACTTGAAACCCACCGTTTCCAAGATTTGCCACTGCTTTCCTCACCCGATGCTACAATAAATTTACCAATAATCAATGTCAATAATTATAAAACCCGACAATGACATTACTAGACAAACTAGTATTCTCAGATTTGCCTAAACAGACTTTATTACATTCTGCACCCTTCCATTTCTAAAGTTTTGAAAGGAGTCCCAGGTATCGCCCGAGATGTCTGTCCAGGGGGCTTGACAGACAGAGCACATAATTACTAGTCAGCAAATCATACAAGCTTGGAAAAATATTTTTATAAGCTTACAAACGTAAGCATTTCGATTGGAAAAAGCTTGCGACAACAGTTGTAAAAGGCTTACATGTAATTATCGAAAAAGCGAAAACGATCCCTTGGAGTAATATCCTTACTATAAGTTTTTTACAATAGTTATTCTACAATTGGAAGTAAGTGATGGAGTAAGCCTTTTACAATAGTTATTCTACAATTGGGAAAAAGTCTTACAAGTAAGCTTTTTACAATAGTTATTCTACAATTGGAAATAATTGTTATGGGTAAAATAAGAAAAAGGGGTTTTCAATAATTTAATTTTATTTCATATTAATGAATACAAATTAATGTATATATATATTCATTTAGTTGCTTCTGTCTATTTTTAGCGAATTGAAAGAAATACTTTGTATGTTGGATGTATTCTTCTTCAGTTTTTCCTTTCACAATTGCAGCGTCTGTAAAGAAATATTGAAGTTAGATATTAAGAAATAAATGTCATTGAGAAATACTTACTTTTAATAGGAAGAGCAGAATTAAAATTTGTCACTGCTATAATCTGTTGAACTCACAATCAGACTAATACAGACGTCACGACATATGACAAAGTGGTAAAAACCGACTACACAATTCAAAAATGTCTCCAGTAAAACAATTGGATAACATTTACTATAGTAAACCTTTTCAAAGCCTTATTGTAAAACACATACTTATTGTATTTTTCGCAACAGTTTCACAAATGAACTTGGAAATTTATTACCTACAGAATAATTTTACAAGCTTGCTTGGAAAACGATTACAAATTTTTGTTATACATAAGCTTACTCCAATCACTATTAAAAAATGGTTTGTTGGGTAAAATCGGGTTTGTAAACATAACTGTATTGACTTTATTGACGATTACCTCATACATTGTTTTCTGACTTAAGCTGATATATAAGAAATTTAAGTCGTGTAAAAATCGAGAATTGATTCAATTGTACTTTCCTTAATTGATTCAAATTAAGGCGGGTCATTTCGACTGTTCTGAAAAACATTTTTAAAGTGAAACAAATTCGACTTAACAACAATTCTTTATTTATTATGAATGTAAAAAAACAGTTGATTTCAAACAAAATATGTATCAGCAAATTTATTAAATAAGAAAAACAATACCATCTGCAACCATTATTTGATTATCTTCAGTCATTCTAAGAACAGCTGCTTCAATTTCGCCATCAGTAAATGGTTCCATATTGCTTTCATTAATAGCAGATGCAATGCGGACCATTGACAGACTTTGCTCTCGAGCTTCACGAAACAATTTCTGTAAACTGTTTTTGAAACTTCCCAATCGGTTTTCAGAAATTGAAACTGCTACCGAGGATTCAGTAGTGGCAGACAAACTTTCACCACGTAATTCAGTTTCCGTTGATGATGTTACATGCTTCTTAGATGTTAGAGAACGTCTAGTATCTCGACGCGTCAAATCGCCAGCATCGGGTTGAGGTGCTTCAACTTCTTCATCTGAATCATAGGTAACAGCCGTTTCTTGAGTAGTTTCAGTACGAACTCGTTTAGTTCGTCGTGCAGGAGATATATGCGTTACCTCTTCCTGCTCTTCATCAGAAGAGGCGCCACCATCGCGACGACGCTTTTGACCTTTTTCCTTTTCTAACACTTTCTTGAAGTATGCGAATTGAACAAGTTCTATGGCAGCTTGAGCGTCGTCCACAGACACAGTTTTGGACATACGAGCACGCGCATGTGCCGTAGACAAACGAATTAGCGTCTCTAAGGTACGCGCAGTAACTGGTTGCGTCCGAGCCACATCTGATTGAACGCTCTCCTGTGAACGGAGACGTGAATATTCATTTGCGATCGCATCGCAAGCCTGTTCACTTAATTTGGGTTTCATGCATTTGGCGATATGTATATATTTTCGCATGAATTCAACTGACAGGATTTTTTCATGTCGTTTGCGGGATTTACCATGGAGTAGAGCATCGTATTTTTCATATACTTCAGTTTCTTTTTTCTATGGAAATGTTAACTGTTATTTACGAGATACTAATCGAAAACACAAAATCAATATACCTCATCTGAATTTGTGGAGAAGGAAAGTGAATCAGCATATGAACTGCCCATTGAGAGAGGTTCTCCATCTGATTCCTTGGGATTCCTAAAAATATATATTAAGATTGTAAATTCAGAATAAATAATAGAGTACATTTAACAAACCTATAACGATGCATTCGGACAACATGATCGGAAATCATTTGATCGATATCATTGTCGATAACGTCTAACATAACGAACAGCAGATCGAAACGAGACAACAAAGAATCTTGTAAACCAATATTTTCCATTGGAGTCTTATACTGATCGTACTATAAAGAAATGTTTGTTATTTTTAAAGTACTAAAATTATTTCGATTGAAAATTAAGCATTTAGTGTTCTTAAATTGATCGGGGCGACCAACCCAGAACGTAGTTCCATAGTTTTTGCAACCTAAAAATAAATGTTGTACGTACGCACTTCATAGTCATTTAGGATGCAAAAATTTGAGATTTTCATTCTCATATGATTGCAGAGAGAAAGAGCCATTTTTAATAAAGGATACCTATAACTTTTTTCAAGCAACAACAAATTTCGAAAATATTTTCATTATAACGAACATTAATTACAAAATGGGCAACTATCGACCAAAGAATCTATCAAAATTAATCCATTTCAAAATTTTAGGAAAATATTTGAGTATCTGCTTTCTGGCTAGGTCCGACCCTATGCAAAAACTATAACTCACCCTTCCATATACTGGATTTGCTGCGGCCAAAACAGAACAACGTGCATTTAATGAAGCATGAATTCCTGCTTTTGATATAGTTACTCGACCCTGTTCCATAACTTCATGGATCGCAGTTCTATCAATATCGCTCATCTTATCAAATTCGTCAATGCACACAACACCGCGATCTGCTAACACCATTGCTCCGGCTTCCAATCGACGTTCTCCTGTTTCCTGATCTGTTGTCACAGCAGCAGTCAAACCCACTCCACTAGAACCTCGTCCAGTTGTGGGAATAGCTCGGGGCGCTGTGTTTAAAACATACCGCAAAAGTTGCGACTTGGCCACACTTGGATCCCCAATAAGAAGAATATTTATATCACCTCGAAGTCTGGTACCGTTGGGAAGATTTTTTTCAACTCCCCCCAGAAGCAAACACAGAATTGCCTTTTTCACAAATTCATGGCCGTGAATTGACGGTGCTAAACTTTTCGCAAGCAACTCGAAAATGTCATTGTTTTTTGCCAGTTTCTTGCAAAGTATTATATCTTCTCGACTTATGTCAAGATTGCTCTCTTTACTGAGAAGAGAAATGTTATTGGCTAACAATACGGTTTTGAATGTACCCGTTGTGTATCCACCGTGCTTACCAGGCAAACAACGGTAATTACCTACAATTTGAACTCTATCTCCAGGTTTACACTTATCCACCAGATCATCATCACATATAATGTCTACTGATCGAGGCAGTTGGCCTGCAGGCGCCTTTTCTGGCATTTCTTGAATAGTAAGTGATTGATGGTCTTTGTACACAGAGAGTCCGAACTCAGTCTCCAATAGATTGCCGTCATCATCCTTAGTAGGGTAAACAGCACTCGAAGGAACCGCCTCGAAACTCGTGAGATCGGTGTACTTTCGCTCCATAACTTTCTTTGTTGCTGGGCAATAGTGTACACTTCTCACTACTTTCGGGTGAATTAGAGACACCTTTGTAACAATGCCTTCAACACAAACTAAGTTTCCCAGATATCTAAAAGGATAAGTTCTTAATATATGTTCGTTTCTATGCATTATAATTTGTAATTACATGGAGGTAAGAGATCTTGGCGTGACATGCCTATTTCCAAAGCATCCTTCAAATCCAACGAAAAAATCTTCGTGTGTCTTAGCATATGAAGGGTCAACTGTTGAAACGTATTCCTTCAATGCCCGACCAAAAGCAAGCTGTTCATCAGAGGCATTGCTTAATAAACCCATTGCACGAGCCGGATTCTTGCGCTTTAGGTCGTTTATGTTGATTATAAGACGCTTACTATTTTCTGCAATCATGTCTTTTACATGGGCGGCATAAATACCTTGATCCTCTTCGTCATCGAGGAAATCTGCGTATTCTCGTTGAATATCTTTTATGTATTGTTCCGCATCAACCATTCTTGTTAATTTTTTCGTCAACGATTTTAATCAATACTTAAATTTGAATGTGCCTATTTTCAACAACACTCGATATGCTTCGGTAATGAGAACAAATATATACTGCAGAGTTATGTTGCTATCAGTTTGGCGGGATAAGAAGAACGTGAAGTTGGCTGTGTTTGTGTATTCCGGGATGCCGCGTTGGAATTTTGAAAGAAATGTTATCGTCGCGAAAGTGAAGTGCAGTGAAGTGTTTTCGAACTTAAATATGAAGAAGCAAAAAACAAAATAAAACAAAGAATTATCCAGAACATCAACAATACCTACATGTCCTTTTACTCGATTCACTGTTCTTTTGTAGAAAATGGGTTGTCACTCCGCGGCCCAAAGTAAAGTGAAATACTTCGGTTATAGTGCGTTCACACGAGCCAAATTTTCGGTTGAAAATCAGATTTACAAAAAAGGCGTTCACACAACAAAATAGATTTTCATACGTCAGATTTTCGTTTGGCGGTATTTCTTTCCTTTGTATTGGTGTGTATTCTACACACGTTGTTGTCGACTTCTTCATTGTGTTGGAATGAATATGACATCAGGGTAAAGGATTTTTGTGAAATAGTACTATTTTCAACAAAAACCATGGTTGCAAGCCGAAAATTTCTTGATTTTCGATGAAAATCAGCCGAAAATCTGATTTTCATTTGACAGTTATTCCAAGGCGAAAATCAGATTTTCGGCTGATTTTCTGCGAAAATCGATTTTGGACCGAAAATCAGCTCCGTGGGAACATGCTATTAAGTGCATTCGCCAACCCTGTTTCTATTTAAGAAAAATGTGGGAAACACATTCAATGCAGCAACGACAATGCGTCGAACGTCAAAATATTTTTACATTAGAGCATGTTCACACGGAGCTGATTTTCAGCCCAAAATCGATTTTCGTTGAAAATCAGCCGAAAATCTGATTTGCACCTTGAAATAATTGTCAAATGAAAATCGCATTTTCGGCTGATTTTCATCGAAAATCAAGAAATTTTCGGTTTTCAACCGTGGTTTTTATTGAAAATAGTACTATTTCACAAAAATCCTTTACCCTGATGTCATATTCATTCCAACACAATGAAGAAGTCGACAAAAAAGTGTGTAGAATACACACCAATACAAAGGAAAGAAATACCGCCAAACGAAATTTTTTTTCTCTCAAACTATGTTTTTATATGGGAATTTTTACATTTATATTATTAATATCGAAGTTTTGATATTATTATGTTTTTGTTATTATGTTTAAGGTATTTTTTTAAACAAAATATTTGTTCACTTTTTGGGAAGATGACAACAGATAACTCCTCCGCCATATTGTCGGCGTGTTGGTGTGTGGCTGCCGCATCGAATGTGTTTCCCACATTATGGAGATGATTATTTTGAATGCAACACGACGAAAAGATGTAAATTGTCGTCCGTCGCAATCATCAATTTGGATCTATTTCTAATTTTAGAGACGACGACAAGCGTCAACTGTCAAAATGCACTCTTTTCATTGTGAATTGGAATGTTTACTTCTATAATAATAATTTATCATTGCTGTTTTTGTTTTTTTTTATGTTTGTGCTATTAAGTTTTAAGGCAATTATTTAAAAATAAGATTTTGTCGCTGCCGCATTAAAAAATTAACTTTTTGAAAACACGACGACAATTCTCTCCGCCACCATGTTGGCGTGTTGCTGTATCGTTGCCGCATCGAATGTGTTTCCCACATATCCTTGGGGACGATTTAATGGTTACAACACATCTACATATAATATCAGCATATACCACGAAAGCTCAGAGTTCAGCCAGAGTTCGTACCAAAGATGACAAGATAGGAAACTTCTGACAGATGTGAGATTTTGTTCACACGTATTGTGTCCATGAGTTCACCTAAATAATGCCACTTTTTTAAGGCTACCATATCTCATAATTTAGAATGTGTATATTTTTTTCAGTTATTGGGGATTTTTTCTATGTTTGGCGGTTTATGGAATACAAGGAAAATTATATATATTTCAGATTATAATATTAACATTAGAATTCTAGCATTTAAATTTATATATTGATATCCAATTCAATATAATAAAAATAATTAATATACTAGCAACATACGAATTGTTCGAAAAATGTATAAACATTGAGCTATACTCAATAAATATAAAAGTTTATGAATATTAAAATAATAAAACATAACTATACATTTAGTTTTTCTCACATGATTTCTTATAAAAAATTCCCATAATAAATGAGAATTCAAGAATAGCGAAATCCAATTTCTTCGTAGTGGCATCACAAAACCAATGTGTGGTGAAAAAACTCACAGCTGTTTCGACTGAATTATTTCAGTTTCAGAAATGAAATTTCTCGAAAAATGCAAACTTTTAAATTGGATTTTTGCTGCTCTAACACCTTATTAGGCTGAAGTTAAAGTCTAAAAATGATAGCAAAAATGCTCTCTGGGTTAAATAAGGACATATAAAACCATTAAATAGCTATAATAAAAATGTACAATATCGGTCGAAGTACCAATCATTCGCATTTCATCTCTGAAATAACGATCTGCTCACGAGACGTATCTTTTCCACTCGTGAGCCGTACTTTCAGTGAACGATTGAAAAAAAGGAACCCTGCTTTTAGGTTTTTCAGAGTACCTGCGATTGCGAAGAAAGATTAGGTAAATTATTAGATATTAGCGGGTTCCCTTGTAAATTTAATGTGTAAATGCTTCATATTTCTAGGAAACATTTAGTGTTTTCTGTTTTCAGGTAGCAAATGATACAACATAAAGTCTTACCTTAGGACATACATAAGTACAGAAATTTTCCAGTCTTGCTCAGTTTGAAGATGGGCTTCCTGAAGAAACTTTCTAGAGCGGATTTTATGTTTGTGTTAACGTTTTTAATTTCTACAGGCATTTATGGATTTCAAAGTGCGCCAATTGTAAAAAAAGAATCCTATTTTCGAATAGATGAAACGCTAAATAAAAGAGCCGATAATTTCAAAAGTTCAACCGAATTTGTTAAGTTTGTCGAACATTATATAGCCAACAGAAAGATTTTTTCTTTAAAAAAATATTTACCATATTCACCACATAAAACTATACCACAAAAAGCTGAAGTTTCACCAGAATATAATGTAGAAAGTAACATGATTTCTAATTTGTCAGAAGGAATTGGATCGGACAATTTAGAAATCACAACAGCTCTAAATGATATCTTGAATATAAGTTATGTTTCTATAAAGAAGGACAGCAATGATGTTGCTGAAGACATTACGAAAACAATCGATAGAGATAGATTTTATACCATATTTTCACAAGAAATAACAACACCAAAAGAACCCGATAATCATGGAGACACTACTCCGAAGTATGAAATTGAACATTTGGGTAGTGATATTGCAGACGTGAATGTTAACCTATTTACACCAACGGAAAGTAATGTTATTTATACAACAATAGCGCTACTGAATACTGAAGAGACTACAACAGCGGAGAACGTCTATAACTTTGAAGACACCACTTCTGAAGACATTACCAAAACAAACGATAGAGATAGATTTTATACAACATTTGCACAAGAAACAACCACACCAAAAGAACCCGATAATCATGGAGACAATACCTCCAAGTATGAAGTTGAATATTTGGAGAATAATCATCCTGACTTGAATGTGAATCTATTAACATCAACGGAAGGAAATGATATTTATACAACAATAGCGCATCTCAATACTGAAGAGGCTACAACACCAGAGAACTTTGAATATACCACTTTGAATGATGGAACAAACAATATGGAATATACATCTTTACCTCCCCTTAGGAGGGATATAGATAGAAATCCTGAAGAGAACTCATCAGAAGAAAAAAATATTATATCGAACATAGATGTAAATGAGTTTTCAACGTCAACTGAAACATATTTCAATATTACAGCAGAAAATAATAATTTTGATGAAATTACCAGATATAAATCTGAACCTTTTGACCAGAATCAATTTAATAAATTGCCAGTTTTTAACAATGATACAGTTAGTGCCTTAGATCAATCATCAAGTACTAACTCAATTAGTGATGATTTTGAGAATTTAGAATTAAAATCGTTGCCTCTTGACAAGCATTATGCATCGCGAAAACAAAAAGGAGACGAAA